>JANRMT010062826.1:5367174-5507721 GCA_026402145.1 Polypterus bichir lapradei | reverse complement strand
ATATATATTCGCAGCGGAGACGTAGTGTGTTAAAGAAGCTATGAAAAAGAAAAGGGAACATTTTAAAAATAACGTAACATGATTGTCAATATACAGTAATTGTTTTGTGAGTGTTCTTGAGTGTTGCTGTCATCAAGGATTCGATTATCATTATTTATTTCAATCAGGGTCGTATTTGTACGATGTGTTGTGTTCAAGTTACATTCCGTGTTTGTCAATCGTTGTAAAGATAACAGGTTTCATTTATCGATTCGTTTCTTACTGCATCAATAAACAGCTCGTCTTCCTCTTTATCGGAGATGTGACACACTGCATGCACGGGTTTTTTTTTTTTACACTGTCTTCCTTTAGCGGGACATTCACTTTTTGCACCGTGTGCTTTGTTTCTGCAGTAGCTGCAGTTATGAATATGCTTGTATGTATCAGACGCTTCATATTTTTTGCTGCCTTCTCAATTGTGTAGTTCGGTTTTTGTTCAGCGCTCTTTGGAACTGTTGCTTTTTGTCTGTGCACTGCGTCAGTTCACGTGAGCCGCTCGGTGTACATGCATCGAAGTTTCCCAGCTATGCTGGTGCCATGTCGTGCTATGTCCATGGCTGTATCTAATGTTACCGAAGTCCCGGCAGTTAAAACTTTCTCTCGCAGTTTCGCTGAGTTTGTGTCAAACACCACCCTGACTATCTCATCTTCCTCTGCATAAGCACAGTCCTTCGTTTGTGAATATTTAGTGGCAGTGTTTCTATTGGATTGCCACTGACGGACAGCCTTATATGGGCAGGCACTAAATTACAAACAGCCTGTCTATGAACTTAATTTAAAGTTTAGGTTTACATCGTGCTTTGTTTCCGAAGTAGCAGAACTCATGAATATGGTTGTATATGTCACTCGCTCGCTTCTTATTGTTTCGCTGCCTTCTCAATTATATAATGCATGTTTTCTTGAGCGCTTTTTGGGGCTCTTCCTGGTTTTATACGTACTGCGTGATTACGTGGGAGGCGTGATGATGTCACACGAAACTCCGCCCCCACGGCTTTCTGAGCTCAGCTCCATTACAGTAAATGGAGAAAAACAGCTTCCAGTTATGACCATTACGCGTAGAATTTCGAAATGAAACCTGCCCAACTTTTGTAATGAAGCTGTAAGGAATGAACCTGCCAAATGTCAGCCTTCCACCTACTCGGGAAGTTGGAGAATTAGTGATGAGTCAGTGAGTGAGTGAGTGAGTGAGTCAGTGAGGGCTTTGCCTTTTATTAGTATAGATATATATACAGTGGAACCTCGGTTTACAAGTAACTTGGTTTACGAGTGTTTTGCAAGACGAGCAAAAATTTTTAATAAATTTTGACTTGATAAACGAGCGATGTCTTGCAATACGAGTAGTATGGATACACTTTGTCTGCTGAGCGTCATGTGATCACAACTGAGCCGATGGTTCTCTCTCTCTCTTATCTCGCTCGCCCAGCGCGTCTCTCTCTCTCTCTCTCCTTATCTCACTCGCCCAGCGCATCTCTCTCTCTCTCTGCTTATCTCGCTCACCCAGCGCATCTCTCTCTCTCATCTCGCTCGCTCACTCGCCCAGCGCGTCTCTCTCTCTCCTTCTCGCTTGCTCACTCGCCCAGCGCGTCTCTCTCTCTGGCAATCGTCTCCTATTCTCCGTCTGAGTCTGTGTGCCTCACTCATATAATCAACATCCGTACGAGCGTATATAGTTTACTACAGCATTGTGACTGTGTGTGTGTGCGCTGTGAAGTGCGAGCCCCCATCTTGCTCCCCAAACCACGAAGCTGAGTCACAGTACTTTAACACCAGCTTTATTCAGCTTGAAACAGCAACAGCGCTGTTATTTATTGTAGCGGGATCTTTATAATGTTTCTTTTATGACCCATTGACGACAGGCGCTTATAGCATGTCTGCAATCTTTTTGGATGCGCTTATACGCGAACTGCTATAGCGCTGGGAGACTGCGATTGCTTTAGGACGCTCTTCCGCGTGTCGTCCTGTTGGGTGGAATCCCACATGAGTTTAGAAACTCACACCAGCCATTATTCTTTTTAAAGGTAAAGTGCAGGTTAATTTGTATTATATTTTTTACTTTATATTTTGTATTAATCATTTTTATATGAATAGTTTTGGGTTGTGGAACGAATCATCTGAGTTTCCATTATTTCTTATGGGGAAATTCGCTTTGATATACGAGTGCTTTGGATTGCGAGCACGTTTCCGGAATGAATTATGCTCGCAAACCGAGGTTCCACTGTAAAATAAATATATATATCAAGTCACGCACGCGCGAATAGGAGACCGCGGACGAACCTTAACACGCTTCGGAAGACGTTCGGCGGCAGGAAGTGGCGGGGTACTAACCTTTCTCCTTTGCTTTCTTCCAGTAAAAAAGACGCTCCGCCATCATAAGCCTCATTCCCGCAGTACGTTACTTCCGCCCTTCCTCCGCCATCTTCCTTGACGTCATCAGTCCCATCCTCCCTCACAGTTCCTTCCCAGCATTCCTCCACTTCCGGCTCCTCCCTTATAAAATGGCCGCCGACGTCTTGTATGGCGTCGCGCATATGAACAGTTTATGTTCATATTTTTTGACCTTTTGTGGAAATATTTTTACAGTATACAGGGCCGGAAACCCCAAACCTTTATGCTGTCTCTTTTGTATTCTTTTACAGTGAGGTAGCCGGCAGGATACTGCTCTGAAATAATAACCGAAAGACAGGACCTCAACACCGTGCTGCAGGGGATGAATGCCCAGATCCAGTCCCTGCAGCAAGCGCAAGCCGCTACCACCCGGGAGTTGGAGGAAACGAAGGCCAGGTTGGTAGAAGCCCAGAGGGTAAGGACCGACCCGCCGCGTCCAAAGCCTCCGCCTCTTGTGCCCTTGTGCCAATGACAGAAGCGGACGATGTCGAGTCTTACTTGGGCATATTCGAAAGGACGGCCACCCGGAACGAGTGGCAGCGGTCCGAGTGGGTATCCATTCTGGCGCCCTACCTGAAGGGGCCCGCGTAGCGGGCTTATTACGATCTCCCCGAGGAGGAGGCCGTGGACTACGACCTCCTAAAACAGGAGATCCTGGCACGCTACGGCATCACGCCGGGCCAGCAGGCGAGTGAATGGCGGAGCTGGGAGTTTGACCCCGAGAAGCCGGCCCAAGCACAGGCCTTCGACTTCTGGGGGAAGATGGGATGCTGGCTACGGCCCGAGGGTCCCCAAGCCCGGAAGGTCGTGGAGCAGGTGGCCTGTGAGGGCCTGGTAAACGCCATGCCTAGCTCCCTCGCCCAGCAGGTCCGGCGCCATCCGTATAAGGACATGCCACGACTCCTGGAAGTCCTGGAGCAAGAGCTCGCGGTCTACAGAGCCAGGGGGTCGGAAAGGCAAGCTTGTGGGAACCGACAGGGACGGGTAGCCGCCCCCGAGCCCTCTCAACGCGCTGTGGAAGCACCGCAGAAACCTAAAGAAAAGCCGGCCTCCCCGTGCTGTTACAAGTGCGGTGAGACCGGCCACCTGCTACCAACCTGTCCCCTGAACGCAACCTCGGAGCCGATGGACTGCACCTGGGCCACCGCAGAGAGGTACTGTACTCCGTCGCACCCCCTGGCGAGTCCGAACACGTTAGTGGTGTTGTTGAATGGGCATTCGGTGGTGGCTTTTTGACTCCGGCAGCAACATAACCATTGTCGCTCGCCGTTATGTGTTACCGCGACAGTGGCTTAACCAACATTTGCAAGTCACTTGTGTGCAAGGGGGAGACCAAGTCTTACCGTTCCGCTCGGTGTTATATCGCTTGGAAGGGGCAGTTGTCTAACTTGGTGGTCGCAGTGTTGCCTGAACCCCCTTATCCAGTGATTTTGGTACAAGACTGGTCACACAGAAAATGCGGTAAGACAAGCACCGCTCCCGGAGCCTCACTGGGTCTGGTTATGAGGGGGCAAGGCACCCTTCCCGCGGTCTCCACGCCATGCTCTGGGGCAGACACTGAAGGGGCAGGCACACCGGGGGACGCTTCCCCGGCGACGGACCCTGACACGGAACTATCCGCCGGGGAGGGGACGAGCCGGGGGATGCTTCCACGATCCACGCTCCTCTCATCCCTATACCCCTAATAGACATTCCCTTTGACAGAATAGGGGTGGATTTAGTAGGACCCCTGGAGCCCTCAAACCGTGGCCATAAATATATATTGGTCATGGTAGATTATGCTACCCGATACCCAGAGGCGGTTCCCCTGCGCTCCGCTAACACAAAAAATATCGCACGGGAGTTAGTTAACTTATTTTCTAGAGTGGGTATACCCAAAGAAGTCCTCACGGACCATGGTACACCCTTCACCTCAGATACGTTCCGGGAGATCGCCAGATTACTCCAGGTAAAGCACCTGAAGACGTCTGTCTATCACCCTCAAACCGACGGGTTGGTAGAGCGTTTTAACCAGACGCTTAAACAGATGCTCCACAAGGTAGTCAACGCCGATGGCAGGAACTGGGACCAGTTCTTACCGCTCCTGCTTTTTGCCTACCGGGAAGTGCCCCAGGCCTACACAGGCTTCTCCCCTTTTGAATTATTATACGGGCGACAACCCCGTGGACTTTTGGACATACTAAAAGAGGGCTGGGAAGCGGAGGCCCTTCCCTCCTCCAACATATTGGAGTATGTGGCGCAACTGCGCGACAGGCTCACTAAAATCAGGCCCCTCCTAAAGGAGCACGTGACTCGTGCACAGGCAGCGCAGGCCCGATGTTACAACCGCAACTCCGTCCTCCGGGAGTTCCGCCCGGGGGATCGAGTGATGGTGCTCGTTCCTACCTCCCATTCCAAGTTGCTAGCTCACTGGCAGGGGCCATACGAGGTTAAGGAAAGAAAGGGGTTCGTCGACTATTCAGTTAAGCAACCTAATCGTCGGCCGAGCGAGAGGATCTACCACGTCAATTTGTTAAAACCTTGGAAAGACAGGGAGGAGACTCCCGACACTCGTAGATCCCTCTCCCTATTCGCTAGCACGTCTGCCCTTAACCTCGGTGACGAGCCGACACCTCCCCAGCATTCCTCCACTTCCGGCTCCTCCCTTATAAAATGGCCGCCGACGTCTTGTATGGCGTCGTGCATATGAACAGTTTATGTTTATATTTTTTGACCTTTTGTGGAAATATTTTTACAGTATACGGGGCCGGAAACCCCAAACCTTTATGCTGTCTCTTTTGTATTCTTTTACAATATATATATATAAAAATATACACACACACACACACACACACACACACACACATACATACACACATACATACACACATACATACACACATACATACACACATACATACATACACACATTGAGTATACTTTATAAATATAATTTATGTTGTCGTACCTTGCATAACTGAATAACCTTCATGGCACAATAACAATTCAATAAATTTATGGTCACTACAGTATTTGGATTTAATAATCTTCATATGGGAAAAGGCTGACTCGCATAAATAAGTAGAGCTGAATAATACAGTCAAGGAGGTAACACATATCCTCATGTTTGGGTACTTTTCCTCTGTGGGTAAGTTCCAAAACTGTCCAAGAGCCCCAGAATTCAGCTGAATGTCATCCTGTAGTGTCAAAATCTCATCCTCCACTGTAGACTAGTTTTAGGTGAAACAGTGTTGCAATTTTTGATGCAGGTGAATCACCCTCAACATCTTCCCTAAATGGATAGCACTTAAATGTAGCGATTCACTCAAGTAAAGCTGAGTCTTGAAACCATCTGTCAAAGTCTGACAGGCAATTTTCAATCTGCTCTTTGTAGCGAATGTTGTCAAGTTGCGCACATGCCTTCCATTGCGTTTCCAGCTCTGACGCGAGATTTTGGACGTTCCCCAAATCAAGGCACTGCAGCTTTGAGGACAGATGTTGCATTTTTCGTTTGAAAGCATTAACTGAGCTAATCATATTGACCATGGAGTTCTCTTTTCCTTGCAGCTACAAATTAAGCTCATTCAACATGTTGGTCAGATCGAGAAAAAAAAAATGCCAAGTCTAGCGGCCATTGATCGTTACTAAGTTGCTTGTATTCTTCATGTTTAATGACAAGGAGAAACTCCTTTTTCTCCGGCTAGGGGTCTTGAAATCTCAGCAGGAATTTCTCCCTAGCCATCTGCCTCAACAAAGGCATCTTTTATCATCTCTCCATCTTTGAAGGACTTCTTATGCTTAATGATCGAGTGACTCACCCGGAACCATGCTTCGGTGTGTCTGCCTTTGCTTTTGAATTCAGCAGAGTGAAAAATGACGTCTGTCTGATTAACTGCGATTTTAGTTCCCTCTCCATTCTCTTTCTCAGATCACTTTTTGGAAGGAAGTCAGTTTCGTAGTTTTTATGAACAGTTCGAAAGTGCCTTTCCACATTTTCCTTCTTTGGAATAGCAATGATAGATTGACAGATCAGACAAACGCACTTCGATTGTGACATTTTGCGAAAAAAAAATCCTCTTCCTATTCCACATCCAGCCCATACCCTCCCCAAACAATTTTTTTTTTAAATCCCTTCTTTAGTCAATATAAATTGGAAGGCTAACTAAATCACAGCCAAAGTTTTGCAGTAGCTCGCGTGTTTGATCGTGCGTGCGGGATGACCCGAGTGTATTTGAAGAAAAGAGATCTCAGACTGGCCGCCCTCTATGTCAATCAAGTGGCAAATGCCATAGGGAGGATATATAGACTAACATTTAAAAAAAATTTTTTTTGAATGCAACGCAATCTACCTGCACTACCTTTACGATCTACCGGTCGATCGCAATCAATGTATTGAGCACCCCTGATATAAAGCAATTATGGATGCAAGCAATTTATTAGTGTCAATTTAAATGTAAAGCATTTAATACTAATTTTTCACTGTGTATGTTGTGGTCGTACATGAATATAGTTCGATTCCCCTCAGGGTTAGTTTATTAATCTTGGTTTAAGAAAAACAAGTATGTTCTCCACTCGTGTATTTTCTAAACTCCCTTGGTCTAGCATGTGAAAATACTCAAGGGAACATATTTAGGTTTGAAGAAAGGAGTTTGTAGACAAAGAGGACAAAAAGAAAATTTGAGTGTTTAAATCTTATGTTCTGAATGACTCTTTGTTGCCCAAAAATCTGTGTTTATTGAACCTTGCCATTAATCTTCAAATAAGCATTATTTGTTTACATTTTTATAGCTTTTTCCATACAACAAATGACATACTTGAATTCAATTATAATGATGATTATAATATGACTACCTAAAATTTTACTTTATTTGCTTTTGGGACTCCCATGGAGAGTACATCAGGTCTGGTCACCACACAGAAAGATACAGGAGTTCATTTAAAATACAATGAACGGATTTAGGAAGTAATCATTAGGAACTATAAGAAACTTCTAAACATAGGATGATCTGGTTTGTCTAGTTCAACAAGCTGACAGTATAACATTCACTAGAACAAGTGGAGTGAAAGTAAAATTTGTTTTGCAAAGTGCCTTTTCATGTTCTGAATAACAGGTTCACTAATTAGACGCTTGCTCCAACTGTAAAAATCCATGCAGTATGAAAAAAAATAAAAGTTTAGGAATTAGCTTGATTTTTTTTTTTTTATTCCAAACATCTCAGTCAGCTAAAAGTTCATATTAACTTGATTACACCCTCTAGAATGCTATCATTGCTTTATTACCTTGGACTTCCCTTAGTTCCTGAAGATGATCCATGCAAGTGAAAGCCTTTCTCAGTAAAACAACATGTTCAGCATACTTTGGTGTCATATCCTTTCTTAATTTCTACTAGGTCCTTGGCAGCAAAGGGCTTATTTCTCTCCGAGTTACTGCACAAAACACACATTCGTCCACTTCAGTTTTGCTGTAATATGAAGTAGTTGCTTTTAAACGACTAGCCACAGTGCGTGTCAAAGACAGGTAATTGAATAATCAAAAAAATATTTGATCTCTTGTCCTAGGTGTACCTTTGTAGGGACCTATTTCTCTTAACCGACGTGCCCTCTCGAGTGCATTTCCATAAAGCCTGTTTCTCAGATTCTGTCATTATTTTCAAGGTGCTTTTCTCATTCTCCTGTCTTGTTTTATACTTGCCGTATTTGAAAGCAACTCTCTCAGCATTCTTCAAATGTCTTTACCCCTCCCTCTCCTTGTGCATGTGTCAGGTCACCAAAGCCAAATTGACCAATGACACCAAAGTTAAACTGACTAATCAAATTGCTTAGAGGGACTGAACACAAAGACCTTAGTTTTATTATATAGTATATTACAATTATATGCTTGATTACTGTATATTGATACATAATACAACATAACTTATATTTATTATAACTAACATTAATTAAAATCAGTATGTACACCATTCCAACTTACAGTTATGTATATTCTGATAACTTTAGCTTTGGTTTTAATGTTAGTATAGTTATAATGTTTAAGATTTAGAATCTGGAACAATATCAAGGGTGGTTACTGTTGCCCTACTGGGAAACGGAGATAACTGGGAGAAGTAGCCTGCCTGATTTGAATCTGAGAAGTAACAATAACAAACATGAGGTTTGAAAACAAGTTTTCCCCTTAGTGTAACTGGCCAAAATAACAATTTAGTAATCTTTACTAACTCTTCCTGTGTTGAATAAAATTTTCCCAGACTTGCCTAGTTCTTTTTGGGTACAACACTTATTTAATCCTACAGATCTCTTAGATATTATCGTCTTCTTTAGAAACTAATTCAATCAGGGTGCTAACAAGCAAATTGTTTATGCCATCAGAATATGGGGGGAATGTATTAAACTTGGGTCATCAGGCAAGCTTCTCTGGTGATCTTGGCATAAATCAGACCCTACAGCTGCTTTAAAGATATTTTATGCATTTCTCATAGCAAACATATAAAATATGATATAGAGAAGCCAGGGGGTTGTGTCTTAACTTGTAATGTGTGCTTAAGCACAATCAGTTCCAGGTCTACCTGCTTATTTTATTATAAAATTATCTCCCTGCTATTTGTCCATACTAGTAATAGTTGATTACCTTTCCAAATGTGTCCAGGATTGCCAAAAGACATCATCCTACTAAAAAGAAGCTGTGATTGTTTTTTTTTTTTTTGGTGACTTTTCCTATGAAGTCAGTAGACAGATTGGGAGAGCATGGTGGGGTCATGAGGTCGCTGGAAATGGGTGTGTAGAGCTCCTGATATCTGTGCAAAAGGACAAAATCCAAGTCTTTAGAGTCCTGTTACTTCCTGTTTTGCTATATGGCTGCAAGACATGGACACCTGAGACGAAGACTGGACCTCCTTTGGTACTGCATCTCTTCAGAGAATTCTTGGATACTGCTGGTTTGACTTTGTGTCGAATGCACTGTTGCTCATACAGTCCTGAATGAGGCACATTACCTGCATTGTGAGGGAGCGTCAGTTACAGAACTATAGATAAGTGGCACGATTCCCCAAGGGTGATCCGGCTCGCAGGATCCTCACAGTTGAGGACCCGGGTGGCTAGACCAGGCCAAGGGGATATCCCCGTAACATCTGGCTTTGGCAGATGGGTGATCATTTCCAGAGGGTGGGACTGAACCATGAGTCTGCCTGGGGGGTTGACAACCAGGATCCCAAGCTGTTTCATCATGTGGTGGGTGTGGCAATACACTGTACCAATGCATGCTCCCCAACCTGACCTGAACTGAGCCTAAGCCTGAAAGTCTATATCTGTATTGCTTAAAACAAACAAACAGAAAAAGGATAAAATGCTAAGAGTATTAATTCACTCCTAATGGACAACTAATTTAAAATGCACTGCATTCTGTTACCTCAGTGAACCGAACCTGGATCCTAATGTGTAGATTTTTTTTTTGTTTCTTGCAAACTAGGCTTTTAGTTCAAAAAGAAGAAACAATACAAATAAGCCAATGAAAAAACACAATAGTATTCATAAAAAGGACACCGACTCAAGAAAAGAAAATGAGAAACAAACTTGTTTTCCCCTTCTAACGATCAAACAGAAAAAGGATAAAAGTTATGCACCCCAACCTTAAGGATCTGCAGGGTGAAACAGAATAAGCCTAGGCAGAAACTGTCATGGGTCATTACCCAGAAAAGCCTTATTTACCTAAGCAAGTAGGGTTTTTACAAATGCCCGACTAATGGATGTTGTAGAAAACTCAAAATAAATAAAATTCTAAAAGAATGTTTGGCAATAATGACTAATGATCGATCCAGGGGATTTCCACCTGGAAAATAATCATTAGCTCAAAATCCAATAACCTAAGAAAAGTTCTATTTAATGAGATAATGATATAAGGAGATAAACGAAAACTACACTGTAAAGACAGACAATAAAATTACAAGTATAAGATCAAAGCATATGGGTGAAAAACAAAAAAGTGAAGAAAATGGGATTTGAGGAAATCCCTGTGGCATATTGATAAGGTGTCAAATATAAACAAATTAAGAGTGATTAATAGAACAGATCAAGGATTAAAGTCAGTCAACTCAATAAAGCAAGTGCGTTAATTGAGAGTTTGTTTTTTCTGAAATTAATGTACTATAACAGTATTACAACAACCGAAGGAGGAATTTCCCTAGTGCAGATTTTACAAAGAGGACAGACTGAGACTAATGGGAAGAGTTGCAAAGAGACTATAGGGTAGAAGTAGTTTTATTAATGGCAGTGAAAGATGTTACAGAATTACTAATAAAGAGGGTGGCTAGATAATGGGACTAAAACAGAGAAGTGATTCTTTTTTAATAAAAATTGAAGCTGTAAATAAAAGAAGAAAAAATAGTGACAACACCATACCACACACACAAGTTTTCAATTATATAGTGCCTATGTTCATTAACTTAAATATTACAATTTGAAATTGCACCAAAGTACCTGGGGTGGCACGGTGGCACAGTGGTAGTGCTGCTGCCTCGCAATAAGGAGACCTGGGTTCGCTTCCTGGGTCCTCCCTGCATGGAGTTTGCAGGTTCTCCCCGTGTCTGCGTGGGTTTCCTCTGGGTGCTCCTGTTTCTTCCCACAGTCCAAAGACATGCAAGTTAGGTGCATTGGCGATCCTAAATCGTCCCTAGTGTGTGCTTGGTGTGTCTGTGTGTGCCCTGCGGTGGGCTGGCGCTCTGCGTGGAGTTTGTTCCTGCCTTGCGCCCTGTGCTGGCTGGGATTGGCTCCAGCAGACCCTTGTGACCCTGTGTTAAGATATAGCGGGTTGGGCGATGACTGAACAAAGTACCTCTAAACAAGACAACAGGTCAAAAGTGTTTAGAATTGTTTAATGTGGTACAACAGGACAAAAATAAAATTGACAAGGAGCTTACAAACTTAAATCATAATGAAAAAGCAAAGAAATTTAATCATCACTTTCAAGTAGCAATCAGAAAGGCTTAGAGACAGACCTGCAGATCAATGAGAAATACCCCTGCCTTGTCCCACACATGGAGTACTGTGTGTTTATGTTTTGGTTTCTTCCCATCAAAAGCAATTATAGAAATCAGTGAACTTAACTCTAGCCAGACCAATGAACATGAAGCAAGCAGATGTATAGAACTAATGAAATTAAATGTTTTTTTTCTTTTCAACAGCAGTGATATTTAAATGATATTTAATTTTGTCCACAGCTTCAAAGATTTCTAAACTTCCATATGTATATGATGGTAATTTAGACTGGCAGTCAGGTAATCTTCTTAAATCTCCAATACATGAATTGCTAGGTAAGTGTAGCGGTAAAAAGAAAATGATGGGCAAGGAGAAAGAGCAAATGTAGCACAGTTAGTTTTATACTTAGCCACTTTATCAAATTCTGAAAAACCCACAAATGCTGTGTGTTATATTTTACTTATCCCATGTAGAATGCAGTGATGGCTGAACTCTCTCAAGGCTTCACACAGAACACAGGTATCAAGTTTCTAACAGAACATGGCTCTGTGGTGAGCAATGCTGGACAACAGCAAACTATACCAAAAACATCCGTGAAAAAATCTCACATTACTCATGTTGCAGAATCCTGATGGCAAGTCATCCAATTGTATGCTCACAATGTCCTAAGTGTATTATTACTAAAAATATTGTTAAAGTAGCCACCTCTGGAAAATGTGCTAATTTTAGAACTTTCTGAATTTTAGAAAAGCAGAATAAGGGGTTTGTAGTGGAAAAGCAATTATTTTGAACTGCAGACACAGGTTCTTTGTTTAACTGACCTTTAACCTCTTTAGTAAGGAGAATAGTTCCAAATCACAGTAGCGATTCCTCTGAAAATATATCATCTTGGAGTTTTTTTGGTCATATCATGGGAACTCATTTTCTATTATTTCCTCTAATTAGTTTCACTTACAGCTGAGAGGATTTTCAGCAATGTTGACAGTTGGAAATACTGAAAAGAGCAATACACAATTGATGTGATGGAAAGCCTTTGCAGTATTCTAAAAACAGATGTAGTCATGTACAACTCACAGTATCTTAGGTGTTTTGATTTCCTACCAGAGCTTCAAGGCCTTCTTCACCATTCATTTTACCCATGGTAGTGGCTACACCTACATGTCATGCTGTTACCTGGATTGTTCTCTAGCAACTTTTTGTCACTTTAATCACTGGCCACCCATAATACTGTATATGGGATAACATATGAACAGTTGTACTACAGCTCTGAACTTGTAAAGCGCTTTGGGGTGGCATTCTCCGCAGAAAGTTACTCTTGTCTGTTAATGACAAATATGTTCCGAGATTGTCCAAGTAAGGAAGACAGACCTTTTGAGTTAAAGAGGTTATACTCAATAGTAATAGCACCTAAGACTGGCAACTTGTTTCACATTGATTAGCATGTGCAAGTAGAAATTTCACTGTACTCTGCACATGTGACAATAATGAATCTATAAACATGTTCTGGAAAACAGACAACCATATTCTATCATTAATATAATATTGTAAGGTGCTGCTATGAATTTAATGAGACTATTCTTAACAAAACCCATATTTATCCTTTTTGAATTTATGTTCTCTTGTTTACTTTTAATTTGTATTTAAAATTCCTATATCATAGACTTAAGTGCTATGTTACTTATAAGGACCTGCATTAAAATGACACTTGAAAGTTCAAATAAGGCACCTTACAATACAGTATATGCAAAATAAAATCATTTTGAAAACTGCAGACACAAACTAACTTATTAGGTGAAAAATTAAGAAAGTTTAAAAATCAACATCATAGCTTCACCTACCAGAACTTTAACACATCATTTAGACCGAGATTCCCTATATGCCTGGAATAGTGAAATACACAGAGGAACTTCTCCAAGTATTCAAGGCTTGCCTGCAAACAAAAAACAACATTATTAGTGTTAAATTGAGTTCACTGTATGAGCTTTCATCACATTACATTGGCTTCAAAAACCTAAGATAAACAACATTAATTCAGTACTGCAGATTTATTTTTTGGTAACAAAGTATGCATTTTAGCATCCCTGTTAATTGCACACTCTGCCTGTGATGCACTAGGTGCCAGCAGTCATGGGCCTCTTCCATTTCCCAGGACAGAGATGGTCATAACCAAGATGGACTAGGACAAATAAGATTGCAAAGAACAGTTATGGCGCAAAAGAGATTTTTATTAAAAACTAAGAATGTGCCCAAAGCAAAATTCTGTCCACAGAGTTGACAATAAATAATCTTTAAACAGTTTTGTGTGAGAAACCTAATAACCCAATAAAATGATTTAACAAATAACAGTTAAAACGAAGGTTAAAAATCAGACACTGGCAAATGCAGTCCCACCAATGACTTTCCTGCAGCCACCTTCTTTAAGGCATCCCCGAGACAATCCAAGCCCGACTCCTTTCTCCTGCGACCTCCAAAGGTGTCTGCAAGACCACAGAGCACTCTGTCACTCCTCCTTTCAAGCTCAAAAGGAGCCCCTGGAATGCTTCACCACCTTCCACTTGAACTGGCTCCAACCCAATTTTGTTCTCTTTTTTTCCTCAATTTCTTATCCCTTCCCTTTCTCTAACCATCTCAAACCATTTATACTTTTGTGAATGTAGGAGCCACCTCAACAATCCACAGAGTGTTACTGAGAGGTGGCTGAGCCAATTGGTCTCACATGCATGTGTAGACCATTTAATAATAATAATAATAATACATTACATTTATATAGCGCTTTTCTTAGTACTCAAAGCACTATCCACACAGGGAGGAACCGGGAAGCGAACCCACAATCTTCCACAGTCTACTTACTGCAAAGCAGCAGCACTACCACTGCGCCACCTGTGAGGACATTTCTCCATTAAGCGCTCTGCAGCTTTCCATTTAAGCTGCACAGTGCACACCTATACTCAAGTTCTGTGCTGCACTATTTTTTTAAAAAATATCCTGTACATGTGGCAATATATGCCATAGACCCCTGACATGTCAAACCACACTGTGATTCTGATCTTCTGTGAGTGAATTACATGTCACATCAATAGAGATTTTCCTCATGTTTCAAAGCATTATGTGCCGAACAACTGGCCGATGTAGGTGTTTTCAAATAAACTTTTATTTAGAAAGATTTTATGAAACAGAACATTTTCATACCATTGTAGACTAGCCACATATATATTAGTGTGTAGTATCATGTGCTGTTCTACCGTTTATATTTTATCTTCTTGTCACAGACTAAAACCAGGTCACACTTACATTTTTATATTTGTTATGAGTGAGCTGGTGATGACTGATAAATTGTACCCTATGTAATTTCTTGTTGCCCTAGGACATACTGTAAATACTATAAGGTGGCAGTGAGGGTTTCATCTTAGTACCATCTATTATGTCATACTTGCCTCTGGACCTACCCACCCATCTATATTGCCTGGTCATGCTAAAGCACTACTATGTGAAGAGAGAGAGAGAAAAAACAATTTACTTCACCTTAAGTGGTGCAGAAAAAAGGGGTAAAGTTGCCCTCACCATTTGATTTTAAATACTTGTGTATTAGTTCGAGTGCTGGGGACTATTAGTGGCTACAAGCTACTCATACATGTGCATAATTTGCTAATTTATATCTCTTTCCCTAATGTACAAATATGCTGCTACATTGTTTCATTTCAAAAATACCATAACGGCTTTAGTGGTTTTAATTCCTGCCTAAGACTAAAATGAAGAAGGAAACAGTGAATAGTACTCATTTGTGGTTTCAGACAAAAACAATGTTATAATTTGGGCATTATAAACCAAGTTTTTGGTTTGGTTAACCCTTTCAGCCAAAAAAGGAGTAGGGGAGAGGTTTTGGTTGGTTTCTACATTTATGCTGTTAGGAAAAGTATACAATTTATACATGATTAATGTATTAATTTGGGGTTGGAGGGGAAATCAAAATAATACAAAATCAAATGTTTTTAAAGTACTGTATAAAATAAAAACTATGAAAACAAATTGCTTAGTACTATTTATTTCACTCAAATAAAAAAAGTCCACTTTATCACAAAGTATAAGACTTTTGACCACTAAATTCAAAAGTGCAGTATTATGGGAGTGAGTTTCCTGTTTATGATGTGCATTGATTATCCAGGAAATTTTTAATCAACAAATTTTGCCAAAAAATGCATGTTTTGAGCATACAACTGTATAACATATGAAGGTTATGCGACTAAAGTATTGTCAGATTTTTTTTTCCTATGGACATTTTCCACATCGTCACTACTGATTTCTATTAAGTCATAAAAGTTTTTGTCTATGTTCTGCATGAAAACACGTGATTCAAATTATTTCTCAGCCATCACTAAAAAAAAAAAAAAAAAATTATGGGTGGAGCATTACCTTAATTTGATATTTTTTTTGACAGAAAAACTCTTTAATGGATAAATAAAATCTTTGTAAAGTGGTCTAAATTAGAAATATAAATTATTATAATAATGATGATGATGATTATTATATTATTATTACCCTTTCAATCATTATAATTTAGTAGATACATCTTTGGCAGCCATGACAGCCTCACGGCAGGCTTCTGTCAGATTTACACATAAAAACATTAATTTCTTCCTCATTTTTCTTTACAAATCTACTTGAAAATCTCCCAGGCTTTATGAGGATCATGAGTGAACAGTCTTTTTTCCCAAGTCCTACCACAAATTCTCAGTAGAACTGACATCTGGACTACGACACTGCCACTTTAGGACATTGACATTGCTGTTTTTAAGCCATTCATGCATAGCATTGGCTTTTTTTTTTTTTTTTTTTTTTTTTTTTTAAATCTGGCTGGAAAAAAAAGCTCTCTCCCAAGGTGCAGATTTCTTACTGACTACATCAGGTTTTTGTCCAGGATTTCCTCGTATTTATAGTATCTGCATTAAATTTACCCCCACAAATGCCTTTCAGGGGCTGCTGCTAAGATTCATCCTGAAACCATGATACATGCTTCATGGTGGGGATGGTGCGTTTTTGATAATGTGCAGTGGAAACATGGCATTTCTATGGATGGCCAAAAAACTCAATTTTGGTCTCCTCAGACCACAGAAATATCTGCTAGCTGAAGATGTCATGTGCTTGTTTTTTTTTTTTGTTTTAAACAGTAAATTGCAAATGTACCTGGGCAAGAGTTGTTGTCTGCATACTCTCTCCAGTCTCATCAACTGTTTTGGAGTTATTGTATGTCTCTTGGTGGGCTCCCTTACTCGTCGTCTTCTTGTAAGATCACTCAGTTTTTGTGGATGGCCTGCTCTAGGCAAATTTACAGTTGTGCCACACTCCTTCCATTTCTTACTATTTGATTTGGATTTGGTTATTCAGTGGTTAAATTATTTTCGTCTCCATCCTCTGACTTGTCCTTCAATCACACTTTTGCTAAAATGTATGGTGTGTTTGTTTGTCTTTAGTGTATAGGTTATGCCACCTATACTGTCTCACCACAAGCTGGATCTTTCAGATAAAAATTCATTTATACTGCAGTGAACTCAAACCCTTTGATAACAGACAAGTGATTGTGGTATAGCGGGTCTGTGGCTTAGCATTTAGGAGATTGGTGAAGTAACTGGGGTGAGATGCACCTGCACCTGAGGGTGCAGTCTCTCTCAATTGCTTCATCCACTTTTTGCATGCGAGTGAGGCACAACGACAACGGAGGCATATAAGGGGGAACTGGTGGGAGGAAACCGAGAAGAAAAAGAAAGAGAGGGAGGTTAAAGAGAGGAATGGAGAGAAAGAGGCAGAAGTGAGCAAGCGCCGGTGCAAGATGGGAGGAAGTAGGCAGGCAGACAGGAAGGGGAGCACCAGGAAGGAGCATGTGGCAGACAACACAGAAGGAGGCTGTGGGATTGCTCCTGTTGAGCAACCATGTAGCAGGAGCTGCCATTATGCTCAGGGTGTGGTCTCACTGGGAAGAGCCAGCAAATGGCAGCAGTGTGAGTACAATGCACTCTTGCTGGAAGGAACCAGGTATTGCAAATGGAGCAGAGCTCAGTGTGGAATGCAGTGGGATTGGCTGCGGGGACATGGGACAGAATAAAAGGTTGTCTGCACCTACTTGATGGATGTCTCATGCTGCTGGGCCCGATCAGGGAAAGATGGAGAGAAGTCAGTTTTAAAAGGAAGACACCACGGCACTGAATTGTAAAGAACAGTTTCTTGCTTGTGTTTTTATTCTCACTTTTAATGGATTTATTTATTGGGATTTTTAACCTCCACAGACACTCATTTTTATTGAATTATTTATTTATTGGACTGGAGCACTATACTTGGATTGTTTTCAGTAAAAGCACTGATACACTTTATACACCTACCCCTTGCTATGTGTGTTGTGTCCTCATTCGCTGGCTCATCCTCAGGTAGGTTATCAGTAGTTGCTGGTCCAAGTGGCTCCCCGGGATTAACCGGTAGCATGGGGCCAACCGGCACTATCACAGTGCTTTCCACTTCTAAAACCAACTGACTGCACCAGTGATGATTTAAGTGTTTTAAATAATAGGGTTAATATTTATGTAATCAACTATTTAGTGTTTAATATTTGTAATTACTTTAGACCACTTTTCAAAGATATGTTTTCACTTTGACATTAAAAGAGTCTTTTTGTGTTGATCAAAAGCCATATTAAATACACTGGGATTTAATGTTGTATAAAAATAAAATGTGAAACCTACCAAAGTGGTGAATACTATTTATTGACACTGTACTTATTTATCTTGTAAAAGCCCTTCCACTTTCAGACAATAGATGTTAGCATACATTCCAACTGTTATCTATACATTATGTAATTATAGATATACTTTTAGAGTCTAATTAGTTTGTGAAGGGCTGCATGTGTAAGTAGCCACACAAGGGGAAAAGTAAAGATTTTCCTGTGAAGCAAAATCAATTAAATACAAAGTTAGAGGCATATCTTAACTCTAACTCTTAAAATTCATTTATATTAAACTTCCTGTCTTACATCCATCTATTTTTCCATTTTTTGAACCACTCTGTTGTCACAATACAGGGATATGGATGCTGAACCAGCAACATCAGGTGCCAAGATAAAGAACTGTACATAATATACCAGCCTATCGTTTATCAGTCTACATTAGACTGTTTTAGTCAATCTAATTCTCTTGTCTTTAGGATGTGACAGGAATATTAGATTTACTGGAGAACAACACATGAACATCTTACAGGAAAGCATAAACTCCTTGCAGAGAGTGGACTGGGACAAGATTCAAACCTGGTCTCTTTTTAACTATGAGACAGCTGTGTAAACCACAGACCAACAATGCTGCTCATCATTTTCTACATATACACTCAAATCTGAAATTTGGCCAAGACTCCTTTTTTTGTTGTCACTGATATTTTGTAATCTACCTGATGAAGTGCCATCTGTAAACTTACCTATCCTGTTTATAATACAGGTAGTCCCCAGGTTATGGACATCCGACCTACGAACGGGACCACAGCTGCAATGCATGCGCCTCAGTAACTGCCGCTCCGTCATCTTCAGCCTGGGGACGCTGCAAGCGGTAGCTGAACGAAGGCTGAAGGAAGCGATTTTGCTACACGCGCAGTGCAGTGTCCCTCGGGTGGCTCCCAGTAGCAAGCGATGACCCGTGGTCCATAGTCACCGGGGCCACAATTATCGCTGGTGTGAACGACGGAGGCTTAATGGGGTGGTTCACTGCCCACCCACTACGCTGCTGCAGCTACTGCTCCTGACTGGACGCAGGCTGGATGGAGTGGAGGAGGGCGTTTCACTGCCAGCTAACCACACACGGCTGCCCCATTCATTCTCAGTCGGTGGACGCTACAGGCAGCATACTGTATGCAAGTAGAGGTGAGCAGGCAGGAAACCGCCCCTCGCCGCCTCCACTCATTCTCAATAGCAAGCTCGCTTGCACTGCTACATACACAGCAGGAAGTTGTCCCTCGTCAGCACATCAGGTGCCTTCCCGCCGTGATAATGTGTACAGTGCTGTGCAGAAGAGCTAATCGTAACCTTTTCTTCACCCTACAACAATGTCTCTGAAACGCAAATCTGATTAAAGTGCTGGTGATAAAGTAAAGAAGAGAAAAACCATCACCATGGAAAATAAAGTAGAGATAATAAAAAGGTCAGAGAAAGGTGAAACTCCATCATTCATTGGCAGAGCACTTGGTTACAGTAGGTCAACAATTGGAACAATTTTAAAAGATAAAGGTAGAATAATGGAACACGTGAAAGGCCGTACCCCAATGAATGCTACAATAATTACCAAGCAGCACAGTGTTTTAATTATTGAGATGGAAAGGCTTTTGATAATTTGGATTGAAGACCAAAATCAGCGTAATATGCCTATCAGTCTTTCTTTAGTGCAAGAAAAGGCTCAAAGCCTTTTTAATGATTTAAAAGCTGCTCACACAGCAAGTTAAGGCGATTACAATGAACAATTTGTGGCAAGTAGGGGTTGGTTCAACCGCTTTAAAGAAAGACCAAATTTGCATAATATTAAAATTCAAGGTGAAGCAGCGAGTGCTGATGTATGTGCTGCAAGTGATTTTCCCAAGATAATGGAAGATATTATTGATCAGAGAGGTTATTTGCCAGACCAAATATTTAATATAAACAAAACTGGCTTGTTCTGGAAAAAAAATGCCTGAGAAGACCTACATTTCCAAAGAAAAAAGTGCACCAGGACATAAAGCATTACAGGATAGGCTGACTTTATTAGATGGGGGTAATGCATCTGGGGATTTCAAGCTCAAGCCTTTGCTGGTGCATCACTCCCTAAATCCAAGGGCACTACGTAATGTCACTAGGGCATCTCTTCCTGTTATTTGGATGGCAAATAAAAAGGCTTGGGTCACAGTTGCTGTCTTTCAAGAATGGTTTTTAAACCATTTTATCCCTGCTGTTGAACGTTATTGTTTGGGCAAAAACATTCCTTTCAAAATTCTCCTTCTCCTTGACAATGGCCCTGGACATCCAAACACTTTAGATGACACGCACCCCAATGTAAAGGTGGTGTTTCTACCCTCCAACACTACATCACTACTCCAGCCAATGGATCAGGGAGTCATAGCCTCCTTTAAGGCCTATTATTTAAGGAGTACATTCTCACAAGCTGTCAGGACTACTCAAAATGATTTGATAACCTTAAGGGAAGTCTGGAAGAATTATAACATTTATGATGCCACTAAAAATATTGTTGACGCTTGGGTTGAGTGAAAGAGACAAATATGAGAGGCGTTTGGAAAAAATTGTGCCCCCAATTCACACATGAATTTCTGGGGTTTACAGAAAATGAAATCACTGAAACCACGCAAGCTGTGGTTGCTATTGGAAATCAGCTGCAGCTGGACATCATTGAAAATGATATCATAGAATTACTCGACTCTCATGGCAAAGAACTAACCAATGAAGGCCTTATGGAACTAGAACAGCAGATGGTAGCATTCAGCGAAGAAAACCAGGAAACCAACAAAATGTTTTCTATAAAAGAGTTAGTTGATGCATTTCGTCTCATCTAAGCAGGAATGGCAAAGTTAGAGGAGCAAGATCCTGATACAGAGAGGTTCACCAAAGTTTACCAAACAGTTACCGAAGGCCTGAGATGCTACAAGGCTATTTATGATGAGAAAAAGAAAAGCTCCGTGCAAACCTCCCTTGATACCTACTTTAAGAGACCAGTCCCATCCTCTTCATCAAGTTCTACCAACATTGTTTAAGGCTGTACTGTATTTGAAAATGTTTAAGCATTTACTGTACATGCACAGAAAGGTAAAAATAAATATTAAGTTGAGACAAACATCTGTCCAAATAGCATTTATTAAATAATGTACCTGTTCCAACTTACATACAAATTCAACTTAAGTACAAACCTACAGTCCCTATCTCGTACGTAACCCGGGGACTACCTGTACTGTAGTTTGGCTACTTCAAAAATTTGAAAGAATCATTCAGCAGAAAAACAAAAATAAGCAAATATTTTATTTACTTACAGAATAGTAATAACTTAACAATAAATATACATTAAAAAGATTAAAAGCCAATAACATAACAAAAATCCACAAAATCTGGGGAAATCATCATCTGGCATATAGAAATGGCAAGTTCTTAAAACATCTTAAATATTGTGATATTTTACATTATTAAATGTTTACAAAGTTTCTGACCCAAAGAACACAGGAATAACAAAATCAGAAACAGGTGAATTACTGTACATACTGTAGTCTTTGATTACTTTCAGTTTTAAGATAGGTTGGCATTGATATCTTAATGTAATATTTCACTTTACAATGACAAATACAGTTGTTGAGGTTATGTGGGTGGGTATATTATTAAATATATTATATATAAGGGGTGTCACAAATAACTTTAATTAAAATGTGATAAAATGTAATTGAAATGTGATAAAACGGTGTAAAGCAAATAATGTATGGATGAAGGTCCCAGCAGAAAGTCTTAGAAAATGTCAGTGGTTTAAAAGAAAATGCAGTTATTTGTCAATGCTGTAATGCTAAATTAGAAGACCATTAGAGCACAATTTCTATGTAGCAACATCTAAAAAGATAGCATGCAGGTTTCACACAAGATGTTCTTATCACCACAAAGTGAGCTTTGGCTAGCTACAGACTGTGTATATTAGTTAAATGCAAAATTTCAGAAACAACAGTCCAAGGGGTGGAGGTGGATCAGGTCCAGCTCCACCTACTTCAAAGGAGAAAAAATAAAACAAGTCACTGCCAGGGATATGGGATCTTTTAAAATGCAGCACAAGTCAATGAATTAAAGAAAACTACTTTTTTATAACATTCCATTGCCTTAGCGATGCAGTTTTAAAAAAGTAATCATGACTTTTCCAGATCAACGCATTTTACTGAATTAGCTTGGAAGGAAAGATTGCAAGTGTCAAATTTCAAACAAAAGTAGAGTGAATTATTCACTAAACCTATTAATAAGTCACAGTATTTAACATAAAAACATAACATTCATCATAAACCACAAAGTCCCTTTTTTTTTTTGCTTTCAACATTAAAGCACTTCAAAAGAGAAGGCTAAGTAGTCAGATTCAAAAATTGCCTCTGAGTACTGAGGTTACTGGAGCACAACCAAAAACTGTGTCACATGTTGCAGCTTACTTGCATCATTGTTACTTCCTTTCAGACCACATTGCCTTATTTATCAAAAAGCTATTTGCTAATCTTCTAAAGACTTTAAACAATGAATGCTTACAGTTAAAGCAACAGAGTACTTAAATAAAAGATGTGCTTGTGCGAAAACTGAACAAAAATGTTGTCCAGACAGCTTCATACAGTTATACACAATCATTTTTCCAGGTAACATTTTATCAATTATTTTTTTGAGAAATGCTTTAAAGATCTTATACTATACCAGTAACAGAAACTGTAACAGAAAATTACATAAAAATATGCAGTTACACTTTCCAATAAATTTAATGCACAAGCTTGCGTTTAAAACTATGAAGTATCTTTGAAAATCACATACAGCTTTATTGTTTCAGTTTTTGAAATGTGTAAGCATTCAACTGCTATGAGAAATACACAAATATAGACAATGGATAAAAATAACATTATTTTTTCCAGTCATGGATGCATGGCATCACACTCCATATTTAATTAACAATGCAGAGTGAAAATATTATTTCTTGATTATGCAACAAATACTGTGTTAATACCAAAAAGCAGGCTATCAGTTTTAAGTTTGGAGTTTTTGCCAGGTGCACAAATCAAAAATCTGTAAGGAAACTCCCACTATGATCATCCTGGAAAATAATATATTTCTTTTCTTTAGCAAAAAACAACTATGAAAACAGGATAGTTAATTTTATTAATTAATTCAACTAAGAATAACTACAGTGGTGTGAAAAACTATTTGCCCCCTTCCTCATTTCTTATTCTTTTGCATGTTTGTCACACAAAATGTTTCTGATCATCAAACACATGTAACCATTAGTCAAATATAGCACAAGTAAACACAAAATGCAGTTTTTAAATGATGGTTTTTATTATTTATGGAGAAAAAAAAATCCAAACCTACATGGCCCTGTGTGAAAAAGTAATTGCCCCCTGAACCTAATAACTGGTTGGGCCACCCTTAGCAGCAATAACTGCAATCAAGCGTTTGCGATAACTTGCAATGAGTCTTTTACAGCGCTCTGGAGGAATTTTGGCCCACTCATCTTTGCAGAATTGTTGTAATTCAGCTTCATTTGAGGGTTTTCTAGCATGAACCGCCTTTTTAAGGTCATGCCATAGCATCTCAATTGGATTCAGGTCAGGACTTTGACTAGGCCACTCCAAAGTCTTCATTTTGTTTTTCTTCAGCCATTCAGAGGTGGATTTGCTGGTGTGTTTTGGGTCATTGTCCTGTTGCAGCACCCAAGATCGCTTCAGCTTGAGTTGACGAACAGATGGCCGGACATTCTCCTTCAGGATTTTTTGGTAGACAGTAGAATTCATGGTTCCATCTATCACAGCAGGCCTTCCAGGTCCTGAAGCAGCAAAACAACCCCAGACCATCACAGTACCACCACCATATTTTACTGTTGGTATGATGTTCTTTTTCTGAAATGTTGTGTTCCTTTTACGCCAGATGTAACGGGACATTTGCCTTCCAAAAAGTTCAACTTTTGTCTCATCAGTCCACAAGGTATTTTCCCAAAAGTCTTGGCAATCATTGAGATGTTTCTTAGCAAAATTGAGACGAGCCCTAATGTTCTTTTTGCTTAACATTGGTTTGCGTCTTGGAAATCTGCCATGCAGGCCGTTTTTGCCCAGTCTCTTTCTTATGGTGGAGTCGTGAACACTGACCTTAATTGAGGCAAGTGAGGCCTGCAGTTCTTTAGACGTTATCTTGGGGTCTTTTGTGACCTCTCGGATGAGTCGTCTCTGCGCTCTTGGGGTAATTTTGGTCGGCCGGCCACTCCTGGGAAGGTTCACCACTGTTCCATGTTTTTGCCATTTGTGGATAATGGCTCTCACTGTGGTTCGCTGGAGTCCCAAAGCTTTAGAAATGGCTTTATAACCTTTACCAGACCTTTGATAGATCTCAATTACTTCTGTTCTCATTTGTTCCTGAATTTCTTTGGATCTTGGCATGATGTCTAGCTTTTGAGGTGCTTTTGGTCTACTTCTCTGTGTCAGGCAGCTCCTATTTAAGTGATTTCTTGATTGAAACAGGTGTGGCAGTAATCAGGCCTGGGGGTGGCTACGGAAATTGAACTCAGGTGTGATACACCACAGTTAGGTTATTTTTTAACAAGGGGGCAATTACTTTTTCACACAGGGCCATGTAGGTTTGGATTTTTTTTTCTCCCTAAATAATAAAAACCATCATTTAAAAACTGCATTTTGTGTTTACTTGTGTTATATTTGACTAATGGTTAAATGTGTTTGATGATCAGAAACATTTTGTGTGACAAACATGCAAAAGAATAAGAAATCAGGAAGGGGGCAAATAGTTTTTCACACCACTGTATATTACAACCTCTTTGCCTGTCTGGTAGGCACATTAAGTCATCAAGTGAACAACCACTTTTACCACCTTCATATTTGAGCATGCACTAAATAAGCAAGCAGAACAAAGCAGAGTCATGCATGAAGCTGCTACAAGCTATCTAAAGAAGGTGCTGTGCTTGGTGTAAATTACTATATCATGTTCAAATATCTGTTACTCTCCTTTCCAATCTGACAACATTGAGGCTGTAGATATCCAATGTTTTCCAATTATGTAAGAGATGTAACACCCAAAACAGCTACAAAGGTAATTTTGTCCTTGTTTTATTCATATCAGATTCAAATAATTCTTATTTTTTTAAATTATCTTGTTGATGTCATCATCTGTGCCATTTTGCAAATCTTTCTGCAACATGCATCGCCATAGTGACCATGTTATTTAACACTAATTTGCAAAAATTTGGCATCTGCTTTCCACCTCATTCCAACACTAATGTAAATACTTGTACACAGCAATTTACTTTGCTTTTTGAACAACTTCAATATCCTGTTTTAGCATTTTGGTTACCAAATCACTCCTTGTTAACAGACTAATAACTTCAATAGAACTTTTTGGTTTTCTTTATTGCCAAACTGGTGTTGTTAAAACTGGATGGACATGCTCAGAAATACACTGCACTCCAGGAAAAGCTGAACAGACACTGCTTGAAAATGATATCTTGCAGAAAAACAAAAACCAGAACAGACTGCTGCTCCATAAAAGAAAAATCAAAATGTGTATTGGAAAAAAGTAAGCTGTGACTAAAAAAGGACAGACAATAGAAAAAAGGGATCAACATCACAAATAAAACAAGCAAAATCCTGAACTTCTCTTTTTTTGTAGCCACTAATGTCCCAGCCCTTATTCTATTAAAACCAAAACATAAAACTATGAACTTTTCTTTTAGAAAGACAGAAAAATATTTGCACTGAAGTACATATATACTAAATTATTTTAAAGATCAGCTACTCTTCTAGATTTCACCCTTGCAAAAGGTGACCAACTACAACTATACTGCTATGTCTTCTACTTAGTTTTAGTTTGAAAAATGTGCACCTGTGACATTATGCACAATCAGTCATGGCCACATATAACCCTAAATTACAAAGAGACCTTCTACCTAATAGCAACACTTCACAGCATAAACCTGCACAATTTAACGGGGAAGGAAACTTTCCTTCAACTTACACTATTACAAGATTTCAAAACATCATTTACAAATGTATTACATTTGAATGTTACTGTGTCTTCTTCTCTGGCTCAGGTTAAAATTCTTTCCTGAAATCCTGTTAAAATTCTCCACTTTGTGTAAAGATTACAGATGTACTTAGTTGCATGCAAGCTGAAATGAAACATTCACAAATTATTTAGGTTGATAGCTGGATGCATAATATATATCCAACAAGTATAATATTAGCTAACTTTTGAATGTCTAGAATTTCCTGAAATCAAATGTAAAAGTGTCAAGAAACAGTACTCTGTTGCCTTGGTAACTACTGTTAACCAGAAAAAAAGCACTAGCAAATTAACTGACACTATTTAGTAACTGAAGAATTTATCAAAGTTTTGGGTTTGGTGATCTTATAAATATATTTAAAACAAATTATTGATCCATGTTGCAAGTTTGTAAGATATAAAGTAGAAATCAATCCTGGATTTTTCATTTTTAAATCATTTTCATATTACTTAAAATAATTATGTTGTAAATAATAATATATAAGTAAAACAAAGTATATTCTCATTAATTATCTTAACAGCCTATGAGGTTGGATGCTTGGCTTGAGTTACAATTCCTGCAAGCATAAAAATATCACAAAAAAGTAACATAAAAAGAGGTACTAATTAAATCAAAATGATTTCTTTTCAGAATAATGGCCTAATAGTGACTTATTGGTCCAATGACAATGCACATTTTATCATGCATTTATTTATTTTAGTTTTGTAGTTGTAGGGGAGGATCTAATCATTTGTTCTGTCACGTTTCCCTTTGTTCAGTATTATGAATCAAAAATTATTTTGGGCAATCACCCTGTTGCTTGCTATGACTATAACCAGTTCCTCTGCCTCATCAGCAACAAACACCAGAACTATTACACTGAATTGCCCAGATGTGACTACTGGTGAACTATTATCTTCTCAGTTCTACTAAAACATCAGATCCTTTCTCAGTCTACAACACTGTTTTTATTCTGTCTACCCTTAAAAAAAATAAATCTTGTACACACAAGGGGTTGCAACTGTTTTGGTAAAAGTACTTATGTAAGTGTCACATGCTTAAATGTTATGAGAGATAACCTCTCAAAAACAGGAAGGACACTAGGCTAAAGTTAGTTACAGTTTATGAACAATGCACTATTCAGGACCAGAATGCTTAACTACAGAAAATCCTGCAAAGACTAAGTATCCCTTATTCAAAACAGATGAACAAAGGAAAAAATGTTTATATAATTCATTTACATATAACTATTTCAGTTTCACACATATATAAAAACGTGAATTTATTTTGTAAAATGCTACAGTATAGTGTAGACTGTTTACTGTAATTTACTTTGTAAATTCAAATATTCTTTTGTTCAAAGGCACTTTGGATCTCCTTTTAAAGCTAGGCTAAAGGCAAAATATTAAACCCATTAGCAAATTATTACAATCTTTGCTTTTGTATATATTGATGCTGGCAGAAATGTATAATGCCAACAACATTATAAACAAAAAATGTTAAAAATCACCATTTATTTACTATTTTTACAACATTTTATAGCTTGAGAAAGCTTTAAAAATGTACAAATCTAAACATTAATATATGCATATTTATTTACCCTGATAAAAAAAGAGGAAACTGCTGCATGTCTGATTCAATGTTCATGTCACCAAAACACCTTTCAGGACAACGATACACCTAAATGTGTACAAGATAGGAAGGGATTAATAGACAAAAGTAAATCCGTAGTTGCCTACTTAAGGAAACCTGCAGGTGCCATGCTACATACATTGGTTCAAGAATGTAAGACTAGCTGAAACAGCAATGATAAAAATCTATGTGCAAACAATATTGAGAAATTGGTCAGCCGTTCCATGAGACGGGACAACTGGGTAGAATGGAGGGCATTCACGTAGATGTGCTGAACAGCTGCAAAATATTTATTTCTACCACAGTATGTGAGGAGTAAGAGGGTGACAGAATCATTTAGTGGCACTACAGTTTTCCAAAATAAAGAATCCTGGCAAATCAAGATTTGCAGATTCCAAAAACCCGACTCACATTTGTGCATGACCTTTTTAACTACAGGTACACAAAGAAAAATTCCTTCCCACTATCATACACAAGATTACAGTGTTCTTGGTCCAAAATTCAATTCAATTGTGTATTTTTATGTACTATACAGAACGCTTGTTAAGAAAAACTAGACAACATAATAACATATTAAACTAGACATAGTCAACTGAACAACATAATATTCAGCAAAAAAGCTAAAGTTATTTAAAGCTATAAACAATTTCAACTATTTTTTGCTCTCTCTTCCATTTTCTAAACCTGCTCCTCCACAATTTAAATCAAAGTGGAGAAGGAATCTAGTGCAGTAGCATATTAATGCTTGCACTATATTGACAAAATATTACCCTGTTAGAAGTAATACACATTATCCAATAAATATCCAAAAATTGTATTCTTGAGTCCACTTAAAGTAATTTCCACAGCCATAAACTGCAAGGGCAAATGAGCACTACAAAGTAAAAACAATTCATTATAATAGAAACAGTTCTACACATTTTACAGATATGTTAAAATAGAGCCCAGAATTTATTTGGGCCTCTTGTTATAGGGAACTGAAAAGTGGCTTTCATGAGATATGTTATGGGTGTATCCTTAGACAATACACACTTTCCCAGTACTGTGCTCTCTTGCTTGTACAGTATTATCCAATAAAAAAAGTCATCTTTATAATGTAAAAATTTGCACGTTGAACAAACCCAAAAAAAACAGGTTCTAAAAACGCATTCAGTAAGAAGGCTTAAAAACCCAAGATATAGCAATAACAGCAGTATTATTCATTTTAATACTTATTTAATAATATTATTATTACTATTATTGTTATTACTAACACTGTATATAAAACTTTACTGCAGTTCTGGGGACAAATGTGTAATTTAGTTAGTATAGTAAATCCCATGTAAAACCAAATATCTCAAAAACTTAAATGGTATAGCAATGAAAAATAAATCATTCTGCATGGTAATAATAGCACAGCTTTATTGTTGGTCTTCACAGCAGAATGTACAAACTTTACAAACTTAGTGTTTTGCCCAATATACAAAAATGTAAATATCTACACTTATCATAAATTCTAGAAAAATAAGAGAACATCTTGTTGCAAAAGTTCATATTTGTGTTACATTTAGTAAGTCTTGTACTTCCAACCCACACTTGAAACATGATTTGTGACATATTTAAGCAAGTGTTTACCATTATTTAGAAAGAATACGGTTAAACAAACAACCCTGTGTTTGATCAAGTTACTAGCATTCATGCAAGAATAGCAGATCAACATCAGATAGAGGAACACAAAATAGGCTTACAGTACTGTCTGTCAAATTTTTACTTCATTACTTACAACCAAACTGATATATATTATGAAGTAGAAGTCTTCTCTCCTGGCTACCAGAAAGAGTAAATCACTAAGTATTATGAGGCAGACTGCTATAATAAGTAAGAAATTACATTTAGGGTATCACATTATAATGGGATCTAGAGACCAAAGGGATGCCTGAGAAGTGTAGTGTATGTGCTTGGTCTGGAGATGGCTTAGGAACAAGAAAGCCCCTACCAAATGTCCAAAAAGAAACCAAGGATTATATCTAAGCAACCCTTGCCCTCTGATGAGGCAGGTTATTTTCATTTTTCTATTAACTGAAAAATATCCAAGGAGAAACCTATAACTCAAAAGATTGAACACTGCTTATACAGAATTAAAAAAAATAATAATAATCCTCTACATTTTCTCAAAATATTCTATGGGAGAGTAAGTCATAACAAAATAAATGCCACATTCAATAAAACCCTAACACTCCCAACCATCAAATTAAGTTTACCATATTTTGTCATGGTATTTAGAAGGTAGTGAATTGGGATGCATTTCTAACGTAGACTTGAACAAATTTACCTTCAGTGAAAGAGGTGTAAATTAAAGTCTTTCCTAAGTGTTCTATGGAAGTATGCAAGATCCTCTGTCCATAAGCTGAAGTAAAGTTGGAAATGGTTCCTTCACAATTTATCAGTTATCCTAAACATTTCATACATGCTGCTGCAGCATCTGATGTTTTCTTTTTTCATTTAATAATAAACCTATCTTATTTTAAACAACATATTGCAGTTGTAACCTCAGAAAACATGAATATGCCTAAACAAAATAAACTCTATATGGCACACAACTCAGCTGCTTGTCTTATGACACACATACAGCTCCCATTTAGAATTATGCTAGTTTGACTTCCTGTTGAACAAAGTATCCAATTCAAAACATTATACTTATCTTTATAAGCTCTAAATGACAAATTTCAGTATATTAATAAACTTTTGTTGATCTTTACATGTAGTCAGCCAAGCTATTCACTTTACTAATATTGGCCTCCATTCTTAGTTAGCTCCTACTCAGTACTGGTGAGCAGCAGGCACTAGATTTCTTAATTTCAAAATATTAGTTTTTTTATCAAGATTTTAGATAAATTCTTTTCCCCAAAGTTCTTTTGTTTTTAAATTTATTGTAAAACATTCAAAATATTAAAACATTCACTCTCATACCAAGGTTGCAAACATGTTTGAATGGGCAAAAGATTCTCATTTAATATATTAAAAAGGCATCAACAAGCACCATCAGATACTGTATTGTATAATCCTACACTGCGCTTCTAAAGTCACAGAACAATTTAACCATTTCAATTTGGACTCTCGTTATTACATCACATACTCTTTAAACTGAGTAAGTCAGTAGAATAGACTACAAAGGGAAAGTAGTAATATTTACTGTAAATACTGCCTAAAACATACCTGGAAATCTCTGAAAAGGGATTTTTACATTTGCAAAACTGTATTTCAAGTCCATCAGTCCCTTAAGTTTTACCTTACAGACCATCAATAATAGCACATATCACTAATGATGTGCACATTGTTATCACTACTAATTATATGGTTTAATTAAACATTTCAGCATGTTAATAGGATATCGAGAATACAGCAACCAATAGGAGAAGAAGCAGACACAAAGTTGTTCGCAGATTAGCTATGAAATTTCTGGCCTGCAAGCACTTCAGAAATGAATATGTTTGCCAGCACACAACACATACTTAGATAAGTGACGGGTCACATCACAAGAGGTAGTTTCACAACTGCACAGGACTTCCAAATTCAAGCAGTAGATAAAAACAGATGCACAGGTGACTAGGGGTAGGGCTTTATGGATAAAATAATGATTAAAAAATATATCACTCAGAATTTTATGTTCCATTTCCAGCACAAACGAATAGCACCCAATACCCAACAAAATTCAAATTAGCTACATTATGCTTAAGAAAAAAAACAATATTCAAATAACTCTTCTGTATTTGTTTGGAAATTACATTTTAAAGGTTGTAGGCTGATGATGAGCATTGTATGGCATACATTTAAAATCTGAGCATTTAATGGTTTTGAATTACTTAATGACACCACAGTCTAACTGTAACTCTAAAAGTTGGAAAATGGCCCAAAAAACAAGACCAGACTGACAAATGATGTTCACAGGACATTTAAGAAAGAAAGCAAGTTAAAAAAAAGTAACTCATATAAGAAATGGCTGTATGACTAATTGACAAATTGCAAGTACTGCATGTTATAATAAATTCAATAATAATAATTATTTGCATTTATATAGTGCTTTTCTCACTACTCAAAGCACTCAGCAATTGAGCAGAGTCCCTATTGGCATTTACAGGATTCGAACAGGCAACCTTCCGATTGCCAGTGCAGATCCCTAGCCTCAGAGCCACCACTCCGCCTGTTGTTGTCTCACTCACATTTACTATGGAAGGTAGGATTACAGAGAAAGTTACTGCCTTCTGTGTTCTTGACATGTCTTTCCCAAACCAAAGATATGATGCTAGCTTGACTGATGACTCAAAATTCACAGGTTAGAAATATAAGTGATTATTAAACCTCTAGCATCAGATTCCCATCCTGTTCATGGTTAATTTGAAATTTGGATATGCAGCTTATATCTTACACCAGAACAGCTAATCTACTTGAAACTAAACATGTTTGGACCTGGCCAGTACTAGGATGGAAGACCATCTAGGAAAAGCATGGGTTCTAATGCCCCAGTGCAGTGATGGGGACACTGTGCTCTTAACATTGTCACCATCCTTTGGAAGAGGAAGAGGAAAACCGAGGTCCTGATTGTCTATCATAAAAGATCTATGTGTATCTTTCAAAAAGATTACCATGTTTTTCGATGTCCAGGCTAAATTGCCCATCAAGGCCTGGTCATTCTGGACAACTAATTATATCCCCTGTTCCCTTACTTGCTAACTATCTGTCACCTCTTAACCATCTAACAGCTAATGTGTAATGAGTGTACTGCCACAAGAATAGCTGCCTCTGTATCATCCAGATGGCTGCTACACATTGGTGATGGTTGCAGAGGTTGAATAGATTAGAAAAGTGGTATATAAATGTCATTAATTATTATAACAAGATTTAATGTACCTAGATTGATTTTATTTCAATTTTGAAATGACTATCGTTTGTTCATACATACTTATGGCACATATTTTTTTTTTTACTTCTTTTCAAATAAAAACATATTTATAAATTCCTGGTGACTCTAATATATTGGATGTAATGAATATTGCCATTCCTCCAAATACAAAATATGATGTCATCATGATGAGCTTAAGTACTTTCTTTTTAACAAATGCTGAAATATGTTTTGCAAAAGCTAAACACAGGCAATACATGTAAAAGTATCGGAGTTGATTTTTCTTATGATAATATAGAATGTTTATTCATACTTTAAAGAGAACTTTTTTTATTTCAAGAATCTGATAAAATAGTACAATACATTTATAAAATGGAATTATTTAAAAATTACCTCTAGTAATTCATATTGTCCCATTACTTAAAAGTGACAATATTACTATAAGGCAGCAATGCACCTCAGAAAATATGTTAGGATTTCTTTTCTTTTTTTTTTTCATAAGGGTCTCTTTTGTACTCACCATGCTATTTAATACAATGCTTAAAATACTGTATTTCATGTATATTTTATCACTTTGCAAGTAACTGTTTTAAAAAACACAATCAGACCATGTCTCAAGGATTGTGATCTACATTACTTTTCATGCTAAACCAAGTTAAGCTAGCTGCACAAAAACATGCTTTGTTCCTAAATTTGCCCAAAACCTCTCATGTATTTAAGGCTTTGTCTTACTGATCCCCCTTATATAAACAAGCAGACACCTAATGCTGCAGCCTTTGTAAAGTCATCTAATACAAAATAATACACCATTGGACAGCCATAAAAAGGTATACCATACTAAGAAAGGCAAATATATTACAGGAAATAAGTAAATTATATTATGTATGTAAAGAAACTTACTGCATTTACATTCTGGTTACTGATTTGAAACGCAACCATGATGACAAGATGATTGACAGGTGAATATTCTGATTGACAAGTGAATGTTCTGCAAGTGTGCATAACAGTTTAGAGGCAATGCAACTAACCATAGCAATCTGCCAACAGCCACTAATGCAGAGCTTATAAATGGAAGAAAAAAGGAAGCAGCTAGGCTGCGTCTAAACTTCTCATTTCCTATTGCCATATGCCACAAACTGATGTAGATTTTTTTCTGTCAAACACTGCCAGAATATTTTGTTTTGCTTCTGCCTGAGGCTCTCCAAAATAACTAACTTTTCACATCATGCTCACATGCAATATCTTTCATATTAGTTATGTGGGTGGCGTATACAGTTGAGCAGTGAACATAGACTACAAATCACATCTCTGTAACAGAAAAGATACAGGAGGGCCATCTAGACCTGGCCAAAAGGCACTATCACTTTAATGTTCCAAAGGATGGTGGTAGTCCAGGAGTTTGAAGAAAGTCAATGTAGATGTGAAGACTCTACTTCATCAACTGTCACGTCATCCAAGGTCTTTTGCATGAAATAAGTCATAACAAGCAAGCATAAACAGGCATAAACAGCAAGCATTCTCCAAGTGGAGGAGAGAAAATTAAACAATAAATGAAATGGATTCAGACTTTAAGAGACTAGATGAAAGGATGAAAATGGATAAAACCAAAAGAAGGCAAGCATTCTCTTATACAAATTCCATCAATATTCATGTGGTAATTATGTAATACTACAGGAGGTGAAAAGACCAACTAATTAAATGAATAAAAATAACTCTACAGACAGATAAAACAGTGCATTATTTAATCAGATTAGACATATGTGTGATAAAGAGGATGTAGTGATCATGGATGTTTTTAATTTTACAAACATTGATTAGGAAGCTACAATCAGAAATACAAAAGAGGAAACTGAAAGGATGCTAATGGCAGAAACTCGCCAAGTTTGTTTCAAGCACAACATGTGATAACGCCTTTCTAGATCTCATCTTTTCAAACAATAAAGACAAAGTAACAAAAACAAACATTACCGATACTTTAAGCAACAATGATATTGACATCAGAAAATTTGACATTATTTTTTTAAAAACACACAAATGTGTACCAAAACTAAGACATATAAATTTACAGAAAGAAGACTTTATAGGGACGTATTTAGAAAATCCAGAATGGGAGAGAAATCTGAAACAACAAATGACAGATGTTGCATCTTCAGAGACAGTCTGATCCTGGTTAAAAATAAGTGTATTCCTAAAACTAACAAAATAACTTAAAAAAATCATTTGAAATCGATAAACAGGGGCTCTATTAAAAAAGTAAAATTGAAAACAGCACTACACAAGAAAGGAGACAAAAATGAATCCTGGTAATTACAGACCAATAGGTCTTACTTCTGTACAATGCAAATTATGAAAATTATAATAAGAAACAAGTTAGAAAAGTACCATCCGTACCATCCACTATATTACAGTCAGCATGGGTTTATGCGAGAACAATCCTGAAAAACAAATAATTTAGACGTTAACGGGCAATTGGAGTAGTTGACAAGAACAAAATATATGGCATAATTTACTTAAGACTTCTAAATGTCTTTGATATTGTTCACTACTAAAATTGAATTCTGAAACTAGGCGCTACAGGCATCAGAGGTAACCTACAAAACCGGATCTCAGGGACCTGTCCTTGGTCTATTAGTTGTTGTGATTTATATTAATGACACAGATTCCTGTAGAGTTCGTAAACTTGCAAAATTCATAGATGACACTGAAACTGGAGCAATAGCATACACTAAAATTCAAAAAGACAGACAAATTTCAGATCTGGGTAAACATCTACAAAATACATTTTAATGTAGAATAGTGCAAAGACCTACAAATAGCCAAAGTGAATGTCAATTATAAATACAAGATGGGAGACACTGTCCTACAGGCAACAACATCTGAAAAGGATTTAGGGGTTTATGTCGACATGTTTTTATCACCTAAGCAATGCGCAGAAAGCAACTGAAAGGGCAAATGTCAGCTTATCATAAAAACTACTTATTATAAATTGAAGGACATTATGCTTAGACTATATTAGGGAATCCATTCCCGGGCTCCCAGATTCCCGGACATTTTTCATTCCTGTGTTCCTGGGAATGAAACTGCTGTAATTCCTGGGAAAACGGGAACGGCCAAGCTCGCATATATAGCGTGTAAAAGTGTAAAAATAGATCAAGAAATAACAGAGTTATAGTTGAAAATAATTAAGGTGGCGCCATTGCTGCAGCTTGCACTTCAGACAACAGCTTTGAACGGCAACTTGAAATTGCAGTGCGTCAGTCTGTTGCATCCGCATTATCTGTGCCAGAATGATGACAAGAAACTGGATGCATGAGTAAAAGCTGAAATGGCGGTGTTTCAGAGCAACGGCAAGTGCGGGCGTTGTTTAGAACAAGTGTATCAGTATCTGATGATTGTGCCACCTACTTCAATGGAGGCAGAGCGTGCTTTCTCAGCGGATGGCGTACTTCTGCACGAATGACCGCACGCTGGACTCGTTAATAATAATAATTCATTACATTTATGTAGTGCTTTTCTCAGTACTCAAAGCGCTATCCACAGAGGGAGGAACCAGCAATCGAACCCACAATCTTCCACACTCTACTTTTTGCAAAGCAGCAGCACTACCACTGCGCCACCAGTGAGGACATTGTGCTTTCTACGCTTTTATTACCGCAACTAAAGATACATGTACTTATATGACAGCATGAACTGCTTGTAGATAAGGTTAGTCTTTTATTTGTGTCAACATATTGCAGTAGTTTTATTAAAAATAAGTGTCGGTCGTTCTAAAACCGTTCACATGTGAGATGCCCATGCACTGCGTCATCCCCAGAGCCCGGGATTCCTGAATTCCCAGGAATGGATAAACCTGTCCGGGAATGGATTCCCTAGACCAGTTCTGGTCACCACGCTACAAAAAAAAAACAGAGCAGTATTTGAAGCTGTGAAAATGAGAACAACCAAGTACATCCAAGGACTTAACACTAAAATTACCACAGCCTAGGAAAAAACTTGTAGTTCCGGCCCACCTTAAATCCGTTCGCACCACTCCGCCAGCGTCCTTTGTCCTGTAAATGTGCCGATAAAGACAAGCAGCAAGCAGTCTGCTATTCCATCCCCCCACCGACTTAGAACGTGCACGAACTTCTCCCAGCTCATGCCTTGATTGATTATCTGGGAATGAAGTGGAGTTTTAGAGTGGAAATAGATTGTTATTTGGAACACACGCATTTCATGTGTGTTCCGTTTCTACAATAATCTGTGTAAACACATTTTTAAAACAGAAACGTTTTTCATATTTTAGTAGTAAATGACAAAATGTAGGCATAAACTGTATAATGTATGAAGCCTGAAGTCCAAAGATCAAATAAACACTTTTACAAAAGGTTCAAGGAAAAGATAACAGCTTCTGTGGCATAGTAAGATTTGATGACTTGTAATCAAGAGCACCTGGTTCGATCCTGACTCACTACTATATTTGCCATTTTCATAGTGGGCTGTTCTTATTGTTAATATTATACAGTACACACATACACTTGGTTAGTGTCTGTAACACGGTGTACATTTGTAGGACTTGTAAAAGTTACCTTTTTTTTCCATTTTTATTCTCTCTAAATCACGATCACAATACATACTACCGCCCCCCCCAACCCAGGGATCTGACACTATTAGTTTTTATTTGAAACTGGGAATAACTGGAGATGTAAGTGGTGTTTTGAGGCAATGGAACTGGACATTCTCTGATCTGGAGGGATAAATGCTGACACACAGACGCTGGCAAATCTGCCTTCTTCGTCTCTCACCGTCACTTGATTTTTTTTTATTCAGTTTTATTGAGTGTTCCTTCTCACGCTGAATTAGTATGCACCTTATAGTCTATGATGTCCCAAAAAAAAAAAAAAAAAAAAAAACAGAGACATAGGTATATATGATATTTGGAATTATTCGTTTTATGACCTGTATAGTACATTTCGGAAAACTTTGCATGCAGAGGAAAGAATAGTACAGAGCAGTAAGTTCAGTGCTATATGCAATCATCAGATTCAAATGTCAACAGTTCACACACACGCAAGGATCGTCCTTCCTACATTTACAACGAGTGTACCTGTTACAATGTACACACTCCCGTCTATGCTGTGGTTTCTATTACACACCTGAAAGAAAGAGACAATATATGTGAAAACATCATCACACTATGCAATATTATTTGAAAACAAACAGCGTCAGATCGAATTTATGCTGGCGCTGTTACTTAGAGTCAGATCAGGCGGGGTGGGGCGACACTGACTCAGTTTACTTTCCTGGGGGAAGCGGCTGTCTGGAACAGAAGCTGGTCAATGTTGAATCCTCCTTTTCTTTTTTCATCACCTTTTCTAGTAAGATGCAACGACGAAGTTCCTCTGCAAGCTGAGCCATGAACACTCTTCTTTTCTCAGTGGCCCCCATGCATGCCTTGCACAGTGCATGTGCGTTGATCACCGCCAGCATGTTGTAGCACACAACAACTGGCCACCTGCATGTTCTTGCGCGCACTGAATAAGCTCCTGATCTGACTCTAAGTAACAGCGCCAGCATAAATTCACACCCGATCTGACGCTGTTCATTTTCAAATAATGCTGCATTAGTGCGATGATGTTTTCACATATATTGTCTCTTTCTTTCAGGTGTGTAATAGAAACCACAGCATAGAGAGAAGTGTGTACATTGTAACAGGTAAACATGTTGTAAATGTAGGAAGGACGATCCTTGCGTGTGTGTGAACTGTTAACATTTGAATCTGTGTTTAGGACATGTCCTACTCTGACAGGCTAAAAAATGTAACCTGTTTAGTCTCAAGGAGGGGAGACTGTGTGGGGACCTAATCCAGGTCAAAAGGCATTGATAAAGTAGATTCAGCAGAATTGTTTCAGCATAACAGTGAATCACATACTCAAGGACACCAATGGAAATTAAGGGAAAGTGCATTTAAGACTGAAGCTAGGAAACATTAAGTTATGCAAAGAGTGGCAGTAATCTGGAACAAACTACCGTAACAAACAGTTGAAGCACAAACCTTGACAACCTTTAGGAAGTATCTGAATGAAATATTGGGACAGCTTAACTATTGGCTAAACAAACAATCATGATGGACTGAATAGTCTCCTCTTGTTTGTCAATTTTTTATGTCTTGTATACTGAAACTTTCTGGACATTTCCTAAAGTAAAATTGAAATAGAAAAGATTTAACACATAAATTGTCAGTATGGGTATAAACAGCTCTGCATATGTTGACACTGCTGACCAACTCTGTTTTAAAGTTGTCACATGCAGATTTGCATTTTGTTTACAAATTCAATAAGGGCAACCAGTACTATACTGACAATTTCACCAGACAGAATGCTACAGACAGCTCTAATCAACTGACATGTATCACTGCAAGTAAAAAGTCAATTTTTAAAATCGTGAGTAAATAATTTCTTTAGCTGCATTGGACTTGATCATATGCGACTGACTAGTAACCAGAGGTCAGGCATCTTAACATATTGCACATTCAAATGTTTAGTAATGAAGCAAGCATTTATACACCAGCATCCTTGCTGGCATTTTTCTATAAATGCAAAACTCAATTTCAGGTATTAATAAATGAGTTGTTCCTCAGCAAGAATATTTAACTGCTCTATTAGAACTACTATGGCTTTCAAAACTAACCAGATGAAAAGGTTTGGAAAAAAGCAACAGCCAGCATTGGCAATATAGTTCATTGAAGCAGAATACTGGAACACAGCTCAAGCAGATAAAATCTTACCACAGCAGTAACTAAAGTACTCTATATGTTAAGTGAATTGCTAAAGTACTACAGTATGTTTTCCTCTACTGGCTATTCTGACAAACAAGAGTGACATTACTCATCATCACATTAGTCTACTTCCGCTTAAAATGTTAACCACTACAATAGCAAATTAATACAGAAATGCTTTGAAACAGTCCTCTATTTCAATTAACAAAGGGATATCACCGTCACCTTTTTTAATACATTGCTACTGGATCAGCAGACAGTGGTGGCTCTCACAAAATGCTTTATTATTCAGTGCTGACAGAAAGTAGCACTGGGCCAACAGTAAACACTGTATTATGTAGTCTCTTATCTTTACATCACCACAGAAGAACTGAAAAGATAAGATGCTCAGTTTAATGTTCCAAAGCTACTTTAATACAATAAAAAGATCACTTGTGATTTTCTTAGTAAGTCTCTAATACAGAAATATTCTTTTCTTAATTATCAAAGTAATGCATTTTTATTGCAATCAAATTCTTGCATGGGCCTGCATTCTGTTAACAATAAAGGCTTCCCTGGTATTCCACACATATAGCTTATGTTTTCATGCAGCTCCATTTAACACACAGTCAGTTTGGAAGCAAATGAAGGAGATTGTGACTGTATAAGGTGGTCCAGATCTAATTATGCAATTTTCATTACGCTATAACTTAAGTTTATTACATAGAAAATCACACAAAAAATCCCAGACCATCGAGAAGTGTACGAACTGAAGACATGAAGAATCGTCTTCATGCCGAACTGGAATCGTCCCCGCATAAATCAAAGTCATCCAGATGATCTGGATCTGCATAATTAGATCTGGACCACCCTGTACATGTTCACCCTTCATGTAGCACTGGCTCAATCAGGCTACATCATGTTGGTTGTCTGAAAAAGGGGAACAACAACTGTGCTGGAAAGTTCTCATTCAGTCCCATAATTTGATATGCCCAGTGATATTTAGTCATATAAACTCACATGTGCCAGCAACAAGACCAACAACTGTAGTTGCCAAGTCTGATATCCTCTCTTGATTTAAGTAAGGAGCTGGTACCTAACATGTGTAAGAATCTTTTTTATATATATAATAGCTTCTTACTGAAAAATTACAACAGATGAGTTCTTACAGCTATTTTAATTTTTTGCAAGCTGTATCCATCTTGTAAAATCACATTTGTACATTTGTGTAAATGTCCAGAGGCTAAGTAATAAAATCACCCGAGTATAAGAATATATTCAAGTTAATCAAGTTTAGGTAATTTTAAGCAACTAATGTGATGAAAAACAGAAGAATATACAAGTAAGACATGTAAACCATCACATATCATTCAAAGGTACTTTCAATAAACTACAAATAATATTAAATCTTAAAATTATAGGTTTATCAACTCCTTGCTATGTAATTATCATGGGTCAGAATCAGGATGTTGTTAGCATATACAGATATTTGAGAACATTCCCATTTATAAATCCAAGTATCTCTAAATCTATAAAGCAAAACTTTGTTTTTTATTCTTAAAGCACAACTTTGTTTTCCAGCCCAAACACTTGAAATTTGGCTCACTGATACTTCTCACCATAGGCTAAGCTTATGACATACAGCTTTTGAATATCTAACCTACCCCCACTTCACACGCCCACTCAGAGAGAGTAGTCATAAATCCACAGCTGACCCAAACCTCAATTAATTGTGATTACTAATTATAATTAATCTAAACATAATGGCTTCTCTTCTACTTTGAATTTACAACAAAGCTTAGTGATAATACACAGACAAAGCTGGGAAACAGAACTCCGGTTTCAAAAGACTGACTGGTATTAAAAAACTGAAGTGTGATCTATTGACAGAGAAATAGCTGCATGCAGGTGCACACTTGCATTTCAAACAAGAAATCCAGGTCCAACTGTTGCTCATTACATTTCGCTGTTTCTTTTAAGTATTCTCCTCACAGTTTGTGTCATGACCTCAAGCCTTGTAAGTGAGGCCATATTGTTTACAGGGATATTTACTGAAGTTTGCGGGTATTTGCGCCACAAAGGAAAAGTCAACAATACTGTAAATAAAGAAGCTTCCATACTGTGTGCTAAATGCAACCAGTTCAAAAGATCGCAAAATTTGGTAATAAATATATCAAAATTACTTTTAACCTTTTTACTTTCTCACCAATACAATGCAAGGTAACTCAGCTAATAATTTTTAATAAATAAATAAATAAATAAATAAATAAATAAATAAATAATCACCAGCTGTCTTATGGTTTATTTACCCAATTTTTATAACAAAGAATATAAAAATGAAAAAAAAAATCAAAGCTAATGAAACTTTGAAAATAAAATACAAACTTTCCCTTTGACACAGGTAGCCAGACCCCATACCCTAAAATGTTTTTCTTCCTTAAACAGCATACCACAAAAATAAAAGCGGATATTCAGTAAGGCCTAAAGCACCATCTCTAACACGGTTCTAACCACTTTGAATTAACGCTCTAAAACAGGATGTGAAAATGAGCTATAGATGCTGGAATTCACTCAAGAGTGCAAAAATAATCAGGTAAAGCTGTGTCTGTAAACAAGGATACTGCATCAAAGCTATCTATTTATATATACATAGACATAAAATGTAACCGTTTGTACGCCAAAGAACAGAAAATGTACTTCTTAGTGTAAAAATGTTAGGATTACACATTCACTGCGCAAATTATTAGAACCACAAAGCTAAGTAGGGTCTCCTTTTGCTCTCAAAACAGCCTCAGTTCTTTTGGGCTTGGATTCCAGAAGATATTGGAAACACTCCTTTGAGATTTTGTGCTATGCCGACGTGATTCCATCATTGATTTTAAAATAAAATAAAAATAAAAAAAGAAGTTGTCAGATATCAAAGTTGCCGTGAAAAGGTGAGTCGTAGCCCACCGTCTAAGTGTCATATGAAAGCTTATTAGGGTACAGAGAAAAGAAAAAAAAATAAATAGGGTTTAAAATGTCAACTTTAATCTCGTAATTTCCACTTTAATCACATAGTTTATTTTGTCTTTAAAGAAGAACATCATAAACTTCATCTTTATACCATTTAATTTACTAGTTTTTCAAATACCATTGTAACTAAAGTAGCACATTAAATGTTTTTTTTGTATGTGTTCTTCTATGTGCTCTGTGTGTGAATCATGTGCTTCTTAAACGGGCTTTCTCTTCCTCCGACAGGACAAAGAATCCATTACATTCGTGATATTACAGCTCTCTGAATAATTAAAATACTGAGATGTACACTTGATGATAGGAGTTAAAGAATGTTATTAAATATGGGAACACGGTAACACAGTGGTAGTGACAAGCTGGCACCCTGTCCAGAGACTGTTCCTGCCTCCCGCAAGATGCTTGCTGCACCAGGCGCGACCTTCGATGAAATAATTTATTGCAGCAGTATTGTCTCTTTCAAAGTACTAACTCCCAATTCCTGTTCTTCCTTTTCTTTCTCCAAGTAACCAATCGGCACACAATCAGCTATGTAACAGATGTTAAGCCATCTACTTAGAACGCCGATTCTTCAAAACTTTTAAAGAACATTGAAATATCTTTGTAATACATGTTTATTCTATACATCTATCCTTCTAGCGTTGTGCCAGCCCCAGCAAGAATACAGCACGAGGCAGGAACAATCCCTGAATGGGCGCCAGCTCCTCGCTAGCACTGAGACACCGTGTCCTCATGTTTAATTATTAACAATATAGATTATCTAAATGATGTTAACATTTTATCTGTATAATGTAATAAACATACTTTGCTGCATTTCATCTTAAAAATGATATCATCATCATATGTAAATACTCACTTTATAAAGTGGGGCAGGTTGTGCAATATTATAACCGTATCGCAAGTTTATAGTAAGGTTATTGTACTAATAAGTACAAACAGTTCTACAAGAAGCACCTGATGTACTGATTGAGTGCGTTTATAGTTCTTGGAATGAAACTGTTTCTGAACTGCGATGTCCCTACAGGAAAGGCTCTGAAGCATTTGCCGTTTGAGAGCAGTTCAACAGATAGCATGGCTGAGGCAGCATGTGCTTGATGCTGTATACGGATAATTCTCTTTCCGATTAGGATGCACACTCAGATACAGTGGGATAAATAGTCTGAGTGGCCCATCGAGAGTAACGACGCTAAAGCAGCTATGGTATTTGGAATAGTTTGGCTAATATGTGGACCATTATATTGTTACAGGTTAATTACAATCAGATGCCTTAAACTAATAAACAATATGTGGTTAATTTCAGTGTATTTATAAAGCCGCGTCAGGGATGTGGATCTAAAAAAGGGAAACCACACAGGAACAAAAGCACTGTTTTGACACTGGGTGCTGTCAGTTGCAAAACTGAGCGGAGAACCTGCGTACACCAAGCATTTAGCTAGCGTGAAAATGTGCGTGGCTTTACACCAAGTTTAGGTTTTATACATTGCAATTTGAGCGGGGAAATGGGCTTACGCAACATGTTTGTGCATACACACCATTTATACATGAGGCCCTGGTGACTGGGAAAGCCACTAAAGAACACTTAAGTCATTGTCATGATCATGAAACCAGCTTGAGATGACTCTAGCTTTGTAAGATGGTACATTATCATGATGAAAGTGGCCTTTAGAAGATGGGTAAATTATGTCCATGAAGGAATGCACATGGTTAGGAACAATACTTGGACAGGCTTTGGCATTCAAGCGATAACTGATTGACACATGGCAGATTGGGCACATGGATTCATCCTGCTGGCATCCATTTCTGACCCTACCGTCTGTGCACTGCAGCAGAAATCAAGATTCATCAGGCTATGATATGTTTTTCCAGTTTTAAACAGTCCAGTTTAGATGAGGCTGTGACCACTGCAGTTTCAGCTTTCTGATTTTGGCTGACAAGTGTTGAACTCGACGAGGTCTTCTGCTTGTGGTTTGACATGTTCTGCATTCCGAGATGCTTGTCTGCTCTCCACAGTTGTACAACAGTAATTATCTGAGAGTTACAGTACTTCAGCCTTTCTATCAGGTTAAATTAGTCTTGTCATTCTCCTCTGACCTCTTTCATCAACAAGGCTCTTCTGTCCGCAGAACTGCTGCTCAGTGGATGTTTCTAACACTATTCTAAGTAAACTCTAGGCACTGTTGTGCGAGAAAATCTCAGATCATTAGTATCAGAAATACTCAAACCAGCCCATCTGGCAAAAACAACCATGCTACACACAATCACATTCATATCACAGTCTGATGTAAACATTAACTGAAGCTCCTAAACCTGTATCTGTACAACTTTATGAAAAACCTGTACCTGTATGACACCATGGAAAGAGATATTGATGCCGCCTTAATTACGAGGTGCAAGGAATGTTGTGCAGACAAAATATTACACTTTTCTAGCAATCACCACTCATCGCGTAAACGGAGATGTGTTAAGACGCTGTTCAGAAGGATTCACATCCACTGTAATACAGAAAATATTAAAAAGGATAAAAGACCTTATCTTTCACATCTGTTCACAAACAGCTACCCCAAAGACATTTATCAAACAATGCTTACATATGAGGCACCACTGACCTCAGCCAACAATTGACTCTAACTTGATCTCATGTCCTACTTGGCGTACCCTTTCCTATCACAGTGGTGTACTGGAAAGTACAGTGCGCAATCCCTCCAAATCAGGTATCAAAATAACCCATAAACCTGCAAACACTGCAGACTGTTTTTTTTTAATGCCAAAAACAAGAAATTTGCATTAGAGACAGAGAACACAGTATACTATGCAGTGCATGCCCAGCTGTATATGTGGGACAAACATCTAAAACACTCACAACATGCAGACAAGAACATCATAATGCTGTCAGTAGGAAGGACTCACAATCTCTAATATACACATATACAAGTTCAACGAGACACACATTTAACTGGGACACAGTGCAAATAAAAGTGCCAGAGAGCTAGCTGAATCATGACTCTTAAATAAAAATGCCATTAACAGACATTTGGATATGAACCCTGCACGTGCAGGCTTAAAAAGGATACCTAAATAATAAAAAAAGACTTATGTCCAACATTTGCTATATATTGCCTTTGATTCCTGTATGTCTAATCATTTTCCTCTGATGATGACACCTGGTAGGTTGTGAAAAGCTGAGGAATAAAAAACTATTTTAAGGTATGTGATTGATTTTCTCCCTTCCTGGATTACTAGCTACAAATACAAATACAAATACAGACAGGTTAAACCACTTGCTCAAAATCACAATGAGTCATAGGCAAGAAATGAACCAACAGCCTTGGAATACCAAGCTACTTGTCCAATTGTTCAGCTCATCAAGTAAGCGTCATGCAACAGAATTCTCAGTGAAATATTGAATCATGCACTTGAGGAAGCTGATAGGTGATTAATAGACACAGGGGTTAGATAAATCAATTGAAAAAGCAGGTGTACAGATATCCCTAATAATTTTCTCAGGGAGTCTAAATTAGAAAAGGTATAAGTTTAAAAATGTGAAAAACAAAAGAACATAGTTTCAGGAGTGTTTTCCCTTTTTATAATTACCTTTTACCAAGTAATATTTTTAGTTTATTTACAAAAGACAAATAACTACAGTAACATTCATAACAAAAACAGTCAAATTAAGTATGCTTATTAAAAAAGAACAAAAAAAAAGAAGCCCCGACAACAACGTGTCCATTTCATAGTGATGCTGCAAAAGAGAGTGAACAACGCAGTGTCCTCCTACCTGCTGGTTAGACCCGTGCAGCCTACAATGGATGTATCTTTCCCATGCCTTCGACAGATTCATTGGATTTAGGCTGGCCATGCCTGTGAGTGCCAAACTCGCAGAAGCTAAACCTCTGTCTCTCCCATCCGTTGAAATGTTAGACAATGGCTGTCAAGTTTCCCGGAGTGCATCTCTGTGGTGCGGATATCTCGATCTCTTACAGCACTAATACTGCAGAATCAAAACAGAGGTACAAATCAGATACAGCAGGACGAAATGATACCAGCACTCGCACTCCCACTCTCGTCACGAGCGACAAGGTAGACGCCGCTTACAGTTTCTAACAAGCCCCCGCAGCTAAAACGCGTGCACCCCCACCCTCGGCGGCAACAACATTTAACACTGGAAACTGCATTTTGCACATTCCGTTTTACGCAGAGAAGACGTTCAAAAAGTGAAATGTCAGCTTTCAAATAAGCAAAAATACAACATAATATAAATCAAACACTACCTTCAGCCCTGCCACCTCAATTGATAAGAGATGTGCAACTATAAAATGAAACATCCCACTTCCACGACGCAAAAAGTACAGCCTGCTAAATACAAAAATATGAAAACGGCCGTAGTTGACGAGAATCGTTCTTGCACCCTTGGTATCCCAGCTTTACATATCGCTATGAGCTGCCGGCAGCCTTCTTTCGCTTTCGACTTGCTCCTACCTGCACAAACCTACCTCTGGCTCAAAGGCGGCTACGACGACGACGACGACGACGCAGCTGGGAAACTGACATACAGGCACACGCACTAGCGCGCACCGGAAGTCCTGCCCATGGAATCCCGCCTCTAGCATCTCTTTCTCGCTCTCTCTCTCTCTCTCGCTCCCTCGTGACGTCAATGACAAGGATACCCCCTCCCACATTTTTAAAGGCGAGGTGCATCTTTCGCAGGTAAGGTAAATTACGGAGTAAGGAATTTTAATCTAAATAATAGCTACGCATTTGCTAATATTTAAAAAAAACTTACATTTCAAGGTACGACGGAAACAGATACAAAACAGCTGCACCACGAGTCTGAAGAAAACTCGTGTTAAAAGTCTGATTAGCATTATATATACAGTACATCAGTTACACGAGTATACTGTACACTGAAAAAATAGTTTTATTTCCCAAGGATTTTTATATATTTTTGGGGGCTAAATGCAAAAATGAAAACCATTATTCTCTATCACCTGTCATGTCATGTTTCATGTCAATTATAGCTATTTTTCATTTCCCATTATAATTAATAAATATCGATAATATTAATAAATATTTTTATTTTAATATTTTTCATTTTAATATTTTCTTATACTAAAATAAGTGTTTAAAGCAAAACTTTTTTTAACTTCCTTTAACTACATTGAATACTACTATTCTACTACGTGAATAGTTTGTTTGTGGTTTATATATACATATTTTAAAAACACATACATACACCCAACAGGTCTGCTCATGCAGTTGTCAGTAAAGCTATGCTGTATTTGCTGATGAGCAAATGTTGAGTATCCTTATGACCTGATGGCTGCAAACTGTCTCTGAATCTGGTGGAGCAAGTGTTAAGCATTAGTATCAGGAAAGAAGATCCTGGGTGACTGCATAGAATGTCTGAAGTTATTTAATGTTTTCCTTTCTAAGGCAACACTTGCTATATACAGAATGTCCTAAATAGATGGTCTTGCTGGTTCATAAAAGAACCTACAAAACTTGCACATTGCATGAGATACTGTGTATTTCTGTCAATTTAGAAATAATCTATATAAAATACAACTCAAAAGAGATTTTTCCAAAGTTTCATCTTTGATTTGCATGTTCGACTACTTTCAGAGTGATGTCTACCTGTGATAGTATGTAACTGAAAAACAAAACACTCTTGGACCTCTTTCTTGGACAACTTATGGTAGATACTAACCACTGCATGCTGAGAACACCACAACAGACCTGTTGTTTTGGAGATGCTCTGACTCAATCATCTAGCTATCAAATTTTGGTCTTTGTCAAAGCCGCTCAGATCCTTATGCTTACCCATTTTTCCTGCTTCCAACATATCACACAGGAGACTTGATTAGAATCTTGGACCGATCACCATCTATGTGGAGAGTTCCTTGGTAGGAGCTTTATGTCTTATGAAACACACATATTTAAAATCTCTCCACTGTAAATGGACCGATACAAAGTTTTATTTCTACTTTATGGTTGTGGAGTGTTGTCTAACCAATCACTGTGACTTTCAGATCCTGAATACATTCACTTCATTATTTGTATTGTATAACTTGAAGCTTCATCTCATAATTTGGCTGTATTTAAATTATGAACTTTTCTGCCTTTGCATGCTTTATATTGCATTCTTATTTTTTCAGTGAAACCCTTTGTGATCAATCTCACTGTGAAAGGTACAATATAAGAATTAATTAATAAATTAACCATTTTTTAGCTTTGAACCTTACGTTTAAACAGCAATACACTACTATTTTTTTTTGCCATGGATGTACTCTTTACCTATTGTTTCATTTTATAATCTCAACATACAAACAAAAATATGTGGGTAAAGCCACAACTAAGGTTTATGTGCTGTCTCTACATTATATTAATTATATTTATTAATATGTACTGCTCAAAAATATTAAAGGAACACTTTTTGATCCAAATATAGCATCAAGTCAATGAAACTTCTGGGTTTTTGATCTGGTCAGTTAAGTAGCAGAGGGGGTTGTTCATCAGTTTCAGCTGCTTTGGTGTTAATGAAATTAACAACAGGTGCATTAGAGGGGCAACAATGAGATGACCCCCAAAACAGGAATGGTTTAACAGGTGGAGGCCACTGACATTTTTCCCTCCTCATCTGTTTTTTCACTAGTTTTGCATTTTACTACGGTCAGTGTCACTACTGGTACCATGAGGTGATACCTGGACCCTACAGAGGTTGCACAGGTAGTCCAAGTTCTCCAGGATGGCACATTAATACGTACCATTGCCAGAAGGTTTGCTGTGTCTCCCAGCACCGTCTCAAGGGCATGGAGGAAATTCCAGGAGACAGGCAGTTACTCTAGGAGAGTTGGACAGGGCTGTAGAAGGTCCTTAAACCATCAGCAGGACCGGCATCTGCTCCTTTGGGCAAGGAGGAACAGGATGAGCACTGCCAGAGCTCAACAAAATGACCTCCAGCAGGCCACTGGTGTGAATGTCTCTGACCAAACAATCAGAAACAGACTGTAACATCGTTCAGCATGAACGGTTTGGTGGTGGGTCAGTGATGGTCTGGGGAGGCATATCCATGGAGGGACGCACAGACCTCTAAAGGCTAGACAACGGCCATTAGGTATCGGGATGTCAGACCCTAAGCACCCTATGCTGGTGCAGTGGGTCCTGGGTTCCTCCTGGTGCACAACAATGCCCAGCCTCATGTGCTGAGAGTATGCTGGCAGTTCCTAGAGGATGAAGGAATTGATACCATTGACTGGCCCCCACGCTTGCCTGACCTAAATCCAGTAGAACACCTCTGGGACATTATGTTTCAGTCCATCCAACGCCACCAGGTTGCACCTCAAACTGTCCAGGAGCTCAGTGATGCTCTGGTCCAGAACACCATCCATTGTCTCATTAGGAGCATACCCCAACATTGTGAGGCATGCATAGAAGCACGTGGGGGCCATAGAAACTATTTAGTACGATTTTGAATTGCTGCAATGAAATTTCAGCGTTTTTTCACTTTGATTTTCGGGGTGTCTTTGAATTCAGCAGTCTGTAGGTTGATAATTTTCATTTCCATCAAACGATGTGGCATCCTTTCATTCCTAACACATTACCCAGTCCATATCAGTATAGCTATCCAGCATGATTTTTTTCAGATCTGATGTGTTTTCAAAGTGTTCCTTTAATTTTTTTGAGCAGTATATAATTAAACAGCGTGTTCCATAAACTTAAACTATTGGTTCATAATTAAGAAAGTAGATGCAAGAAAGCCTAAAGACTTGAGACCAAGGACTGTGTATCTGTGCCATAGATGATTAGGGAATGGGAGCTCTTAATAGAAATAACTGACAACAATGACACCTTGCGGTCAATCTGTTGAACTGCTCATTAAAACTGAACTGCTAAATGAGGTAAATCATTGTGTGAAGCTAAAAAATTTAAAAACGTTTTGCAGGGGTGGGTTTTGAAGCATGCAGAGAAAAGTAATTCAGTTTATAGGCTCATAGGGTCATTATTGTCATGTATGCAAAGTAATGTAAATGCCTTTTTTGCATGTGCTTATCAACAGGAAACATGTTGTTACTTTCTGGCACCATAATTACTGAGTATGACCATTGTCGTGAATGTGCACCTGGGGATTAAATTCAAGACTAGACTGAAATAAGATATACCACTCCGGAATAACCACCAGTAAGGACACCTAGTCCCACCCTTTCCAGACCAGTGCTATAAAGCTGGATGGCCAACCGGAAGGAGATGTCTTATTAGAACTGACCTTACACTATGATGCCGCTCCCATGTACTTTGTTCCCTGCTCATTTACCTTTGGCTACTGCAGCCAACTATTTATTTGTACACATCCCATTGAAGAAGTCAAGGGGGCACACTTACTACATGTCCTAAGAATTTTAAGTGTCTCCTCTTGATTCAGAGAAGAAAGTGAACTGGTCCGAGGTCCTCCTATATTATTGTTCTCATCACCTTATGACAGAGAAAGAACCCTGAAATGTAAATCAAAAATATTGCCTAGCCTCACCACCATATTCAGTTACTAAAAACTGGTTCCACTGCACCTATTCATTGGTCAATCTTATAGTAACCTTCTTCCCCTCACTCATTACCTAAAGGTACTCAGATTCCTCCAACTAATGTAGGGTAGCTACTCACCCCTTACCAGAAGGCAACAAGCCACTCTGTTCTGGGAGATGATCAGGAGTTCAGATTTGAAGGTGCTAATTCTCATCCCAACTGCATCACACTTAGCTGCAAACCCTTCCAGATAATTACAGGGATCATAATTTGATGAGACCAATAATACAACACTTAGGATTTGAAACAGGTGGCCAGGAGACATACTTAGCTTGGTCTAGCTCAGTTCTGAATAGCCATGTGAAGATGCCATGTGAACTCACCAGGCACAAGACAAAAGATGAGTGTTAGGTACAGTAACATTAAGTCTTTGTGATGAGACAAAGTCTTTAGATTTATTGTGAGTGACAAAGCACCAAGAAATATTTATATGCACCAGAATTATTGCCAATGTCAAATTTGGAAAACGAAAAATATGATAACCAACTAAAGCACAGGGGAAAACCAAATATCAATGTCAAAATCAAAGATAGATCAACACCTGCTGTAAATGAACCTAGCATTTGGCCTACTTAGGATCAAAACTACAGTAACAATACCAGAGGCTGTATTTTTATATCAAACTGAAAGATAATCGCGATTTGCATGCGGCGAATGTTATTCAGAATTTACAGTTATATCACAGGTGCAATGACATTTGCATCTCAAAAATAATAAAGCAGAAAAATGAAATAAATTCAAATGATTTCCAAATGAGTTTCAAACAATAAAATCTACAAAAAATAATGGGCATTATGACAGCCATGAGTAGACCAGATCTAGACATACATGACACTTAATGACCATATATATATATATATATAATAATGAATGCGCTATTTTGTTTTCAGATTTTTAATGGTTACTCAGTGATGATGTAGTTATTGACATCACCTCATACTTCCATCAGATGGTGTTCCTTTCCTAACCAAAACAGTGTCTATGAAGATTGCATGTTCTTCCATGTCTACGTTGGTTTTTCTCCAGGTACTTTGGTTTCCTGCCACATCTCGGAAATACGCATTGGACTGGTGTTCTGCCCAGTTTTGGTTCCTGCGTTGTTTTACCTGATTTTAACAAATTCCAGGCCTGGCTGTTAATCCATGTTAAGTTTGCAGTTCTCTCCATTTCTCTGTAGATGTCCCTGTCTTATCCAAACTATGTGCATGTCAGGTGAACTAGCAACTCTAAATTGGCCCAAGTGTGAGTGAATGGGGGCCATTGGATGGACTATAATCCTGTTTTGGCCTTGTTCCTGTCTTGTAATGGATGCTGCCAGGATAGCCTGCTGCACCAAGCCACCCTAAATTGAATTCAGTGGGTTTAAGACCATCATAAATTTACTGTTTATGTCTGGAAAGTCAAGCAAAATGACATCTTTTATTGGCTAACTAAAAAGATTACAATATGCAAGCTTTCGAGGCAACTCAGGCCCCTTCTTCAGGCAAGATGTGCCTCGAAAGCTTGCATATTGTAATCTTTTTAGTTAGCCAATAAAAGATGTAATTTTGCTTGACGTTTCACTACATTCATAATGGTTAACACGGTAAAACACCCTAGTACTGTTTATGTCTTAAATTTAATACTGTATTTTTCTCCGTACTCTAGGTACTTAATCAGTGGTTTGTTTACAATTTCACAATAACTATTGCTAATGGAAAAGGAGTTTGGTGTCTGTCTACTTACTTGAGGTCAGCTCTACCAAATGCTGTCAGATATGCTAGGGGACTGGTGAATTTCTTTTTGCATTTTTCTTTGCTGTCTATTGGTTCGACTCTAGACACTTGCTTTACCCTGACAGTTTTCAGGATCAGCAGGTGTTTCCAGCTAGTCATCTTATCATCACCTGCTGCCACAGGTTCCTTGCTGCGCAAGGCTGACGTGCATTTCTAAAAATATCCCATCAGTCTGTATTAGAGAATGAAATGGATTCTCTTGAAAAGCACCTATTTTACTGATACAAGCTTTCATGGGTAATCATCGCCTTTTACTTTCTTGTAGACGTTGACTCACATGATCAGCAGCAACATTCAAATGGCAAAGGCTCATTTACCACAAGATGCTGGTTCCTCAGATGTCTGTGAGTCATCTGATAAAAATCTTATTTATTGACTCGTCTCTTTTCAGGTCACTCTTTTTGCTTAGGATAGCTGCCAGCTGGAAACTCCTTATCTGTTTATTAAACTTGGCAGTGGAACCCTGAAGTGTCCCAAGTAATAAATAAAAACTGCAAAGGGTGATTTAAAAAGGGATTAGTATAAACTAACAGCATAATTCCTTCTTCATTCTCTTCAAATATTTGGCGTTCAAATTGGAAGTAAAATAGTAATTGGGAAAAGGACTTCTGTAAATGTATTGAGTGTAGAAAAAAGCATTAAATCCACTGACTCTTAGCACTTAACATATGCAATGGTACTCTGCTATATATGAGCAAACTAATGAATAAACAAATATCTGTTTTTGGTTCCAGCTTGCTACAACTGTGTTGTATTTTTCTCAAGTGTTTCATTTTCTCTTTGTAAAGACTATAAAAATCTGAAAGATTTTTATATATGCACAACAAGAGGAGGCATCAATGTATGATGAATAAGTAAACGAAAAATTTTGTTCATTTAGCAGATGCCTTTATCTAAGGCAACTTTTACATTAGCAGGCCATAATTCTTAAAAGGTGCATGATTACAAATTACAAAGTTAACAAATAACTGAGAGCAAATTTGAAATCTGCAAAAAAGAAAAGTAGAACCTCAGTTAGTCTTTATGCTAGGAGAAAAGCTAGAGCTTCAACAATATTAAAGTTGGCTGAGATAAATTAAGTGAGTACAACTACAGATGCAGTAAATTCTTGTCATCTGCAGATTCTGTTCTTGCAGATTTGCTTATCTGCTTCTATCAAAGTGTAACCCATTACGCAACATCCGCAGTCTACTCGTGGCAATTCCTAGCCTTGCACTGTAAAAAGAAAATTCTGAGAGGCCTACCATGAAGCATCACAAGCTCCACCAAGGGAGGCTGTAGTTTTGTTCTCGCGATATTAACAAGTCTCCATATTCAGACAATATTCTACAGTATATTTACTCAGTGTTTTACATTGTTTATCAGATAAGTGTATTAAAGTTTTTGACAGGCAGTGTGGCATGCTTTGGACTTCAAACCTTGGGGCTGTTTGTTCAAATCCCACTGCTGACACTATGTGACTATGAGCAAGTCACTTCAACTGCCTGTGCTCCAATGGGAAAAAGAAAAGAAATGTAACCAGTTTTACCTCTTAGATGTTATAAGCAGCCTTGGATGAAGGTATCAGACAATAATAATAATAATAATAATAATAATAATAATAATAATAATAATACATTTCAACAATAGCATACTGCTAATAAAAGTGTTTTGCCAAATCCTCTTAAGTACAAAAGCATTGTTATTAACTTTGTTAATTTCAGAAATTACAGTATGTGTTTATTGTAATGGATAGCAAAAGAGTATGGTGAACAGGATCTGCTAAACCTAACCCCGTTTTTTCCCATTGGATGAAAGCTTCAGTATCTCTGATTTCCTTTTCTACCAGATTTTTTAGAAATATAACCCCCGTGGATAACAAGGATTAATTGTATTTAAAGAGAGGACAGAATGGAAGAAAGCCTAAGTAGTCCCAAGTTTCTGTGCAAAGAGGTTGTTTTCAAGGGCCCACTGAATGTCAGTAGATGGAGGCAACTTGGGCGTTTATTCCCCTGCATTGTAACAATAACTGAGATGCTTCATCTAGTTTTAGCATGTCCGGAGTGACAAGGGGGTAAGTTGGAGCGCTGCGTAATAGCTGAAAGGTGGGATGGAGGGGTTGGCTCGGCTGCTTCTATGTCAGAACTGTAGTTCCTCCTGTGCATGTTAGGAATGTGTTGTTAATTTTAATGTTGTTTATGATTGCATTAATATGTATTACATATTTTAATTGATTAATTCAAATATGAGATTGTTTTTACTTTTGATTGAAAAGACTTTTTACCATTAAATGCTGTTTTATTGAATCTTATGTTTGAACATCATATTATTTGATTTTTTTCTGCGACCCTGCCCTGGATAAGCAGGAAGTGGGATAAGCAGGAAATGAATGTAATGTATTTATGTGGAACAAATTAAGTTCAGTATTAAAAAAAAGAAATGTGTCATTAATTTGTTTTTCTTATTTTGTTTGTGTTCTTTCACAGGGTTTTAAAGATTCTTACCAAAGAAAAAGAGAAGAAGCTAAGCTCTTTCTCAGCCTTGGATCACAATTTCTCAAGGTCTTAATGACTCACTAACTTTTTGATCTCGCCCTTCATCTTCTCTAATAGCAGTTTTTTCTCATCTTTTTTTCCTTTCATCTGCCCGGGTTTTGTTCCCTCCTATTTTTGTTACCTGTTAGGTCTTTCCTTTTTAGATGCACATCTAATGAAGTCTATATAGCTGAAACATTGTGTCTTTAACTTTCTTTCATGTTCAGCGCAAAAATAACATTTAACTTATTTTTGCAATTTACTACTTCACTTTGATGAAAGAAAGATTCAACATCATCATGTCCTGAAGGTAGTAGTGCTATAAAGGACCTTTGGATTAAACACCACTCTTGGTAAACGGATTCAGATTTTCCTTACTGGTAGTCTTCAGACTATCAGGTTTGCGGAACAAAGAGAGACATCTAACAGTCTCACATTAAAGGGGCAAGGATTGTACGCTTTGACTATGAACCTTTTTTTTCTTGACTGTTGTGTTGGGAAACATGTTATAAACACTTTTATTCACTTTGGTGATAACTGAGCAGCAGTGGCGCTGATTACCAATGATGAAGAGACAGCCTACATGGAGGAGGTTAAACTTCTTACTGAATAGAATTGGATTATGAAAGTGCAACCCTGTCGGAGTCCCCGGGTGCTGTTAGAGGGTGCTGTTGGGGAAAGATCTCCCAGGTTTCCATCAGGGAGTTAGAGTCAGCAGGCAGCAGGCAACACTCTTGGAGAAAGTTAGGAGTAAGAAATTGTCAGAATCGTGAATTGCTTATTGATCTTTGCATGGGTGTTTATTGAAAAGGTGTGGTGGAGAATAAATATCTTTTATTTAAACTCAGAATCATGTTGGGCATTACTGTGGCTGTGGTTTGGGGCTCAGTGACACCCCCTTGCGGTTATAACCAATACAAATAACAAAAGTTAAAGTTACAAATTACAATAACTTGAGCTGAAGTTTTTTACATACAGGTATGTTAAAACTTGGCAGGAAGGTCCAATGGTTATAGCTTCTGCTGCACAGTTCCAGATTGCTAGGTTCAAAGTGAAACCCTATAGCTTTCTACATGCAACTTGCATATTCTCTCCATTTCTGTATGGTCTTCCTCCATGTACCCCAGCATTCCAATGGAGATGTTAGTGACCAGTATTATTGATTGAGTGAGTGAGTGAATAAATACGTATGCCCATAATGAACTGGCCCTCCATGTGACTTACTTCATGTCTTGTGCCTGATGTTGCTGGGATATGTTCTGGCTTCTTAGACTAAGCAAATCCATAAAATAATGGATGGAAGTTCAGAGGCTTAAGTGCTCCTATAACTCCAGAAACATACAGATTGGGTACATCTACAATTTAGATAACACTGGAGTATTACTAAGCAAAAGGAAGGTCCAGCAGGACTTGAGTGAGAGAGAAACCTGCAATTTAGAGTCACTATGCACTGCAATGCAAGAGACAGTATAGCAAGCCACTTCAGATAATGGCCTAGAAGTGAAACTTTTAATGTAATTGAAATGAACAACACTGGAGGGCACGTGATCCCACAGATGATGGGGGTGCCTGGCTCTCTACATAAAGTAAGATGGTATAGAGGGTTGGCAAAGGTACAAAAAGCAACTTGACTGGAAAGAAGCCACACATTGTTGCAAGTTGAAATAAATGGCATTACAGTACCCTTTTAAGGTTAAGACGTATGTGGACTGGCATGAGTTCTGTCATTATCCTCCTTTCCATTTGTTGGCATTCAAAACAACTCTTTAAAAATTAATGAAGGGGTGTAGGGACACCAGAACTCTGTCTTCAGATAAAATGACAAATTACTTTAAACTAACAAATCAGCATACTTTCCCCAGCATAACAGCAAATACCACAAAACCATAAAAAAACTTTATATTGGAAAATCATACAGTATTTTATTTTTATAAAATCTTTCTCATTACTTTGTACTTTCTATCACACCCACTGATAACATCTTTCTTTTGTCCTTATCTTTCCTGTCCTCCATAGTCTTGCTTTTTTACTGATAAGTACTAAAGCTGACTCATATGCTACCTGTAGAAAACTTTATGGGTCTATTTCATCTCATAGTATTATTTTCTTTTCTTGAACACAACCTTAGTTTGGAGTTGGCACTGCAATGTGTTAAATGACAGTATATCTATCCATGCAAACTGTAAAGAGAAACAACACTTTAACCAAAGGTCACAATTCAGAATTCTTATATGTCATGTCTAGGAGACCACCCAGATTCATAAACATAGTTCTGTTCCAACTTATTTAAATGGCAACATGCCCAACATCTTTACCTAACATCATGTAACATTTTAAATTATGCTAAGAAAAATGGTTTATTTGAATCGTTCAAAAGCAGATAATTATTGATGGATTAAAATACTTTTCCCAGAACACATGTACTTATTAAATGTCTGGTTGTCAAACTTAGACTCAGATTTCGTAGTAACACAAATAAACAGAAGGTAATTGCTTCTGCAAATAATAAATAGGAATAGTACACACAAAAAATATATTAAATTGATTAAGACAATATTTATAAGATTTAATGTGTGTAAGTTCACTGCAAAAGTAAAGAAATACAAAAGATCTAATATTGCAAATAGAAGACTTAAAGCTTCTGGAAGAACTTAAAAAAAATAACCTACATAATAGTTATAAAGGCTCCAGAGCTTCATTCACAAAAAATGATTGATTGCAAATCTAAATATACCATAACAGTTTTTGGACTTTCATTTCAACTCATAACACTGCAATAAACAATGTGTCAAAGAAGAAGACATTTAAGTTAATATAAAAGTTCTTATCCATGGGAGATACGTAATCACTTTATGTTCATCAGGAAAAAGCCAAAATAATGATAATGAAATCAAAGGTGAAAGATACATTTTTTATATGAATATGGATCTAATAAAATCAAACATGTCAATTTCCGGTAATGCTTAAGACAGTCAATTAAAAGATTCAGATTTTCAAATAATACAAAATTGAGGGGTTTAATCCAGCCTTGTGTCCAGCATTGGTGAGATGGGCTCTAATATGCCACAATCTTGAATTGGAAGGAACTGGTTCAGAAAATGGAAGGATGAACAGGAGGGAAGAAATGGGTATCAAAGTCCTGATATACAAACACCCATCAGTCATGGCCATGCCTTATGTTGCCTTCTATTGTAAACATCTAGGTACACCCCAAACGCAGAAACATTTGCCATTTCAGTTTCCACTGCACCCATTCTGTTCTGTTTGTAACTAGTGGATCCCTGTGGACCAGTGACTCCAACAAAGTTGCTGTTTTGGCTATGCTTATGCTGTTATACCTGACAAAAAATATTGTCTTGCACAAAAAAATAGTTTAACCTATATTCACCCTTGAAGTCTGCACACACATACAGGCACATGATCCACTTGATACCACTTTACTTCTTTGAACAGCACTGTTTATAGATTACGTGGGAAGAGCAGGTGTACCTAATAAATTGACCTATCAGTGTATACAACACATGGCATTAGCAAGAGACAAAGCAGTAAAAAAAATCTGTTTTTATTGATAGCTGTACAGAATGTAAACATTTCCAAATAGACTATACTGAACTGTTGATATTGGAATGGTACTTTATTATAACAGATTTATAAACAGGACAGATTGTAAAACATGGCTAGCAGCTGCTCAGAAGCACCTGGGAGCAGTTCACCTTCTTACTCACTTGACAATTTCCTGTACTGCTTTGTTTACATAAAAATTTTCACAGTTATAATGTAATGTACCTAGAATTTTGACACAGTGTGGCGCTATACAGCTATAATAATGCACCACAGGGAATACTTTTTTCAAATATTTGTCTTTGTATTTACATTTAATAAAAAAGACATCTGTTCTAAATTAATTCTAGAAAAACTGGAGTTGTGGTAAATATAAAATATTTAAACATTTTGATTACCAGTGCTCAGTGACATATATAATGACTATATCTAAGAAAGTGATAGCACCAGGCAATGGGTAAGGAGCGCACAGCAGACACTGGAATGATCCCTGAAAGTAGATATCGGTCTGCTTTCTTAAGTTAATATTGACTGTCTCTCTCCAAACAGCCCACTCCAGTGACAGTGTCAGGACAACGACAAGTTCGACCAGCAGGGGTTGCCAGACACAGGTGTGTACAGCCACCATTGTTCACAGTGCAATAGTTCTGGCCTGTGGATAAAAAATATATATATAAAATCAATTGCAGATATTCAGATAGAAAGTAATACATTTTACAAACAGCATCCTGTCAAACATTCAAAAAATACAAATGGCATTAATGGAAACTTCTCAACAAGATATATCCTGTACACCTACAGTGGCATATAGTTTTGTTCCTGCTGAAACAATTATTTGCACAATGGTATCTGTTCTGTATTTTATGTTTTTATCTCAAACAGCATTTGTCAACTTCATCTCTAGATTAAGCTGTTGATGGGATTTGATGAATTCGGTATAGAGCATGTTTAAAATTACACTAGATAACAGATTCGAGTTCAATTGATGAATGAACTCATCAATCCCAATTCAACCAAGAAAATGGAAATTGTAAATGAAACTTAAAGTACAGGAATCAGAATTAGAAATTAAGTTAAATTCAATTGAATGAAATTCTGTGCAATTACTTGCTTTGTGTTTTTTTCTTAGCATAAACATGAGATTAGTTATATTTATAACTATACAGAATTATATAAATACTAGACATTAAGCCCGTTACAATAACGGGCACTAGAACAGTAGTGCATAAATATTAGTAGGAACAGTCTATATTAAATGGCAAGGGACCTTGTATGTGGCTATAATATGCGTCATTGTATTGTGTGCCTTTAATTTTCTCTCGAAGTAATACTGGTTTGTATTTCTGTAAAATGCCTGTAATTTTCTCTGACAGTAATACAGTGGAACCTCGGTTCACGACCATAATTCGTTCCAAAACTCTGGTCGAAACCCGATTTGGTTGTGAACCGAAGTAATTTCCCCCATAGAACTGTATGTAAATACAATTAATCCGTTCCAGACCGTACAAACTGTATGTAAACATATATTTTTTTAAGTTTTTAAGCACAAATATAATTAACTATACCATAGAATGCACAGCGTAATAGCAAACTAAATGTAAAAACATTGAATAACACTAAGAAAACCTTGAACAAAAGAGAAAACTAACACAGCAAGAGTTCGTGCTATAGCGCTATGAACCGCTCGCTAAAATCACTTTTTTTTAATGAGTTTTAAGCACAGGGAAAAAAATGAACATTTGAAAAATCCATAATTTAATAAACAACCAAGAAAAGTAACATTACAACAATGCGCACGCGCGCCTGTATGTGCGTGTGTGTCTCTCGCGTGTGTGTGTGTCTGTCTCTCTTGCGGGCCTGTGTGTGTGTCTCTCTCTCGCACGCCTGTGTGTGGCTCTCTCTCTCTCGCGTGCCTGTGTGTGTCTCTCTCTCGCACGCCTGTGTGTGTCTCTCTCTCTCTCTCGCGTGCCTGTGTGTGTCTCTCTCACGCGCCTGTGTCTGTGTGTGTGTGTCTCTCACGCACGCGCCTGTGTGTCTCTCTCTCTCTCTGCACAGGGAATGCACAGGGAGAGACTGAACATGTGCGGGCCCGCGCATGCGCACTTCACCAGAAGACACACACACGGACACCTGGACGCACACAGGGGTTTTATTAAAGAGTATATACTGTATATGGGAAGTCACACAAATGCGCTTAGATGACAACTTCAGGGCTCATCAAGAAGTAATTCTACTCTGAACCACATGTTGGTGCTGTCGCTTAATGTCTTTTACCTTTCTCTCTCTGCAGAATAAATGACTGGACTCAACACTTATGATGTCACTTCTGGACTTTGACTTCCTGAACTCGCCTTTTGCTCCCTATGGACCTGAAAACTGGCTCCCACTCGTAATCACAACAAAATGTTACTGTGCTGGTGCGTGTTTTTTTACCCCAATTTGTCTCAATTAAATGGGGATCTTCATAATGTCTTTCATTGTTCATTTCACCATCTATCTATCTATCTATCTATCTATCTATCTATCTATCTATCTATCTATCTATCTATCTATCTATCTATCTATCTATCTATCTATCTATCCAGGAAGTGTCGTCAGACAGAGCACCTGGAGCACATCCGGCTGAGAATAAAAGGACCCGGGAGTGGGAGCAGGACGAAGCTCCCCTGGAGAGAGGAAAGGCGGCCCACAAATATTAGAAGAGAGGCCTGGATTGAGGGTGATTAGTGCTGTGCGGGACTGTTCAATCTGGTTCTGAATAAACGTGTGGTTTATAAAGATGTGGTCTCAGTCTGATGGCATGTCTCTATCTATCTATCTATCTATCTATCTATCTATCTATCTATCTATCTATCTATCTATCTATCTATCTATCTATCTATCTATCTATCAGTTTACCATTTACATAGTAAGATGTATGAAAAATAGGTAAATTAAATAAAATTGAGAACTTGGCATATAGTGTTTATGCAGCACCAGTGAAGGATTACAAAATAGTTTGTTTTTTGTTAGAACATTTAAGAAACTAAATAAGGTGGTGTAAATTAGTACTTCTTTACTTGCATCTAACATGTGCTGTATTAAACCATAAAATACAATAAGTCATTTTCAAAGATTCATTAATGTTCTGTCGATTATATAGTTTTACTTTTAATTGCACTAAAATATCACTACATCCTCAAATTTCAATTCACTAATATTGCATCTCTAAAGCCTAAATATCTTACCATTGCTCACTGAAAATACATTCCACAGGTTAACATTAGTAGATTTTTATTATTATTTTTTGAGTTTGCTGGGTTGACATACAGTACAGGCCAAAAGTTTGGACACACCTCCTCATTCAATGTGTTTTCTTTATTTTCATGACTGAAGGCATCAAAACTATGAATGAACACATGTGGAGTTATGTACTTAACAAAAAAAGGTGAAATAACTGAAAACATATTTTATATTCTAGTTTCTTCAAAATAGCCACCCTTTGCTCCGATTACTGCTTTGCACACTCTTGGCATTCTCTCGATGAGCTTCAACAGGTAGTCACCTGAAATGGTTTTCACTTCACAGGTGTGCCTTATCAGGGTTATTTAGTGGAATTTCTTGCTTTATCAATGGTGTTGGGACCAGCAGTTGTGTTGTGCAGAAGTCAGGTTAGTTGGACGATCATTTATTTTTCAACAGGACAATGACCCCAAACACACCTCCAGGCTGTGTAAGGGCTATTTGACCAAGAAGGATAGTGATGGAGTGCTGTAAATGGTCATGAAAATAAAGAAAACGCATTGAATGAGGAGGTGTGTCCAAACTTTTGGCCTGTACGGTATTTTTTGTAAGCTCCAAAATTTAGTTCCTGTACTGTCAAGATGTGGTACACTGTTGCTAGGGGCTCAAAATCCAGATGTGCCACATTACTGATGATACACTTTATAAACCTATGCCATATTCAATGCAGTATCTACGATTACAGATTTCAACCTCAAACAACTTTTTGTGTGCATACTTCCAGTTATAAAAGTCCCTTCTAATTTATACTTCTAGCAATTTTCTTATTGACAACATTCGCAGTTTAGAATTTCACTTTTTGCAACATTTTTTCTGACTTTTGAAATTGATCCTTACTACATTTTTCTGGGCATATGCTCATCTCACAATCAGGTCACCCTCAGCCCTAGTGGATTGCCACATTCCACCTTACTGGCAGAACAAAAATAGCAATGGGAAATGTGAATTAAAGCTAATGAAAAATGTACAAAAACTTTAGTTCTATACTTTCATGACTCTGTATCATGTTAGGGTTAGGGTAAGCTCTGCCCTTGGCTCCAGCTTTTTTTTTCTATTTTTGCTGCATAATAAGATTTTCTCAACTTTTTGCTCTGTTCTTTGTTTTAATGCTTGACTGCTTATTAGTTGTCATCCAATATTATTCTGGATTGTTATTGTGTAGTGTGAATGATTCAAATAAAGCATGCAGACCTCCTTCAGAAAGAAATGAGAATAAGTAAAGAAATGAGCTTGGATAATGTGTAAAACATACATTATGTTGGTATGCATTTTATGTTTTTGTATTTCATGTGATTCATGATATTTGATGTATAATGGAATTTATTGAATAAATTGCTTCCTTTCAATTCCAAATCAAGTGTAATTCTTTTCCAGTTGATCTGGGTACGATTCCAAAATCCAATTAACATTCAGGAAGTGAATTTCAATTGACCTTACATTCCCAATTTAATTAATGAATGGCCCAAATCCTGCTAGAAAAATCTTTCATTTAAACTGTATGTAAAACTGGACCATTTGTGCCACAGTCTGATGATCCGCAAATGGTTTGATGTGTATGTTTAGCAAACTGTAATCAGTTTAGGACATCATGCCAGGTTTGCATATGGGCTAATACTTACATATCTGTTTTTATACAGTAATTTGTTAAAAAATAAATAGGATTTGTGGCTACAAAGTAAGAACTAATTTTGACCAAAGAAGGATTTAATAGTCATACATGAAATATTTAACTTCACTATGGGTTTATAAATCTTCAAGCAATATTCTACATCTGAGAAGTTAAAGGAACAAAAAAAATGTCTTTGACTGAAACACGGCTTTTGAAATATTACACTAAAATAATGCTAATAATTAACTCACACAGAGTTGATGTAGTGTAATACATGTATCTAAAATATTCTCTCTTTTTAGCTGCAACAAGACATTTGGAAACACAATGGAAAAGGCACTAAACTACAGAAATGCAAAAACAAGTTTGGTCTAATTAATGAAAGAAAAGGTTATTTTCTGTGAAGGCCAGTTTACTGTACCAGGAGGGCATTGTGAATATGCAGTAGTTATGCCATAGAGCCTGGACCGCTTCTGAGGCAAAAATGCATCAAGTTCTTTTCCAACTGTACGCTCTACTGAGATGACAGCATCCCTGCAAGAAAAAGAAAAAGTTAAAATCATCTGTTCATTATTCATTAATTCAAGTATCCATTTTCCATTTTCTTATTTCCCATTAAAAGCCAGAGTATCCTGTTTGAGTCTTTTTAAAAGCTGGCATACAATGGCACCTGTACACAGGACAGGATACAGTCTGCCTGTCATAGGAGCTACAAAGCTAAAAAGAATGTAATAGCACTAAACTGCACGGAGAAAAACCTCGTACAATAAATGGCATTTAAATGTTATATTGAGTAAAAATTAAACTAAACTTGAACAATACCCCACATAATATCAGACTAAGGAAATGTTTTGTTTTTTCCTTCTTAACGTTTATCTTTCCATAAACATGAACACACAATGTACAAAGAGAACAAGAACAGTAACATTTCTGTATTCAAACATACGAGGTTATGAAATTACAATGTTTAACAATGTTCCACAATAACTAAGTATCAAGAAGAATATTGATACTATAACATATCATAAAGAAGCATCTCTCAGACCTGCTTGTTCCATTTCAGGCTTGTAGGGGGTCACAGTCTGTTCTGGCAGGAACCAACCCTAGACAGGGGACCAATGCATCACAGGGCCAATTTACATGGGGACAACCTAGAATTACCTTGTAAGATACATTGTGGAATATGCAGTAAATACCATACAGACTTGGGAATAACTTGCAGACACCTCCCAGACAACAAGCGGGCAAGGAGCTGAAAACCAGGCTCCTGTGGAAGTATCAGTCTACAAAATGGGTAAATGTTGTTTAATATCCTGCGGAAGAGACAGAGTTTCAGGGTGGAATTGGAGGACCAGCAGTACTGGAGTTCCTCTTAGAGTGGAGATTATGAGGTCTACTCCTGGCTTGACTAAGGGTCCTGTACACAATATGAAAAGGGTATTACTCTTTGAAGCTCTCAAGGAAAACATAACAAAATAATCTCTACCTCCTCCAATCTGTGTAGTATAGATTTTTCCCATAGGATGTAATTCCAAAAGGGTACTGGATTCCTTCTAGGACTTTTCTGCGGCCTGTTTGATTAGGGTTCATGCATTCTACTCGTTGAGTGCCTGTAATTAAATACAAAAAGTACCTGTATTGTAACATTAGAGCATGTAAAGAAGTTATGAAATAGTTGTGTAGTTTACAGTTAATATCATCCACAAACAACAAAAACAGCAGAGGTCTCCAGTGTTTAATTTGATTTCTGTGTCCAATAGAGTTATGCATTTTTTTTATAATTAGAACAAAATACAATTGTTATTATACCAAAAATGATAACATAAAAATCCAGCCCCCATACCTTTCATCTCCAATATATACCATAAAAAATCAAATTATCTGAACATGTGAAGCAACCAAATCACTACCACTCTGTGTCACTTATGCTGTTACATAGCATGATTGTATTTTGTTAGTTAATGCCATGTTTTGTTTAAATTGCAGACTTTAAAATGAAAGAGCTATCCTAATGCCACATACATATTTCAACTCCAAGTTTTTTGGCCATTAATCACATATTTTACAAATGTAAATGTGCTATCTTTTTGTCTAGGAATAGTTGAATGTACCTGCATCAACCCAGCACAGAAGCAGTGAATAAGGATCATATGTTAAGCCATTGGGCAAGGCGAGATCAGTCTTCACTATTATCCTTCTGTTTGTGCCATCCATGTAGGCAGTTTCAATCTTAGGAGCTTCTCTGTTCCAATCAGTCCAGTAAATATGTCTGTTGGAAAATGTGTTAAGTTACAGTTTTTAAGTATTATGTTTCCTTACCATTGTGATTCATACCATCTCCTTCTAAAAATCTCTTTGATGAATATGTTTCAAGAATAACATTCAAATACAGGATGAAAGGCATCCATTATTGCATCATATACTGACACTGATGTCTCATTTTTGCATTTATTAATTTACAATTAGAAAAACTTAATTTGAGTGCCATGCAGAGTTTAATTAAACCAGCTATCAAAATGAATAAATAGTTATACTAAGTTATACTGGGGACAGCTAAGTAGAAAAAGCAAACATTTCACAACCTTTTAACTTAAAGTCACTAAGTGGGGAGACTCAATATTATTCAAGCATATGCCAGAGCATTGGCACAAAACCATTACTGTCTAGAAAAAACAGTGCAACTCAAGGCCTTCTCAGGGCTATTGAGCACAACTCAAAAGCAGAAAACTAATCAGCTTCTCTTTTTATTTTCCTTGATGCTCCTATTACATGACTTGATTATTTGATTAGCATGATTGTTATTGCCAAGTCACAGATGAATATAGGCACTGTCAGGAAGAACTCCGCATAAAAGGTGTATCCACCGGTGGAGTAAAGGCACCTTTCTTGCAAAATTATTTATGTCATTTATAATTAAAAATTAAATTAATTAGAAATGCTTGGTAATGCATTCTAAAAAGCAGGCGAGCGAGCGAGCAAGCGAGCTTTGTTGTTACTCTAGTACTTTCTCTTACATTACTGGAAACATAACTTAAGGGCAAACATAGTCCTAAAAGGATGCATGCATCCATTCATCCATTTCCTAAGCCATTAAATCAGTTCAGAGTTGGGGGGGGGGGGGTGTCAGTGTCTGTTACAGCAGCACTATTTATACGTCTACTCATGACAATTTAGATTTACAAGTTAACTTTCATGATTTGAGCAGTGGGAGGCAAAATGGATAACTCAGAAAAAATGAAACAAACACGGTGAGAATGTGCAAACTACAAATGGGCAGTGATTATATGAAAGCAGAACCCTAGAACTATGAGATAGCAGCAATAACCACTGTGCCATCTTGCCACAAGTGCAATGCCTCATCAGTATTACATAATGAGTGCTAATATTATTATAATAATATTGATTTCTTTATTCTGTTATGTATTTTGTACTCTTATGTTGCAAACTGGTGTAGTGGGTAGCACTGTTGTCTTACTTTTTAAATAATATTGGTTCAAATCCAGGCCCAGTCAATCTTTGTGTGGCATATATTGGTTTTTCTGTGTGTTTAACATGGGCCCTTTCCAGAAAGTCTCTTTTTCTGCCACAACCAAAAGATGATCAAGTTAAGTTGATGAGCAACTCTAAATATACCTAGTAGGGGTGAGTGTTGGGTTGTGTGCTAGAATGTGGTCATTAATGTACAGTTGTGCTTGAAAGTTTGTGAACCCTTTAGAATTTTCTATATTTCTACATAAATATGACCTAAAACATCATCAGATTTTCACAAGTCCTAAAAGTAGATAAAGAGAAACCAGTTAAACAAATGAGACAAAAATATTATACTTGGTCATTTGTTTATTGAAGAAAATGATCGAATATTACATATTTGTGAGTGGCAAAAGTATGTGAACCTCTAGACCAGGGGTTCTCAACGTCGGTCCTGGGGACCCCCTGTCACTGCAGGTTTTTGTTCCAACCAGCTTCTGTTTTTAATTGAACTCCTGGGCTAATTAAGTGAACTGATATTTCCCAAGTTCTGTGTTTAAGGAACAATATATTAATTAGAAAACTTAGTTTGCTAAAAGAAAAAAAATATATTAAAATGTACCAAGCAGTTATATAGGAATAATGTATTTATTTTCTTTTTATCAGTATTTTCATCTTGATTTTCATCCTACTTTTCTAGGTGTTCTACTTGTTTAATTAATCCATTATTTTCTAATTAGTGGGTCTGACTCTAAAGTAGCTGCAGCCTTTGATTATTCGGTGTTGTTTGCCTGCGTGTCTGCTCTGCTCATTTTAAATTGTCATTATTAAGATACAATGAAGGGGGAAAAACTGCACAGAGAAAGGGCAAAATATAATGAAATCAACAAAAGAGAGTTAAGCATTTAAATCTATAGAAAAAGCAGAAATATTTATAAATGTCTTATAAATGTAAAAATCAGGCTGCTATGCTTTTCTGAATGTTGAATAAAAGAAAAAAAAATACCAGCTAATTAAATGAGCTCAGTGCTATAAGGTGTTGTCACCGATTAGGAATCTGGTTGGAACAAAAACCTGCAGCCACAGGGGGTCCCCAGGACCGACGTTGAGAACCCCTGTTCTAGGATTAGCAGTTAGTTTGAAGGTGAAATTCAAGTCAGGTGTTTTCAATCAATGGGATGACAATCAGGTGTGAGTGGGCACCCTGTTATTTAAAGAACAGGGATCTATCAAAGTCTGCTCTTCACAACACATGTTTGTGGAAGTGTATCATGGCATGAACAAAGGAGATTTCTGAGGACCTCAGAAAAAGAGTTGTTGATGCTCATCAGGCTGGAAAAGGTTACAAAACCATCTCTAAAGAGTTTGGACTCCACCAATCCACAGTCAGACAGATTGTGTACAAATGGAGGAAATTCAAGACCATTGTTACCCTCCCCAGGAGTGGTCAACCAACAAAGATCACTCCAAGAGCAAGGCGTGTAATAGTCGGCGAGGTCACAAAGGACCCCAGGGTAACTTCTAAGCAACTGAAGGCCTCTCTCACATTGGCTAATGTTCATGTTCCTGAGTTCACCATCAGGAGAACACTGAACAACAATGGTGTGCATGGCAGGGTTGCAAGGAGAAAGCCACTACTCTCCAAAAAAAAATTGCTGCTCATCTGCAGTTTGCTAAAGATCACGTGGACAAACCAAAGGCTATTGGAAGAATGTTTTGTGGACGGATGAGACCAAAATAGAACTTTTTGGTTCAAATGAAAAGTGTTATGTTTGGAGAAAGGAAAACACACCTGCATTCCATCATAAGAACCTTATCCCATCTGTGAAACATGGTGGTGGTAGTATCATGGTTTGGGCCTGTTTTGCTGCATCTGGGCCAGGACGGCTTGCCTTCATTGATGGAACAATGAATTCTGAATTATCTCAGAGAATTCTAAAGGAAAATGTGAGGACATCTATTCATGAACTGAATCTCAAGAGAAGGTGGGTCATGCAGCAAGACAACAACCCTAAGCACACAAGTCGTTCTACCAAAGAATGGTTAAAGAAGAATAAAGTTAATGTTTTGGAATGGCCAAGTCAAAGTCCTGACCTTAATCTAATCAAAATGTTGTGGAAGGACCTGAAGCGAGCAGTTCATGTGAGGAAACCCACCAACATCCAAGAGCTGAAGCTGTTCTGTACGGAGGAATGGGCTAAAATTCCTCCAAGCCGATGTGCAGGAATGATCAAAAGTTACCAGAAATGTTTAGTTGCAGTTATTGCTGCAAAGGGGGGTCACACCAGATACTGAAAGCAAAGGTTCACATACTTTTGCCACTCACAAATATGTAATATTTGATCATTTCCCTTAATAAATAAATGACCAAGTATAATATTTTTGTCTCATTTGTTTAACTGGTTTCACTTTATCTACTTTTAGGACTTGAGTGAAAATCTGATGATGTTTTAGGTCATATTTATGCAGAAATATAGAAGATTCTAAAGGGTTCACAAACTTTCAAGCACAACTGTACTAGTGTTCTGTCCAGAACTGATGTCTGCCTTGCACATGACGCTCCAAAGATAGCCTCCTGCTCCATTGTATCCTCTTTTTAAAAAAGCAGGGAAAAAGGATGAATATATTTTGTAGCCCTGTAAGCTACACTGTAAAGTTAATTATTCATGCTGTACTATGCTACATGACCCAGTGAAAACTGCTTCTATTATTCTAGAGCATTCCATTTGAATTACAATTGCCTCATTTGTTGTAATGTCCTGTTCATATTGTTGTAGCCCTCACAATCTACAATTTTTTTCCTGGAAGATTAACTTTTATATAAAGAGTTCTGGCTAATAAGAAAGAGTAAAGACTGAGTAATTACAAAAAATTGTTCAACACTACAAACTGTATTTCAGAATAAAACAAAATAAATCGTATGATTTAAGCATGTCTTACTTTTAAGACAAGTACTATTCAGGTTGATAATTGTTTTGAGAACAATTACATTTACATATTGAATTTCTGGTAATGTATTGGAAATCTGTCATTACAGCTTAAGTTCTCAGTCTTGTAATGCAAAAGAAACACAAGTGTCTTGATTTATTGTATTTCCTATATTAAAAAATACAACCATTTTTCTTTACAATATTTAAATATGTTTTGGCTTTTTCATAGCATAGTACTAGTACTGTTTGTTATCCCAAAAGAAAGCTGATGTGTGTAATGTCAGAAAATATCTCTGTCTAGCTTTATAATTTCAGTCTAATAAACTTTTAAGTGGGGACATGAATGATGCATGTAATACGTCCATCCATCCATTATCCAACCTGCTGAATCCAAACACAGGGTCACGGGGGTCTGCTGGAGCCAATCCCAGCCAACACAGGGCACAAGGCAGGAACTAATCCCGGGCAGGGTGCCAACCCACCGCAGGACACACACAAACACACCCACACACCAAGCACACACTAGGGCCAATTTAGAATCGCCAGCATGTAATACATTCTAACTAAAAAAAAACACATACTGTACTTATAAAAGCTGCAAACTAACACTTACCCTTTTACAGGATCAGTCACAATTGCCCTGGGATTCACTAGATCTGTATCAAAAAGGACCCGCCTCTGGCTGCCATCAAGCTTTGATACCTCAATCTTGTCCAGCATGGAGTCTGTCCAGAACAGGTTGCGACCCAAGTAATCCACAGCAATTCCCTCAGGACTTTCTATGTCTGAATAACAATGCAAATGTATCACCAAATTGTGTACAGGCAAGATAGAATTCCACCCAAGGGGTTGGGCACATGCAAGTCTACTATCTTTATTCTTGTCCCTTTTCTTAATGTACCCTGAGAATGATACTGTACACCAGGCCATCTCTACAAAGAGACATGTCTACAAACTTGAGCAACTGAAGACACAAGAAACTACTGCATATTAAATGACTAAACACACAACACAACTAAACATAGAGCAGAGTACATGTAGCAAGGGGTGCATGTCTACAGTACAGAACTTATGTAAAAAAGACCAAATTCAATCTAACAATTTTTAAGGATCTACTATATTCTAGATTTTGCTTTTTTAAAGTACCACTTTATGTGATTCAATTGATTTTCATCTCTTCAACCAAATCTCTAGTAAATGATTAATATAGATGATGTTTACTGATTTGAAAATGAGATAAATAATCAATACATCAAATATATAGCATAAACACAAAGCATTTTTTCACACAATTTTTACAAAGATAAAAGTATCATGAGAATAAATAGATGTCTGAATAAATCACAGAACCTACAGCTAATTCAAGATCTTACTCACTTATTTTGTGAATCTGTTTATTCCAATGCAGGGCCATAAGAATTTGGAAACTATTCCAACAACATTTAATGAAAAACAGGAATCATTGATTCTCCAGAATTTCAATGCAAGAGAATCAAACACAAAGCACATAAACACATATGGCCAAATTCACTCATAGCAGAGTTTGTATTTGCCATTGTACCTAACCTGTTTGCTTTTAACACATGGGAAGAAAGAAAAGTACTCAATGAAACACACAGGGACATGGAGAAATATGCATACACAACGCAGACAGGGCTCTTAGGGCTGGTTTATACTTCACGCTCAGAACATGTACGCGCCCACATCATGGCTGCCATGCATTCCCAGGGTTCATTTCACGCGTCCTCTGAGCAGGTCCTCAGAAATTAATGCAACGCGTGTGCGAGTTGCAGTACCAGCAAAAAGTCAGGGGGCGCAGTGTGCTAAAAGTCGGAACGTGACGTCAGAGTCTCTGTTTACTATCTACATGTGACAGCAAGCCTCTATGGAGATCCCTCGGGGATCGATGTGCGCGCTTTGCTGTTTGATGAATGGTTCAAAGCGGTGAAGCAAAATGCCGACATACAGATGCATTCGTGGTGCTTTTATATTCAAGCGTCGCATATTCCCGATCGTAATGACACGATACATTTTTAAAGTCTCACATACCATCTTCTGTGCCGTCTTATTTTTGCAACTTCACAACAGCAACATAATGCACAGCGCTGTATTTGAGGCACAGAGAAAAAAAATTAAGGATATGGTGAAAACGTGTATTTTGTGATTAAAGTGGAAATTTCGGCTTTAATCTCGAAATGTCCACTTTAATCTCGTAGTTCACTTTATTATGAAAGCAGACCATCGTAAATGTCATCCCAGTTTTTAATCGCTACGAGCTTCTTGGACCTCACAGCAGCGGCAAGCAGCAATAGATCACCACACAGAACAAATTAAATATATGATATTCCAACTCTTTGCACATTTAGAATCTTTAGATTTATACTTGATATCACTTTCATGATGAAATGCTATAAAGTATGTATGTTACATTCTACAGACAAATTATTAATTTCATTTAAATAACGAATACTGTTAATAATTACACACATGGGGGTGACACGATGGCAGAGCAGTAGCGCTGCTGTCTCGCAGGGAGTCACATTGCTGGTATTCCCTGCCTGGAGTTTACATGTTTTCCTGCTGGGTTTCCACACTGTGCTCCAGTTTCTTTCCAAAGATATGCAGATTTGAGGATTTGGTGCCGCTAACATGACTCCAGTGTATGTGTGTGCTTGTATTCACCTTACGATGAGCTGAGGCCCCGTCCAGGGATTGTTTCTGCCTCGTGCCCAATGCTTGCTGGAATGGACACATCCCTGGATTGATGGATTTAATCATGACACATCCTTGTCAGAGATATTGCGGTAAGGTGTCATCGGAATTTAATGGGTGTTCCAGGCAATTCACAACACAGAGAAGCCGAACCTGTTCTCACCGTGATAATATCTCACACTGCCACCTGCTGGATTCCTCCAGATTTACGTACGCGCACAAGTATAAACAGTCAAACACTGGCATAGCAGGAGTGTCCACTGCAGCATGCGTCATGTGAAGTATAACCCCAGCCTTACTGTAAGGAAGCAGTGCTAATCAAACCACTGCATCTCATTACTGGCTGTTTTCAGATCTGTGACATTTAATGCATACAATTAGTTTTTTTGTAAGAGGACACAGCCAGTGTGGTTGAGAAGTTAGATTTGAACTTACAAGACCTTAGATAATTATTAATTGCAATCCATTAGATGTAAGGAGGTGACTCAAAAAGTCACTGTCAGCTAGTCGTTATTATCGTACATGCTGTGTGTGTATGTTTTGTGTTGTATTGCTGGTGAAAAGTACTTGAAAAACTCAACTTTTACAGTACATCATACAGCAATTAAACCCTGCATTAACTATTCCCATTCATCTCAGTATATGTTAAATATCATACACAACAAAGCATTTGTGACCAAATCCGATACATCTGTTTTATTATTATTCTGAGTTAAAATTCAGACATGCTTACCTGTTTGAATTACTGAAATGGGCTCTCCACCTGACAGAAGAGCTCTGCTGATTGATGGTCCAGTAATATCTGTCCAATACACCATTTTATCAACACAGTCATAAGCCACCGCTATAACCACTTTGTCCTAAAAAAATTACAAAAATACATATTAAAACCTTTCTTCTTCTGTAACATACTTCAAGTATGAATCGTCATAATTTCACAAGACACAATAAACATTTTGATGATGATGACTGACTAACCCAAATTGTAAAATCATAAAGTACAAAAATGTCTAGACTCCAAATTATACAAAGGCCACTTTGTACTTCTTTGCATGTGCCAACCACGTGTCCAAAAATTATAGACATTTTTCTGGTGTAACAATTACTACAGTGCTGTTTTTAAAACTTATTATGTACAGTACCTTGAAAGCATTTTGAAAATCTTCTCGAATTGTTTCAACCCATTTTGAATTTCATCTTAACCAGAGAAAAGCAAAGCAAAATAACACCTTTTATTGTAAAACTAAAAAGATTACAATATACAAGCTTTTGAGGCAACTCAGACCCCTTCTTCAGGCAAATTGTAACCAGATAAAATGAGGTACATGTATCTCATTGACAGCGGTGGGCTGGCGCCCTGCCCAGAGTTTGTTTCCTGCCTTGCACCCTGTGTTGGCTGGGATTGGCTCCAGCAGACCCCCGGGACCCTGTAGTTAGGATTTAGTGGGTTGGATACTGGATGGATGTATGTATCTCATTGATAAGCCAGCCTGTATAAAGAAATTCTTCCTCCTCATTGCTTTAAGAGTGTAGACAGAATGTTTATTCACTAGAAATTACAATAATTCCTAGCAGGATATTTGCAAACAAAAAAGCAGCCAATTTAGACAATATTTATATCAACACCCTTTAGTTTATTGTGATTATACAACATTGTTATACTCTGTATAAATAGTTGAGAGAAAAACGCAAGCAATAACTATATATGTTTACAGGCAGGGTTTGTATGTAATGAATTACTAAGGATAAATCACTGCCTGAAACAAAGAAATTCTAAATATTAAGTACAGATGTTCGGCAAGCTATGTATACCCTGGGGATTCATTGATGCTAATCTACTGAAGCAGACATGTTCCTGTTCAAATGACAAAACACAGATGCTGCACTGACTACAGTGTGTAGGAAAAATGTGCTGTACAAATGTACTGTAATAAAAAATAGTCTTTCTGACATCATGCAAAAAAAGGAGATTTTTAATATACAATGAATTTAAACCAGTTGAGGGAGAAAGGATATGCAAATTAGTTACTCTTTTTTTCTTCAATAATGTTCCTCTAATTAAAAAAATACTTTGTTGAAAATAAAAAGGAATCTGATATAGATCTAAAGATTCAATGAGAAGTGAGCAATGAAAGAAATATTGCTTATAAAACTCTTTAGATTAACTTAATTCTTAGGAACCTCAACTTTTTTCAATTTAAGTACAAAATCTAAAACCAAGAGTGCAGGGACTGAATACTTCTAACATGAAAGACTCAGGCAGTATGTGACATTCTGCCCACACTGCTCACATTAATCAGCTTTAGTGTGCCCATCTGTTCTTTATGAAGTCTACACATTTTTGCAAAGGACAAGATATATTAAAATACCCATTTATGGGTAGATAAAATGTTTAAAAGATTTAATAGAACAATTAGAGGATTATTCATAATTATTATTATGAAGAAATGACAACAGCAAAGACTCGGGAAGTGAAGGCTTATAATGCTGAAGCAACAGCATGGGACAGTTGCAGTGTGCTGTCAGATCAGGAAGATCACATGCTGATCCGTTCTTAGTGCATATTAACACTAAGGGCCAGTTTATATTTCACACTCAGAATGCATATGTGCACACATCATGGCTGCCAGTCGTTCCCAGTGTTCATTTCACGCGTCCTCTGAGCACGTCCTCAGAAATTAAAGGCCAGTTTATACTTCACGCTCAGAGTGTGTACGCGCACACATCATGGCTGCCACTCATTCCCAGCATTCATTGGACACATCCTCTAACCACGTCCTCAGAAATTAACGCAACTCATACGTGAGTTGCAGTACCAGCAAAAAGTTGGGGGGTGCAATGTGATCTAGTCGGAATGTCATATCACGAGTCTTTGTTTACTATCTACATGTGACAGAAAGACGCTTTGAGGATCCTACATTAGTGATGAGCTGATGCCCTGTCCAGGGATTGTTTCTGTCTGTGCTTGCTGGAATAGGCATATCCCTGGTTTGATGGATGCATTTATTAGACATCCTTTTCAGAGATATTGTGGCAAGGTGTCCTCAGAATTTAATGGATGTTTCAGGCAATTCACAACACAGTGAAGCCAAATATTTTTTCACCATGATGATATCTCGCACTGCCACCTGGTGGAATCTACCAGATTTACGTAAAGTACAGTGCATCCGGAAAGTATTCACAGCGCATCACTTTTTCCACATTTTATGTTACAGCCTTATTCCAAAATGGATTAAATAAATTTTTTGCCTCAGAATTCTACACACAACACCCGATAATGAAAACGTGAAAAAAGTTTACTTGAGGTTTTAGCAAATTTATTAAAAATAAAAAAACTGAGAAATCACATGTTCATAAGTATTCACAGCCTTTGCTCAATACCTTGTCAATGCACCTTTGGCAGCAATTACAGCCTCAAGTCTTTTTGAATATGATGCCACCAGCTTGGCACTCCTATTCTTGGCCAGTTTCGCCCATTCTTCTTTGCAGCACCTCTCAAGCTCCATCAGGTTGGATGGGAAGCGTCGGTGCACAGTCATTTTAAGATCTCTCCAGAGATGTTCAATCGGATTCAAGTCTGGGCTCTGGCTGGGCCACTCAAGGACATTCACAGAGTTGTCCTGAAGCCACTCCTTTGATATCTTGGCTGTGTGCTTAGGGTCGTTGTCCTGCTGGAAGATGAACCGTCACCCCAGTCTGAGGTCAAGAGCGCTCTGGAGCAGGTTTTCATCCAGGATGTCTCTGTACATTGCTGCAGTCATCTTTCCCTTTATCCTGACTAGTCTCCCAGTTCCTGCCGCTGAAAAACATCCCCACAGCATGATGCTGCCACCACCATGCTTCACTGTAGGGATGTTATTGGCCTGGTGATGAACGGTGCCTGATTTCCTCCAAATGTTACGTCTGGCATTCACACCAAAGAGTTCAATCTTTGTCTCATCAGACCAGAGAATTCTGTTTCTCATGGTCTGAGAGTCCTTCAGGTGCCTTTTGGCAAACTCCATGCGGGCTGCCATGTGCCTTTTTCTAAGGAGTGGCTTCCGTCTGGCCACTCTACCATACAGGCCTGATTGGTGGATTGCTGCAGAGATGGTTGTCCTTCTGGAAGGTTCTCCTCTCTCCACAGAGGACCTCTGGAGCTCTGACAGAGTGACCATCGGGTTCTTGGTCACCTCCCTGACTAAGGCCCTTCTCCCCTGATTGCTCAGTTTAGATGGCCAGCCAGCTCTAGGAAGAGTCCTGGTGGTTTTGAACTTCTTCCACTTACGGATGATGGAGGCCACTGTGCTCATTGGGACCTTCAAAGCAGCAGAAATTTTTCTGTAACCTTCCCCAGATTTGTGCCTCAAGATAATCCTGTCTCAGAGGTCTACAGACAATTCCTTTGACTTCATGCTTGGTTTGTGCTCTGACATGAACTGTCAACTGTGGGACCTTATATAGACAGGTGTGTGCCTTTCCAAATCATGTCCAATCAACTGAATTTACCACAGGTGGACTCCATTTAAGCTGCAGAAACATCTCAAGGATGATCAGGGGAAACAGGATGCACCTGAGCTCAATTTTGAGCTTCATGGCAAAGGCTGTGAATACTTATGTACATGTGCTTTCTCAATTTTTTTATTTTTAATAAATTTGCAAAAACCTCAAGTAAACTTTTTTCACATTGTCATTATGGGGTGTTGTGTGTAGAATTCTGAGGAAAAAAATGAATTTAATCCATTTTGGAATAAGGCTGTAACATAACAAAATGTGGAAAAAGTGATGCGCTGTGAATACGTTCCGGATGCACTGTACGTGTGCAAATATAAACAGTAAAATGCTTATGTAGCAGTAGCATCCGCTGGAGCATGCGTTGTGTGAAATATAAACCCAGCCTAACATGACACATATGTGAGTTGCAATACCAGCAAATGTTGGGGGGCGCAGTGTCATCATATTGTAATATGAGGTCAGAGTTTCTGTTTACTATCTACATGTGACAGAGGTCCGCTTTGCAGATCCTACAGGACTGATATGCGTACTTCGATGTTTAATGAATGGTTTGATGTGGTGAAGCAAAATGCCAACATACAAATGCATTTGTGGTGCTTTTATATTCAAGCATCACATATTTCCCAACGTAATGACATGATACATTATAAAAGTCTCACATACCATCTTCTGTGCCGTCTTTTTTTTTTTTGCACCTTCACAACAGTAACAGAACATATGGCAGCATATTTGAGCCACAGACAAAAAAATTAAGGGCACAGTGAAAAGGTCTATTTTGTGATTATAGTAGAAATTTTGGCTTTAATCTCGAAATGTCCACTTTAACCTTGTAGTATATTTTATCATTAAAGTAGACCATCATAAATGTCATCTTAAAACCGACCCAGTTGTTAATCACTATGTGCTTCTGCGGCTTCCTCCTGACCTGACAGCAGCAGCAAGCACGAATCGCCACACAGAACACATTAAATCTATGATATTCCAGCTCTCTTGACATGTAGAATCCTTAAATTTATACTTGATATCACTTTCATCATGAACTGCATTAAAGTATGTATGTTACATTTTACAGACACTGTAACTTAACTTCATTTAAATAATGAATACTGTTAATAATTACATATATGAGGGTGGCATGGTGGTAGAGCAGTAGTGCTGCTGCCTTTCAGGAAGTCATGTAACTGGTATTCCCTGCCCAGATTTTGCATGTTTTCCTGGCGGGTTTCCACAGTGTGCTCCAGTTTCGTTCCAAAGACATAAAGGTTTGGGGATTTGATGAGGCTAAAATGACACTAGTGTATGTGTATGCTTGTGTTCACCTTGCGATGAACTGATGCCCTGTCCAGGGATTGTATCTGTCTGGCGCCTGATGCTTGCTGGAATTGGCGCATCCCTGGACTGATGGATGTAATCATTAAACATTTTTTTAGAGGTATGGTGGCAAGGTGTCCTCGGAATTTAATGGATGTTTCAGGCAATTCACAACCCAGCGAGCCAAACATTTTCTCACCATTATGATATCTCGTACTGTCACCTGGTGGAATCTTCCAGACTTACATAAAGTACGTGTGCAAGTATAAACAGTACAATGCTTGGGTAACAGTAGCGTCCAGTGGAGGACGCTTTGCATGAAGTATGAACCCAGCCTAACAAGTCAAATGTTTGAGTTTAACACTGTTGAGGAACTTCCTAGAGCTGCGGACCAAGACTGAAAATAAATGCACTTGCAGAATGATTCTCGGAATGGGTGAAGGGGAACAAAGTTGTGTACTAACTTAGATCACCTCTTGAACAGGTCTAATGGACTTAGTATGTGGGTAATGTTACAAAAAAAATTTTGCATGCATCAGAGAAATTATTACAGAAATGAAAAAGCACGAATATGCCTTTAAACAATATGGAAAAAAATATTGAAACCATATTTTATATATTTATTTCAACTGAAGTATAACTTAATACTGAATCAAATATGCTTAATTCAATGTCGAAAGAAAAGGGAGGTTATGCATGAAAATATTTACTTTGTATAATATAAGAAATAGAAAAATACATGTCGCCATTAATCTTAAGTAAAAAAATGCAGAGTTGGTGTCCCTTATTAAGAAATCTCTCATCTGTCGGTTTAAATACTGTGTGTTGAAAGATGCTGCCAGTTTCTTCCATGCTGTATTTCTTCAGCATGTTGTAGAGATATATTTGCAGGTGTTCTCTAGATCTGATATGAGATCTTTCACAACATGCATTATACAGAGCATTTGCTCTGCGAAGACATTTGCGCTGCGAATATTCTTAACGAAAACTGTCCCACTTCCAAATAGGTATTTTATTCGCTTTGATGACTGTTGGATTAATTTGGTTATTAGGAAAAGCTGAGTACATAATGAATAACATGTATAAACTCTTCTGTATTATCTGCATGATTGAGAAATGAGTTACAGGGAGAGAATTATGATTCAGATATGATTCTATAAATGCATACATCACATGGTCGTTAATTTCCGTGCAGAAATTTAAGGGCCTTTTCATATGCTCGAAGTACTGTACATAATATTTACAATCATGACAGAGATGCTCATTTCACTCTAATGTAGCTTAAGGACTGCAATTATTTATTAAGTTTATGTGAGGATGTGCTTTTTCCCTGTGCTCTGCTCCTATACTTTAAAAGGAATGTGTAGCACTACATCGTTAATTGAGAGAGGGCAAGGCAATAATTGACGATGCACTTCTGTTAATGGGGAAACCAAGGAGAAACACAAAGCCTAAGCAACACTACCTGTGGATTAGTTAATCCTGATACTGATCTTTCCCTCTGTTCATTGAGACAGCACTCAGACCTGAGGATCACCTTCTCTTAGTACAGTACTACATAGTCTTGTTTTGATTCACTGTAAGTACGATACTATCTTTAGTATACTGCAACTGACCCCTTAAGGTTAGGGGGTGACAAAGAACCAGTTCTGAATCTTGGTGAAAAATTTGCAAAGCAAATAAAAGTGTTTTTTTTTGTTTTTGAATAACCATGATAAGGGCAAATTTAGCTAGTTAACTGGTTTGTATCCTCAGTCCTGCATGGCAACATGCTACTAATTCATTACTTTCAGGCCTGCTGAAAATATTTTAAAAGAAGGAACAAATTCATTAGGTGAGAAAATAACTTATTTCATAGTAACCAAAAATTATCCTAACTGTATTCAGCTCAAACCCATGTAAGTTTAATTTGTACAATAGTTACAACATAAATTAATTAAAATTTAAACTGTTGTTCATTCAGATTTGATAGCATGTTTGTAATCTGAGTTTCAGTAATGCTGTGATTTTAAATAGACGCAACAAAAAATAGGGGATTAGCTACTATCCAGAAACCACACATAAATTGAAGAGTGAAAATTATGTAAGGCTCTGTCATCACCATCAAAGACACTTACAGGAAGGTGCAAAACAGTTTTGGCATTATTCTTCTTCATATTGTGTCCCTCTAGTGGTACATAGTCAATTTTTCCACTCTGTGCAAAGAGTAAGTGAGTACCAGGTGGTAAAGGATGGACACCTGGGCTTGGAGTGGGTCCAACAGGAGTTGGGGGAACACCAGGATCGATACCTGAGACATCATTTCAGGTAGAAAAGAAAAGGAAAAAAATTGTAAATGGCAATAATCACCATAACAGATATTGCTTTTTTGCAGCTTTATCATATTAAAAGGAAAAACTCCCCATGGAAATATTGCAAGTTACAACACTCATCAGATTTAAATTTGTAATGCAGGTAGCAAAAGCAATATCCTTATTAAATTAAGTTAAATAATAAGTCTACACAATTGGAATGTAAAAGAAAGCTCTCAAATGGAACTACTTTGAACACTATTGCAAACTAAATGATGAAAACATTCCTCAATTTGCATTTTATGTCAAATATGAAATCTAAAATCCCACATACAATTACAAGCAATATTAGAACCAATATATACAAATATAACTAATATTAGTACCAACATTATTTATATAATACACAAGATAATATCAGGCTGTAGGTTGAACAGTTACTTTCCATTATCTAGTATTGCTGGATTTAAATTTCACACCTCTCAGGCACAAGACATGCAATAATAGGACTAGTCACAATAGCTATACTGTAGTAAAAAAAAAAAAAGTTTGTTCATTACTGCAGGAAATTTATATTCCAAGAGGTGGAAACTGAGCAAACCAGTTAGGAATGTCAAACATAAGGACATTAACGTGGGTATCATAAAGTGTAAATTCTTGGTATTAATTATTTAATTGGGGTAATTAATATAAGTAATGTTATTATTAAGGGAAAGGTATACTGAGCAAATGGGTGAAATTTTTCAAAACAGCAGGTGCAGCTGGTACATTTTCAAGTGATATGGGCTCTGATGTTTAGGTAATGCAGTTGCAGTTATGCAGTTGCACATGTCCTCTCACTTGGGCAGAAGTGGTTGTACTGGCACCTGTGGTATGTTACCCTTCAAATTTTGATGTTAATTGTAGAGCTGCATATGCTTAAAAGGATAGTTTGAGAAAGTGGTCCAATTAGCAGTTAGATAAAAAACCTGCACAGATTAAGAAAAGAATTCACACAATAGACTTAAATTACAGTGGTTTAGTTTAGTGGAAGGTGTGGACTTGTCTCATTTTGAACCACCAGATCTGATGACATATGAAGACTGCAGAAAGACAAAGAAACAAATGAAGCAAGTCGGAGCAGATACTAGTCAACAGGAGTGCATCCAAGTTCTTAAGGTTGTCTTGTGAATTAAAGAAGATATGTAATGAACAAATGGTCACGCAGAACTTTTAACACTAGAAAAGCAATCACATCAACCCAAAACAGAAGTTGTACAATAGATTCCTCAAACACTTAAGACTGATTAATTACATTATAAAGCCATTGTACAAAAGATTTATCAGGGGTGGAGTGTTGTGGTGTGAAATTTTGTATACAAGATGATAAATATTTTGTATGTCTTAATTTGTAATTTAGACAAAGCAATGTAATATTAGTGTTATATTATTTATAAGAACAGCAATGGTTTGATGTTTAAGAACCAATCCTCCTTTTAGAACTGTGTCTTTGTAATTTTATGACAGGGTGAGAGGAAGTGTCTAAAACTAGTTTGGCAAGTGATTTTCTGGAGGATTCTCTCAATCAACCCCTACAGGAAAGCCAAATTACCTAGCTGGCAAGCACCAGCTCAACATATGATTTTTGGGGCAGGTGTAAAAGGTATTGTGTGCCCCCATTGGTCTGAATTATGGCTGTTTGGAATTGGTTTGAATCAGAGGCCATTCTGTAGCACGACGCCCAATCGGTGTAAGGATTTGGACAAAGAATGCATAAATTTGCCTGCTTTACCCCTCCCTTTCTCTGTCACACCATCATTATGAAGTAGCATCTCACACACTATGAACTGAAATGGAGACCACACTGAGAAGCTCAGCTCGGCAGCCATATTGAGACAGGCATGCGGCCGTCCTGAAGAAAACCATAAAATGATGACTTAAATAGAGACATTTAAAGTAACTGCAAGTCTGTGTGCCACCTGAAACTACACATCACCATTTATCAGGATGTATGGTTGCCAATATTCACATGTACTTTGCTTATTGTTATTATTTTATGAGTATTACCAATAATACATTATTTAAAATTGTAACTTAATTCCTGTTTGTCTTTTAATCTATGTAATTGCCTGAGGTTATAAATGTAGAAGGGAAGGTGGGGAGAAGTTATAAAGTACAATATCTTATAAACAGTGGTAAGTATATGGCATCTGAGGCATTCTCACCAAGGCTACACATTAATAATACAAAAGGGGAAAGTAGAGTAATATAGAGCTCTGCCAAGACAAAACAAAATCAATATTTAAACACTAAGAAAGTTGAAAAATTGTAACAATGCTGTAGTACTAGGGATAAGTCCTAGAAGATGCAGAAACCTCTGAACAGAAAAAAGAACAGACCAGCCATTTACTAATCCATATATTTATGAGCAAATATGATGAAAAAATATGATTTTAACAAACAATCTACACTAAAATTATATATAGATTCAAGTAGAGTGTTAGCCATTATGGATGCAATGAGAAGTCAGGCAAAATGATACCTTTTATTGGCAAACTGAACAGATTACAATATGCAAGCTTTAGAGGCAACTCAGGCCCCTTCTTTAGGCAGTTTTTATTGCTTGAAAACACTTTCTAAAAACCGTTCATTTATTTATCTTTCAGGGCAGGCAACCCCTGAAAGTAATTATCAAAGAAAATAATAAACTATAGCAAACAATGGATTTTGGAATAATGGTAAGACAAATATACTTACATGGAGGCCTGATCCCTGGCTGTGTCCTTGTTCCTGGAATCTCTTGGCCATTACGATCAACACACCAACACTGGCCAGTGCTGCCATGACACTGTAATGGACGGTAATTACCCTGATCATCACAGACTGGGATATACTGGCCAGGAACAGGTCGAGGACCTCTTGGAGAAGCAACGCCAAGTATTCTGTCTCTGTGCAACTGACATGGTGTCTTCTCTTGTTCTGTGTGAAATAAGAAAATGAAAGTTCTTATCAACATGGGTAAACTATGATATAATTCATATTCTGTCTTCTAGTAAATGATTTATTATACTGTACTTTCATCCATTTTTAAACTGTGGTGGACGGCTGGGGATCCTGTCCATCCGGGACACCTAGAAGGACCACGGCAACTGTGCTTCTGGGAACCTTCAAAGCTGTAGAAAATATTTGTAGCCTTCCTCAGTTCTAAGCTCTAAAGGCAATTCCCTTGACCTCATGGCTTGGTTTTTGCTCTAATACACATTGCCACCTGTGGGACCTTCTAAAAACAGGTTTGTGCCTTTCCACTCAAGTCCAATCACTTGAAATGATAAATGGTGGACTCCACATAAGGTGTACGATCATATGAATGATGTTCAATAGAATGGAATGCACCTGAGTTTATTCAGACAGCAAAGTATCTGAATACTTATGTCAATGTGATATTTCAGTTTTTTAAGAAATTTGCAAAAATATTTAAAATCCTGTTTTTGCTTTGCCATTCAGTGGTATTGAGTTGTGTTTGATGTAGGGGAAAAATCAAAGTTAAATGACTTTAGGGCAAGGCTGAAAGATAGAAAAATGCAAAAAAGTGAAGGAGTCTGAATACTTCCTGATTCCACTGTATTTATCTATTTAAAACTCCTATCTGGTTTTATTCTTATATATATGTTACCACTAAAGTACAGAAATCAGTTATTCTACAGATTATCTAGGTAATGTGCAGATTAACTAGGGTGATCCGTTAAAGTGCCAAAAATTGTTTCATTTCTCAAATTACCTAGGTAATCTGCAAATTACCTAGATAATCTGCACATTACCTATTAGGCACTCATTAAAGTGAAAATAAGATCTTTGCTGGAACAACAGCAACGTTTCTGTACGCTTAAATTAACATAATGTTATTTATTTATTTTTCTATATCTAAAGAATCAAGTTAATACAATCAAACAATCAATAAATTAGTTGATAGAATCAATCAATTAAAAAACTACAAAATACGAAGAATCAAACGGTTTAAAATATTATTACAATTAAGTAAATGAATTTGCAAAACATATAATAAAATTATGCTTACTTATTAGTGCAATCTAAAGATTGGTGACACTTTGAATTACATAGCAATTGGTTTTTGCGAGAATAACACCTATTTGTGGTACATTTAGATTTGCAGTCACATTTTCTGAAACCCTGCCCAGTACCAAGGGATTGTTTTATTGCTGTTTGACGTAAAGATATTTCTACAGCAGGGACATCTTCTTTCGTTAAAAATCTCTCTTTGCAAACACTGAATTCAGATTTTGCGTAGAACTGTTTTAAAATACCCGTTTTAGTACCAAGTTTATAAAAGCCATCCTCTGTTTTACTAAAAACCACAGCTAAAATCAAACGGGCATCAGTTTTTGCTCTGTCTACTTCGGGTACTTTAATTCTCACAGTGACACCTTCATTGACATTTGGGTGCTTTGCATTAGAAACTGCTAACATTTTCTTTGCTTGCTTTTCTAAACCTTTCTTGGCTTCATTATGCTGTATTTTCTGATCCATATTCTTTTACAGATGTTGCACAATACATTCTTACCATACCCTTCCTCTTTAGGATCTATTTCACCACAAATTACGTGAACAAACATATCACACGATTTACACTTGTGAGCACCTGATGCTGCTTATGAGCAAATAATACAGACCATGTCTTGTATAGTCCTCTTTTCAGGCTCTGTACAAAACAGTGATGGTGATTCTGCTGAAGTTGAGGGTAACTCAGTGATGACTTTTTCAACATGCAGAGGTGATTCCTTGGAGATGCAGAGTAACTGAATATTCTTCATAACTGTATCCTCAATCAATATACTATCGATAAATTCTTGTATTTCTATAGGTGATTCTGTAGAAGCAGGGGATAACGGAATGTCCTCTTGAGTAAGATTTGAATGTGATCCCATAATCACAGTCTCTTGTGAATCTTCTAATTTTTCAAGGTCTTCTTCAGTATTTATCGAATGTAATACACTTTATGGTATAATAGAAGAAGACAATCCCACTTTTGCGGGACAACCGAACATGGCTTCGTATGGACTTCTTTTAATTGCAGAATGATAGCCACGATTCTTCATGAATTGTACAAATCGTACGCCCTCACTCCAGTTGTTAGTTTGGTTATCAGCCATCCAAGTAGTGAGCATGTTTTCAATGTCTTGATTCGCTCATTCTACACTTCCTTGACTTTGGCTGTGTCTAGGTTTGCCATTAACCATTTTGATTTCTGGCCACAACTGTGTTACACATTCTAAGATTTTTTTACAAAATTCGCGTCCGTTATCACAATGCAAAATACTTGGAGCGCCAAAAAGAAGAAAAATATCAAGCAAGTTATAGGCTACTTCATCCGCCCGTTTTGATGTGAGCGGCTTCAATACAACAAATTTTGTTAAGTGGTCTTGGTATACGAGAAGAAACTTAAGCTTTCCATCTGGTTGAGATTGGTAATCGATGAGATCCACCTGGCATCTGCTATTGAAATGCGATGAAATAATCGGCTTTACAACAATCCCTTTTTTCGCACTTTTTTGTTTTTGTTGACAAGGTTCGCATAAATCCAAAAACATTTTTATTTGGGCTGGGGTTATGTTTTTATAAAGTGTATTTAATTGCTTGATCATTCTGTCTCTTCCACCGTGGCCAATTGACAAATTAGTACAATACAATATGTCAAACAATTCTTCGGCATGGACAAACTTTTTCACACTTTCTCGCGTATCTGACAACGGCTCAATGAGTTTTTCACAGCCTTGTACAGTCAACTCATCATACCTTTGAATTATTCGATAATCTTGAGATGATTCTTTCTTCTTGGAAACTTTTATTCACTTTACATTTACAATTATGGAATCATACTTTCCTTTTGTCATTAAAACACTATTATATTTTGAATCTTCGCTAAAGAGGTTTGCGAAGAATCTTTTCTTCATTTTACTTACCAATTCGGTGCTTGCTTGCATACTAGGAGTTAAATTTATCTGCTTTAAAAAAAATCACGACACAAATTCACGCGCTAACAGGCAGAAACGAATTTGAAAACAGAATTAGCTATGCTACGCACTGGCAGCCGACGTAAATTATGAGAAATAAAAACAACAGCCGACAACAAGACGCTGGCGAAACCAAACTAAAAGTGGAGGGAGAGGGGGAAGGAGTAGGGAAAGGAAATGAGAGAAACAAACTTTTGAACTTTAACGATACGGAAGCCGTTAATGTGCACATTACCTAGGTAAAATGCGGAAAACTCTTGATTCCGCACATTAACGGAGCAAATCAGTTAATCTGCAGGTTAGCTAGGTAATGTGCACATTGACGGCTTTCGAGCTTTAGCGGTAACATATATACAGTACAGTGTTGGATTGGTACTAAAATTCTGAGTTTGGCATTGATAGCAGCTTTCAGACCAAAGTACCAGTACCAAAACATTTCCGAAGCAAGTAAGAGACAACTCCTTCCAAATACCCATTATATAGCTGTTTCATTCATCGAGTGACTCCGATACACAATTGCGTGCCTACCCATTCTTCCGCACTCCACAAATGATTAACAGGAGCAGGGGATGGTGGTATAAGCCTGGGTCACTCTTTTCCTGTGAGTGTGCTGCATGGTTATATTTATATATATAAATTCAAAGACCGATGAGAGCTTTCCCCTTCTTGGTGATTCAAGCAAAATATAACATGCATTGTCAAACAAATGCGCATTGGGGGCAGTTTAAAGGCTTGGATAATGGTAATTTCCTGCTGGAACACAGGAGGGCACTGTTGACTAGCACATTATCTCTTCCTCTCTATGCTGACTAGAAGATTGCTTGCTTTACCCCCCATGATGTCACTTCCAGGGTCTGACTGCCTGATCCTGCCTCTTCCTGCTAGTGGTCCGGGAGGTCCGCCATCTTGAATCAGTCTACATGGAGACTCACGTCTGCAACAACATTTTCAACGAGTTTATAACCTGCGTTTTGTTTATTTATATGGAGTTTGCCTACAGGTGCCCCAACATTTCACAGTTGTCTGTGTTATTTCTTATAGTATATACGCCACTTAACCTGTAGACAGTTAAAATACTATACATGCTATAGGATGAAGTTGGATTTCAAACCACAGTATAGTAATCTAGAAATTTATGGAATCCCAGCTGTAGTCAGAAATATCTACAATTTACCAACTACAGTATAATTTGAATTTGACTAATGTTTTTACTATGAAACTTGCTTTAAAAATGATGACAGGCAAGATCAGTCAGAGAACAATAATTAGGCTTGCAAATCCAAGTGCATCTTCTTCAGTTTAATCTGCTACATAACATCTAATTTCAAGATATATGGAATACTGCATGCATGGAATTCAAATATTTTTTAGTTAGTGACAGTGGAGCAAAATATTTTAAACCAAAATATAATGTATGCTACAGAATCACTCGCTCATTAGTGCATGATATACGTATGCCTTCATAGGTCAGTGAATCCACTGTACTACAATTAAAAACAAATCTGTTGCAATCAGATACTTCTTCTGTGCCTCTGTTTATTTCCAGATTTTACCAAATCCCCAAAGCCACAACACTCATTAAGGCATTTCATAACAAATGCCCACAAAGCAACACAAAATTATAAATTACATTTATGTAGTATTCTCATTCTCGGAAAAAGGGTGAGGTTTAGAGCCAGCAAATGCCAGAAACAAAGATTTCAAAGTCATATTGTATTAATTAATATGTTATGTCTGCAAATCCAGATTGCACTAATTACTTTTTCCACTTCCTGTACTGCGGTCCAAGATAGAACAAAAGATGTATTCAATGTTCTCAGGGAAAACAGCAACAGAACAAATTACTTTTACAATCTGTAAAATGAACAGCAAGATATTTTAAGTTTTAAAACAAACACACTGTCTTTGACTCCAATTTGTCGATGGAAGTTCACCAAGAAAGTGTTCTCATATCTCATCTCCGTCTCTGTTAAAGAGCAAGCAAAATAACTCTACCAAAAATACCTAACATTTTCCTAAGAACAAAATCAGACAAATAAAAATGCATGCAAATGAGAGAGGAACTAGCTAACAAAAGAGGAGGTTATAAAGGAACCATTGGAATACTGAAAACAAATCTGGCAGAGTAAATACATTTTTACAGAGTCGAAAGAAAAAGTAAAACATTCCTTTTTACAACAACTTCAAAGAGAACAACATTCAGTTGCACTTTAACACAAAACATGCTCATGGTATTTCAGAGATATCTAGTGAGGCAAAGTGGAGAGCTAATGGTCTAAAAGTTAGGTAACCACATATCCTGCATTTCACAGGACAATCCCATGTTGGCTGCAATTTAGCTGTCCTGAGTTATTTTAAAAAAGAAAATCTTTATCCTATATTTGGGAATAGACTGATTTCTCAGTGCAGCAATTTATACGGAGATTACTGTTTTCATCAGTGCACCTATATCACCAATTACTTGAGTTCCATTCAACACAGACATCAGATGTCATGTGATTGCAATGGTCATTCATATGCCAAAGCTCACACTGGCCAGACAGCTTGGCCATGCATGTGCCCTATGAAAGGTGAACAATAAATGTGGAACAAAGACTCTTGTTCTTAAGCAATGTCTTAACATGTTTCAAAAGTCATGAGCATCTGAGGCCATGTGAAGAATGGGTGTGCTGGCATCCCAGCAGGATTAGATGGAAGAACATTACCCGGCCAGGAAGACAGCTTGATGGAAGGACAGGGGCAGCTGAATTGTTCTGGCTACATGCTCTCCTGAACTGCTAGTTGGCAGCAACCCTAGAGGCAAGTACACCAAAGGATACTCGCTGAGCATGTTGAGAGTTCTAGTGCTACTAGGAGCTGTGTTCCTTGGTTTTTGTGACTTCTGATTGAGCTGGAAATACAGTGGAACCACGGTTCACGACCACAATTCATTCCAAAACTCTGGTCGTAAACCGATTTGGTCGTGAACTGAAGCAATTTCCACCACAGGATTGTATGTAAATACAATTAATCCGTTCCAGACCGCATGAATTGTATGTAAATATATATTTTTTTAGTTTTTAAGCACAAATATACTTAATCATATTATAGAATGCACAGCGTAATAGTAAACTAAATGTAAAAACATTGAATAACACTGAGAAAACCTTGAAGAACAGAGAAAACTAACACTGCAATAGTTCGCGCTATAGTGCTAGGAACCGCTCGCTAAAAACACTTTTTTTTAATGAGTTTTAAGCACAGGGAAAAAAATGAACATCTGAAAAATCCGTAATTTAATAAACCACCAAGAAAAGTAACATTGCCACAATGCACGCTATGAACCGATCGCTGTAAAGAGAACTGAAAACAGAAACAAGCCTTTTCTACCTTATGTGTGCAGCCCTCCCTCTCTCACTCGCTCTCTCTTTCGTGTGTGCGTGTGTCTCTCTCACGCGCCTGTGTGTGTCTCTCTTTTGCGAGCCTGGAGCACCTACGTGTGTCCCTCTCTAATGCACTCCTGTGTGTGTGCCTCTCTCTCTAGCGTGCCTGTGTGTGCCTCTCTCCCACACCTGTGTGTGTGTGTGTGCCTCTCTCTCGCGTGCCTGTGTGTGTCTCTCTCTCCTGCGCCTGTGTGAGTGTGTGTGTCTCCCGCTCGCCTGTGTGTGTGTCTCTCTCGTGCGCCTGTGTGCGTGTGTCGCGCTCTCTCTCTCTCTTGTTCGCTGGCTCGCTGCACAGGAAATGCACAGGGAGATGCTAAACATGTACAAACTGAAAGGGAAACTGGCTTGTTCGTATACCGAGTGTGTGGTCGTGAACCGAGGCAAAAGTTTGGCGAACTTTTTGGTCGTAAACCGATTTGTACGTGTACCGAGACGTTCGTGAACCGAGGTTCCACTGTACTTCCATTGTGTTATGCTCCAGCACTGGAAGTACTCCTAGTCCAAGATAAACTGAGCCACTCAACTTCATCCAGGCGACTTAGAGTTGGGTGGAAGGAGGACAAAGCTTGCCTGGAGGTGTGAGGGAGGGGAAACAGAGAAACAAAGACGAATTGTGCATGTTGGAAGAAGCCTTGTTAAGACACTACTGCTAATAAATTACTTATTTGTCTCTGGGACATGTTTTTGTGTGGTGGTGTCTGAGGTTTGGGGTGCCGCAATGCCCCTTTACAACGCAAAGTTGACTCACTCACTCATTCACAAACTCACTCACTCACTCATCAACCAAAACACAATTTCTCATTTAGTTAAAAAACTGAAATTTGGCAGTGTGGTACATCTAGGTCAGTATGTATTCACTAAGAGAGGAAATTCCAAAATATTAATATTTAGGGGTAAAAACACCCCTACAATAGAAAAACTAAATACCCCAAAATTTCAAAAATGTTTTGACTAATTTGATGGAAACTTGGTAATGTTATACAAAACAAAAAAAATAGTCAAGTGATTTTATATTTCTTGGTATTTGTCAGTAATAAGGATATAGCGGGGTATTCTTAGGAAAGCATCCTTGTTTTGTTTCAAGTGTGATCACTCAGAGAAATACAGCATGTAGTTCATGCAAATGAATGCCGCCAGCAGAAGAGCGCCACCGTACATGCTGAGGTTGTGACCTTAAAGAGAAATGAGGCTGCCAGAAGTGAAAAAGGGTAGCTGCCCTGAACAAGAAAAAGAGATTAGGTGAAGAGTTGGATGGAAAATATGATTTGAAATGAATGAAGAAAAGTTAGGTGAACATCAAAGAAGATGTGGTTAGCCAGTGGCCTCCTTGGGTAGACGCAGTACTCCCTGTTCTGTCAACTTCCTCTTACTCCACATGATGAAATAAAATAAGCACTTTGAGCTACATTATTTGTATGAAATTGTGCTATATAAATAAATGTTGTTGTTGTAAAAAACAAACAAATTTACATTTACATTTTAGTAAAATACATAAATTCATACAGACTGGATTGTCGGGTGCTCTTATATATACAAACTTTGAAAAAAGGTGGGAGAGGGATGGGGTTGGGGGGCTTTTTGGTGGTAAAATAAATGAAGAACTAAGGTGTCCACTTGGAGGTCAGATCATGACATGTTGCTACACTCCAGTTCAAAAAGCAGAAACATGGAACTGCTGGTAAAGCAAACCAACCCCTCTTCAAGCCATATGTACAACACAAGTCAGAAGCGACAGCATGCCTTGGTCAGTTTAAACAGGTTCAAATGAAAGGTAGACAAAGCAAGGCTGTAATGGGCAAATTTGATACAATTTCTTTTCCAAATGAACCTCCTAAGTCTACTATAGAGACGTTATTGTTAAAAAGCCAACAGAGAAAATAATTTACTCAAAGCCAGATTAACTTTACAAAAAACTGTCTGTTATAACTCTTAATGCATCAATTAGAGCAAGATTTTTAAAGTACATTCTCAGACAGTTAGTTAAAAGCCAACCAAAAATGCACTCTTACTCATCTGTGACAGGCATGAATTAATTTAGTTTTATACTTTACATCATATCTGTCTCGTCAAGTAAAACTGGATTAAATTCAAGATATAACCAGGCACATGCCTCTTTAAGCCACATGTTTTGTCCTCACACCCTGCTGGATATTTACTCTACTATTGGATTCCCTTCATGATTCAACAGATCTCTGTCTGATTAATTTCTCCTTTTGCAGTCATGTCAAATGGACTCTCTACAAAAAGTTTACTATGGGGATCATCTCAAACTACTATAGCAACCTTTACTTTATACAATTTTTGTAAACTAAAGAGCAACCTTAAATTCTAGATTATTTCTTCTTGTTTTACAGAGAGGTAGTTGGTTGACAGAATGCTGAAGAAATACATGGATTAGGTGAAACTTAGTGAATTGAAGTATGGTTAAATCCCTGGGAGAGAACATCGGTTGTAATCTTATTTGTCCAGCAAATGCAGGAAACGATCAGGTTAAGGGAAAATGGGTGTATTATGCATTTGCATAGTATACAGGGCATTTGACAAGGTACCATGAGAGATGGTGAAATGGATATTGAGAAAGTTAGGTGTTGATTTGGTAGTGTCTCTAGTAAGGTCAATGTATGAGGAGTCATGAAAGGTGGTAAAGACAGCAGATGGGCATATTGAAAGTTTGGGATGAAGATGGGGCTGCACCAAGTATACGTCCTGAGTTATTTTTTCCGATGGTGACGGAGGTGGTCACAAGAGGAGTGTCTGAAACATTGCCATGGGAGCTCTTGTATGCCAACAACCGATGGTAAAAAGCAAAGTAGAAGTTAAAGTCAAAATACTGAAATGGAAAGCTAGTTTGTAAGTGGAAGACCTTCATGATAAATGTAGGAAAGAACTAGATGATGGGTGGTTGCATAGAGACAGGGATCATGGAAGAGTTCGTTTACACATTATGTGAATATGCCAAGTATAAAATATAACACAATCCTATAATATAAAAAAGATACATACAAAGCAGTATACCACTGTTAATCAGGTCAAGTGACACCATGCTACACTAGCTGTATTACTAAACTGATTATTGCTGTGCACTGAAATTTGCTCAATATTTCATGTGAGGATGCTACGTGGAGGCTTCCATACTACTTGTCACAAGTGTGAGTCAACACTTTCACTTTAGCTTGGTTACCCATTTCATTTGGGATTTTTATTTATTTGGTGTTATTTTTTTTGTTTTTGTACTGTTGACTAGAGTTTTGAATGCATCAGTTGGCTGCTGTTTTTCCAGTTGTATGACACTCTCTTGTTTAATTTAATAAATATTTCTTGACCTGATTGACATATATTGGGCAAGGAGGGGCTTTATTCATAACCTGTCAAGTTTACAAGTGTGGGTAGGGTAAACCTGGTGGGGTTAGGGATTTAATGTGTTGGCCTGAAATCAAAAATTATAAAGAGCAGAGGAATGTTACACAAACAGGCCATTTGATGTGTTAAATCCTTCCAAAACATTTAGGGCATCATGAAGAGCCTTTAACATAACAGTTTACAAACTTTCACTGAAATGCACAGATTCATATATTAACTAGGACTTAGTACAATTCATTCAAAACTCAGCCCATTGATTTCAATGGGAATAAACAAATGATATACTCAATAAAATGATTGGTAATTTTTTAAAATTCTATTTTAACATGAACTAATTTAAAAGCTTACAGTTTGTGTTTCTCAAAATCTAATGTGAGCAAAAGGAAAAATTAAACATGCAAGCAAAAGCAAAACATTACTATCACACCACATGCATATATCTAATGAAACATTCTCTCAACTCCTATAGTACTATGACAAATACTTGACACATGTGTGACCTAAACCTTTTTATCCTAAAAGAGTAATCACTTTTGTCAAATATCAGGGGGCTAATTATTCTGATTTACTTATATTTGTGTTTATTTTCCAAATTTTCTGAGAAGGTGCAGAAATTAAAAAACATAGAATAATTAGAATAATTTTTCTTCTGTCCCTTAGTTGCAGATTATGAAGGTCTAAACTAAGACGCACCTTGAGGTATACACTGGAATCCATTCCCTCGGTATCCAGGCTTACATTGACATGAGAAGGAACCTGGTGTGTTGTAGCAGGTAGCATGATTGTGACATCTGTTTGGCTGGCATTCATCAATATCTGGAAGAGAAATACATTTAGCACTCCTTGATTAACATACACATGTACTGACAGAGACAGAGAAGGAGAAATAAACTATAACTACTATTCACAGTATGTAGCATCTGATGCAGTTTTAAATCTACAAAGACATCACTAACAAATAAATTAACTTGCTAAGTCAGTGTGTTACAGTGAAAGGTGATGCCATTAATATGCACACATAGGATATTTTTTAAAGTGCCTTACCAAAGTGGCATTACACCAAAGTGATTATAAAATAAGTGGCACTGTTATACAAAATACTAACTGCTGGTGACTTTTGAGGAGAAGAAACCTTATCTAGTCGGACGTTTACAATTTTGAAACATTCAACAATAATAGCTTTACTTTTATGCTTCAACACATACATTAAACAATTTATAAAATAAAGGATGGCACCTAAAGCCAGCAGGGAATGTCAATCAGTATTCAAAATGTCAATATGGTCTGTGTATTTAATAAGCTTAACACTTACATACAAGAGCTGCTATTAAAATATTACTTTTTAATATCCAATATATTTTTTACTTCTACTTGATATTATTCTGTTGTATGGTATGCTTTTCATTTGTACATTGTTGTATTTTGATTTCACTATTATGCTGTATTAGTCTGTGAGAAAATATTTCTTGGTATATGCTGGGAGAAACATGAAGTTCTTTGTTTCCAGGTAGTTCTAGCAAAAGTGGGATAAACTTTCCAGTTAAGAAATTATTTGTTTATTGTACCTAAATAATATTGTCTTAAAATATTAGAAAGCAGTCCCACCTCCAAACTCCTACACACTCCAAAAGCACCTGCAGAAGATTAATGATGGATGCACTCAGAACACCTCAGAGAGAGAGTGAGAGTGAAGGTGAACATCCTAACGACCGCAACTGCGTTCATCTCTATTCACCTTCAGTTGCACTTACCCAGCACAGTTTGCTGTGGACTGTATTCTGAATTATTTTTAATATTAAATGAGAAAAGCTACTGTGCCACTGCTGTGGTTTTGAAATGGTTCTGTAAGCAAAACTACCTTTTCATGGTGTATTTACACTGAATCTGAACCCTTTGTGGAGGCCCTTTCTGGACATAGTATCTTATCATACATGTCTAACTACTGGAGTCGCAACACTAGAAACTCCAAAAGGGACAAAATAGGAGAGGTGCATTTGTGCCGTCTGTATTAAAAAAATTAAGCAAGATTTGCATAGATGGTCCCTTCATCTCACTTTAGTTGGAAGAATTAACACTGTCGAGATGAATATCCTTCCTAAACTTCTTTTTCTATTTCAAAACATTCCCATATACATCAATAAATCATTTTTTAAGAAATTAGATTCAACCATAACCTCATTTATTTGGAATTCAAAATATCTATGTATCCAAAGGGTGACCCTAAAAAGACCTAAGGCGGAAAGTGGCATGGCCCTACCTAACTTTCAGTTTTATTATTGGGTGGCAAATATACAAGCTATAAAAACCTGGAGATTGACACAAATAGATGAACATACACAGGCTTGGTCCACAATAGAAATAGAATCCTGCAGTACTTCTTTATATTCCTTGCTTTGTACCCCAATAATTACAAGTGAGTGCCAATATACTAACAGCTCAATTGTGCTTCATTCACTCAGAATATGGAACCATTGTAGGAAGTGTTTTAAGATAGAAAAGCTTCTATCTGTGGCACCTCTGCAGAAGGACCACCTTTTGTCACCCTCTCAAACATACGCAGTTTTTAATGTCTGGAAAACATTCGGGATTAGATCACTTAGAGATCTGTACATGGACAATGTCTTTGCATCCTACAAACAATTACACTCCAAACTTAACTCTCCAGCAACACATTTCTTTCACTACCTTCAAATCAGAAACTTTGTTAAACAAAACCTGCCCAATTTTCCTCACCGCCCACCTACCTCTATGCCAGAAACAATACTGTTCAGTCTTGAGGACTTGGACAGCATCTCTGTAATATATAAAAACATTTTACAGTCCATCCCTTTCAAAGATCCAGGAGTACAGTGGGAAAAGGATCTCTCGCTCAAGATCTCAGAAAAAGAGTGGAAGGTAGCAATGAACAGAATTCACTCAAGCTCCATATGCATAAAGCATATAATTATTCAAGCACATCCATCTCATTTAAAATTGTCCAAAATGTTTTGATGTGTAAGATCCAACCTGCAAACATTGCAATCAAGTTCCAGCCTCATTGGGCCACATGTTTTGGGCATGCCCCAAATTAACATCATTCTGGACAAAAAATCTTTAAATGCCTTTCAGAGAGCCTTGGTGTCACAATCCCTCCTAATCCCCCAACAGCTGTGTTTGGTGTACTTTCAGATGGACTTAAAGTGGAGAAGGATAAACAAACTGTAATTGCCTTTACTTCACAATTAGCACGTAGACTTCTTTTGCTCAACTGGAAGAATCCTAACTCACCTATTTTAAGTCAGTGGATAACTGATGTTATATACTATTTTAAATTGGAAAAAATCTAATTCTGACTTAGAGGATCTGTACAAAACTTTTGAAAAACCTGACAGACCTAAAATCAATAACATTTTAGAATAAGCATGTAAATTCAGGAAGCAGATTCTCTCCCCTTTCTCTTATTCTATTTATTTTTATTCATTTATTCATTTATCTATTTACTTATTCTTACCAGTTTAAAATTCTGCTCTGCTGGCCTTGCTCTCTTTCATGGGTGCTGTTTGATTAGCTATTGTTAAACTTGACATGCTGGTATGGAATGTTATTTGATTTGAATAAAATCAATAAAATGCAAAAAAAAAAAAGGAGAGGTTCATTTGTGGCTTATAAATTAACATGAAACCATAAACAACAAAACATGTTTTATTGTTCCCAACCTTGTTCTTTTGTTTATTGATATTCACAGATAGAATATGGCATAATTGTTGCTTATCTTGGGGTTGCCAAACAGCCAGGGTCACAGAGTCTTTTAACATTAACAGAGTAAAACATTATTTATTTAGAGGATGTTTTTCTCCAAATCAGCCTTCAGTCAAAATGGTACAATACAGAACATACTGTGTACCTAGCTCTAGGACACAACAATAAATAAAGAACTGCCAACCTCTCTGTTCACCATGCAAAGTCACTAACCCACGGTGTCCACATTTTACAACCTTCGCTTTACAAAGATGAGTTTGTGCACTCACACATAAACAAAACATGAGAAAAAATAAAAATAAAGCAGACGGCTAAAGTCTCATCAGTGTAGCATTCCTACTGAGGATGTCTCATATTGGTTTTGTATGAACTTGCTGTTTTAATTGTTTGTGCTTTGTCTATTCTTAATACCTGTGGTAGCACTTGATTAGTCTTAGATTGAGTATGTTGTCACACATGATGAACTTGTTTTCAAATGCCTTCTATTCAAATTAAACTGTTCTCAATGTTGTTTGCAGAACTGGACTGAGACAGTTGGAATTTGAATGTAATATCACCCAATACACATGTAACCTTGGAAAAGTATTCGCATTTTACTGACTGACAAATCCCACACTGAAATATTGTTTAGTACATATACTTTTTTTTTTTTCAAAATACTAAAACAGCAAAAGCATTATTTTTGTTAATAGAACTTCATTTTTTATATTATGGTCATCCATCTTCACATTTTAACACTTTGTATAGCCACCTTTAGTAGCAATAAAAGTTATTTAGGGAAGTATGTCCCAGCTTTGAATACTCATTGGAAGTGATTTTACCACATTCTTCCCAGCAGATTTGCTAAAAGTTGTTCAGGTTTTATTTTTATGTCTCTGGGGCACTACAATTTTCAAATATTACTATCAATTCTGTGGAGGATTGAGATTAGAGTTTTGACTGGATAATTATATGACATTCACTTTTTCACCACTTTGACCTTGTGTTTGGGACTGTTGCACTGCTAAAAGATCAACTTTTGTCCAAACCTCAGTTTTTAAGGTAACTGAAATAGGTTTTCATAGAGTATTTCTTATACTTTCCACTATTAATTCTCCCTTTTATGTTATACAGATGCCTGACCCTGGGAATAAAAGGCAGCATAATGTTACACCACTCTGCTGTCTGAGGTGTGGGCAATGTTACATTTGTGCCACACATCTCTTTCGATTTTCCCTGCCTTGGTCTCATCTAACTATAAAAACTTTTCCCACACCACGACTATGTCACTCTTATGCTTTTTGACAAATTCCAGATGTCCTTTCACATGATTCTTTGTGAGTCATGGCTTATTTTGTGCCACCCTGAAAGCCAGAGATATGTAATACAAAGCTCTTGATATGCTTGGCTAGTGCACTTTTACTCTGGCAGATGGACTTTTACCAAATTCTGTAGCACCATCAAATTAATTGTTGGCCTATTCACTCACAAGTCTCTCTCTCCTATTTGCGCAAAATGTTTCCCAAGGTATCCTTTTCTAGGCAGCATCTGGGTGGCTCAACATACTGGACCTTCCATTTCCTGATATAACTGAACTCACATTGCCAACTGGGACATCTTAACACTTGGATATTGTTTTGCACTGTTTTCCTATTTCATATATTTTTGTTATTTGATCCCTTCTTTGGAATGCTCTTTTGTTATACTCTTCACAGCTGTTCTCCTGATTTTCACCTTGTATAATAATCTTTTAACTGTGAGGTTTGACATATAAACTACAATTCTGATTTTCAGTGATTTGAAATAAATACAACTAACAAAAACAACTAACAACATTTTAATGTAGGAAAAACTTAACTAGAATTAGAGAATGGGCCAGGTGACTCGATACTTTTTAAGGGACTTTATATGTATATTTTTCAATATATGTAATGAAGTTTCTCTGTTTATGCTTTACCACAATGTTTTTGTATGATGATTTTATGCGTAACCATGGAAAATCATTAATACACTACCTCATGAAGCTGGAAAAGGTATTAAAATGGCATAAGGAAGTGAGATAAGTACTGTCTTTGCTGAGAGATTGCTATAAGTGTCACCTCCCCCTCCCACTTTCACCTGTTATACTTACTATGATGGCATGGCTGGGAGATTTACATAGGATCAGAAAAACTACAAGTGGTAGTTTCAACCACTCAGCAAAATGAACATCTGCCGATCTAGCAACTTACATGTGACAAAGCTCATTGTGTGGCTGCATTCACCGGCTGTTACATTTGGTGATCCATGCAAACAAAAGCAGAAGATGATTGAAAATTATTTTTTGAATTGAAGACAGGGCTCTGACCAATGAATGAAGGGGAGAGGCGGTTCTTCAGTTCAAAAGGTAGTTTCAGCTTCCTGTTCATGACATACACTGATTATTCCAGAATTATATACAACCCCAAATCAGAAAAAGTTGGGACAGTGTGGAAAATGTGAATAAAAAAAGAAAAAAGCAAGTTATAAATTCTCCTCAAATTTTATTTCATTGCAGACAGTATGAACACAAAATAATTCATGTTTTTTTTTTTTTTGTCAACATCATTTGATTTGTAAATAAATATCCTTTCTTGCCATTCAGGCTTGCAGCACATTTCAAAAAAAGTTGGGACAGTACAGCATTTACCACTTTGTACAGTTCCCCTGTCTTTTAACAACACTTAAAAGACGTTTAGGCATTGAAGAAATCAAGTGACTAAGTGTTGCAGGTGTTAGTTTGTCCCATTCTTCCTGCAAACAACGTTTTAGGTGTGCAACAGTACGGGGTCTTCGTTGACGCATTTTTCGTTTCAAAATGCGCCAAACATTCTCTATAGGAGACAAATCAGGGCTGCAGGCAGGCCAGTCAAGCATCCGCACCCTCTTCTTACGCAGCCATGCCTTTGTTATGCGCGCAGTATGTGGTTTGGCATTGTCTTGCTGAAATAAGCATGGGCGTCCCTGGAAAAGACGTCGTCTTGAAGGCAGCATTTGTTCCTCCAAAATTGAGATATACTTCTCAGCATTGATGGTGCCATCGCAGAAGTGCAAGTTACCTTTGCCGAAGGCACTGACACAACCCCATACCATGACAGACCCTGGCTTTTGGACTTGTATCTGGTAACAGTCTGGATGGTCCTTTTCCTCTTTGGTCCGCAGCACACGGCGTCCATTTCTTCCAAAAAAGATGTGGAAAACCGATTCGTCTGACCACAATACACGTTTCCACTGCACAATGGACCATCCCAGATGCCTCTGAGCCCAGAGAAGTCGACGGCGCTTCTGGACACTATTTATGTAGGGCTTCCTTTTGGCACAGTACAGTTTTAGCTGGCATTTCCTAATGTAACTACGTACTGCAGTGCTTGAGAGTGACTTCCTGAAGTCGTCCTGAGCCCACGCAGTTATATCATTTATTGATGAATGACGGTTTTTAATGCAGTGCCGTCTGAGGGCTCGGAGATCACTGCCATTCAGTTTAGGCTTGCGTCCTTGGCCTTTGCGCACAGTAATTTCTCCAGATTCCCTGATTCTTTTCACTATGTTATGCACTGTAGAGGGAGAAATGCCCAAATCTCTTCCCATCTGTCTTTGAGAAACGTTTTTCTTCATCATTTCAAAGATTTTTACCCGCACTTGGTGGCAAACTGGCGATCCTCTGCCCATCCTTGCTCCTAAAGGAGTAGGCCTTTCCTCGATGCTGCTTTTGTACCGAATCATGATTGCAATCACCTGTTAACATCAACAGTTTCAAATCACATCATTATTTAGTTATTATACCTCATTGCTACCCCTGAATTGCCCCCATCCCAACTTTTTTTGGAATGTGTTGCAAGCCTGAATGGCAAGAATGGATGTTTATTTACAAATCAAATGATGATGACCAAAAAAAAAACATGAATTATCTTGTGTTCATACTGTCTGCAATGAAATAAAAGTTAAGGGAAATTTGTAAATTACTGCTTTATTTTTTTATTCACATTTTCCACACTGTCCCAACTTTTCTGATTTGGGGTTGTATTTAACATTACTATATGACATGTGAATTTTGCAACACTAGTAATATGAATTTTTTTTCATGGATGTTTTTCCCATTATTTGCTGTTGTACAGCTTTGGTCACTATTGGCTTATATTATATTATAAATTTTTTTTCTCTCCGTTCTGCATGAAAACACAACCCACCACTACAAACTACATGGGGTACATAGTATATAACATTATTTTTCAGTGGAGTATTTCTTTAAACAGGTAAGTACAATGTCATTTTTCAGATATGATTGCTCCTGTACTGACACTGAAATGTAGCCAACTCTTAGCTGGAGCATAGATCTGGCACATACTTACTTTTGTGGTTTTTTCCACCAACACTTGTTCAAATTGGGCCAGTTTTGAGTTTCCAGTTAACCTAACACATATTTGGTATGTAGGAGGGAAAATTAAAGTACCTGGAGAATCACTCACACACAGTGGAAGGGCTGGGATTCAAATCCAACACTTTGATAGACATACTGAACTTTATTTGTCCCCAGGGATAAATTTGGCTTTTTACAGATGCTTATTAAACAAATAAATACATTTTATTATTATTTAGAAAAAGAAGGGTCTGACAAGTTCCTTTACTTAATCATATGACTGACTTACTAGCCAGTTTAAACAAATTATCTCAGGAAAGTTTTGTTTTCATGACATAAATTGTGCATTTCAGTTGATCTTTTAATTTCAGTCCTGGAGACTGCACAGTGAAACTACACTGGTGAAGCTATACTTCAGAAGGACTATTTCTCTTTTCTTTTGACATACCTTAATGGGCCTTTTTTATATCTTCTCCAGTGCAGTTTCTAACAACACACAGCAATGTTTATCCAATAAGTAAACTAATTCTTTCTGACAAGCACAGCAGAGACTTAATAAGAGGTCTTACCTATGCAAGTGTGTCCATCTGGAGCAAACTGATATCCTGACAGACATTCACAGCGGAAGGTGCCTGGCAGATTATTGCAGACAGCATTATTGCCACATATATTAGGACTATCCTGGCATTCATCAGCATCTACAAATCAATACAGCACACAAGAGATTGAAAGGAATAAAAATCTGAACACACATATTCAGTTGGAACACAACAATCAAAACAACTGTGGATGTCTAGACAATAAATCATTACTGGCAGTTTATATTGAATTAAAAATATTAAGTTTAATGATTTTTGTGACAGATTGGTGTTTCAATCCAAGAGAGTCAATGTGCATAGTGTTATGGTTCAAACTTCAGATCAGCTCCAACAAAGCTAGCTTCATGTCACCTTTAGGCCTTCTACACCTTTGTGAAACACCACAACAGCTTGTGCTTATAAAACCACCTAACAAGCCGAAATTAAAGCAGTTATGCTAATCAGATTGTGTACATTCACTGGGGTCTAGGTAAAACATTCAATCAAAAGTCTTAGAAAACTTCAGTTTTTTTCAGTTTTTACAGAAATGCACACAGTTTAATATCTTAATGTTTCATGAAATCAAGGCATAGAATTAATAAACAATGGCAAAAAAAGTCATGGAATCATTAAATGTTGAAAACTTTATTCAAAATCAAAGTAGCCACCTTTTGCAGATATAACAGCCAAACAGTGGTAATCCTTTTGGTTCAGAACGCCAGTCACTTTGTGCAAGTCACCAAATCTGCCTCCAGCAAAAGAACCTCAGACTATCACACTTGCTCTGCTATATTTGACAGTTTGGTGTCACACAGAGGAACTCAATGGCGTACTCATTGGTCCATAAGACTTTCTTCCAGTCTTCAGTAGTCCACAGCGGGTATTTCAATGCTCTATTTTATCCATTAAGGAATGGCTTTCTTACTGTGATTTGCCCTGTCAAATCTGTAGCACAAAGTCTCCTCTTCACCATTGAAACGGAGACTTGCTTTTTTCAACCACTGTTAAGTTTTGCTTGAAGATGTTCTGTTATGAGGCGCCTATCACACAAACTGGTGACCCTCACAAACTTGTCTTCTGATTGGGTGGTGAAACTGGGTCTGCCCGATCTCTTCCTCTCATAGTTTCTTCCAGTTTCCAATTCCCTTTCGACTGTGTAGGACACTACAGTACTCACTGATACATTGATTTTATTTTGCAATTTCTCTAAATGAAAGGCCTACATTTTTAAGGGTAATGATGTTCTGTCTCATTTAATTTGTTAATTGCTATTTTGTTACCATTATCAATCGAATTTACAACTTTCTACACTTTAATATTGTCCAAGTAGTACTTCAGAGGTGTAGTAACACAGTCTGTTTCAACTCTGCTTTAACACTAGAATTACCAAAGCCTACGAAAAAACTCGTAAACCCGGCCTACCTTAAATCCATTCACACCTCTCTGTCAGCATCTTTTGTCTTGTAAATGTGTCGATAAGCCGAAGCTATAGGCATCCTGCTGTCCCATCCTCCCACTAACGCAGAAACGGCAAAAACCTCTCCCAGATCAAGCCTTGTGTATCCGGGAGTGGGGTAGCACCTAGTGCTGCATAGGCTAAAAAATACATTGTTATTTGGAACACATGCATTTCATGTGTGTTTTGTGTCTACAAAGATCTATATGAGTTACAGACTCAAATCAAATGTATGTTTTATTGTATAATAGTAACAATAAGAGGAGCTCACTACTCAAAACATTTATTTTGAGATGCGGGAAGGCTTGAACTTGTGACCTTTTGAATAAGAGTCAGCAGTTCTTACCGCTGTACTACCAAAGAAGTCACGACAACAAACTACACTAACCTGATTTCTTTTACTTCAGTTATAGTCTTGAATAAAAGTGCACTTGTTCTGTTATATTTGTACCTTTTGTGAAAGTGCTTATTTGACATTTGGATTTCAGTCTTCACCCATTATACACTTCATATCAAAATTTTGTCGTTAGTACTAAAACATGAAAAAAGTTTGTCTTTTAGGTATGTGTTCAACATTTCTTGTATTTCCTGTCATCCTACACTTGCATAGATCTTTGTAGACACGGAACACACATGAAATGCATGTTTTCCAAATAACAATATATTTTTTAGCCTATATAGCTCTAGGTACTACCTCACTCCCTGATACACAAGGCTTGAGCTGGGAGAGCTTTTTGCCCTTTCTGCGGTGGTGGGAGGATGGGATAGCAGGCTGCATGCTGCTTTTGCTTACTGACACATTTACAAGACAAAATATGCTGACAGAAAGGTGCGAACGAATTTAAGGTGGGACGGGTTTACGAGTTTTTTCGTAGAAGTTGGTAATTCTAGTGTTAAGACAGACAGAGGGTTTTCAAGTAATCAACACAAGTTGGAAGACCTGTGCAAATTGTTTGCTTCAACTTGAAAGGCTTAATTTACCTTAATTGCTGCAGAACATCTGTCCTTTGTAACCTATTAGTTGTTCCCTAAAGAAGGCCCATTTGTAATAAATTGAAATTTCCTTTTTTTTGTTTTTGCAACCTAAACTTTAAATTTAAATTTCTGATAGTTGACTGACTCATTCACTCACTCATTCATCAACAAAAGTACTACTTCCCATTTAGTTAAAAAAGTAGAAATTTGGCAGGATTATACCTCTAGGGCAGTACATACCCAATAAGAAAGAACACTTCAATACATAAAAAGGGTGAAACCCTTTATACAACAGAGAACCTAAACACCCCATCTCAAAAATGCTTTGATAGATTTGATTGAAATTTGATGATGTTATAAAAAAAGAAAATAAGGCAATACATGTTTTTTATTTGCCACTAAATCCTGTTTTTGTTGATATTTATTAATACTATGCTAACTTACTTGCTCTGCACTGCACTGGGTGCAAACAAAAAAACACAGCAGAAGTGAATAACATAAGCTACAGAATGGAAGTAAGACTGAAGAAGAGGCGGTGTCCTGGATGGGAAAAACCAGACATAATCACGTTTGAGGTTTACAGTCAGGTATAAAATGGAAAGAGAAAGTTTGACAAAGCTCAATGCTTGACAAACACTGTAAAGCTACAAGAAGGATACTAGCCACCATATCTGTGAGTGTGGTGCTGAGTCATTGGAAGCAAAAATGCAGGGATTGAGTGTTGCTACCTGATCTTTGCTAAAATCAGAGGCAGAAGTGACGTCTCTGAATCCAAGACAAGGTAGAAAGAAAGAGTTAAGTTTAAACTCAACATGAGTTACTCAATTTTAATATACGTTGGCATCTATAGACTTTGAAAGGGGCCCACCACTCCACCCTCCAAAACTGTTTATATTTGCATGTGCATCTGCTTACTTTGAAAAGGCATACACCGAATTCCCTACCCCCACCCCAAACTAGACCACCTTCCAATAATATTAGCTTTTGGTTAAAAAAAAACTACAAATGCTGCATACATAAAAGTACTTTGTTATATAGTACTTCAGATACATCCAATTAACTGATGGCACTATAACTAAGTCCCACTGTCTTATGAAATTCTCCAGGCAAAGCTAGGTAATGCAGCTAGTTATATATAAAGTACATATCAGTTTAAAATTAAGCAGCCATACAGGAAACACAAAGCACAAAAGAAACAACTATTTGAGCTATGATTTTTACAAGCAAGCTGCTTTAAAAGGTGTGGTTCTTGAAAGAGTCTCTTTATCTGCCCACTATCCAGCTGCAGAAACACATACTTCAATAAAAATATTATTGTGACACAAAAAGACTTTGGACATATATTTACTATGAAAATATAGTAAAGTATATACAATAAAGATTACTTTTCAGTTGAAATAAACTAGCAGCATGTGATTTTATAACCATTTAAGAGATTAAAATCCACTATATGCCTTCATACCATAGCAAGTGTATCCGTTGCCCCGAAATCCAGCAGCACATTCACAGGTGAACTGCTTTACCAGACCAGGCCGACAGGCTGCATTGGTGTCGCAGTTATGTGTTCCAGTGTAACAAGGATTTTGATCATCATCATCATCACCTGTACAGAATGAAAACAAAAGGAGTTCAACACGACTGGCACTGCCTACTGTTCATACATTTTCCATAGCTGCTACTGATCTCCACTAAACATCCTACACTGAAAAACAACTGAAAGTATGCACTTGATCCCCACACGTCCTAAAAAGTGCACTTAAGTGAAGTCTTGGGCAGAAGCTGAATTTTCTACATTTTACAGTTCCAACAGGCCAATCATGTTTGCCTAACTAACTGCCAAATTAGGGAATGCTAAGGTATATATTACCGAGAAAAATTATGTACTATAGTATGAGTGGAATAACTAACTAAATGTGGGTAGGTTGGTACATTACCATTACAAACTGGACTGCTTTAGTTCATATTTAGATACATTTTGAGATTCTGTTCATTTTTAAGGGCAGTCAAAGTTACAAGTGCTGCCCATTTTGTATCAATAGTCAAATTTTGACAGTCTGCCAAAAATAATAGATCAAGTTCAATTTTAGCATTGACAGAGCAGTCTTCCAAAGCAAAGGTTTCAGGTAAACACTAAAAAATAACAATGTTAATACACAATGGTATTTCATCAAATCTAGATAGACAGATGCTTTGCCTAAGACAATATTTCTGAACACAGAGATGAAATTTATGAAAAACAGAAATATTATAATAAAGAAATGACATGCAGGCCAAAAGCAGTACATTTAACAACAATCTCATGAAAGGGGATCACAATTCAATCATCAGGACTTAAAAGAATATTCCACCCAAAAATGATAGTTTTTCCTCTGTTACTTATCCCATGTTGTCTGTTGTGATATTCATGAAAACTTTTTACTTTGTTGTTTTCATAGTGAATGGAGGTAACAGAGCTCCAGATACAATTAGCAACAATTGGGGCTAATTTTGAACAAAAGCTGATAATATCAATACATCCACAAAAAAAACTCCCTAATTACTCCTGTCATATAACTGACAAAATTTACATATCAAGTTCTTGCTCAAATGCTCACAACATCCCAAATACATGTATTTTGCTAAAGTACTGTTAAGTTTTGACTGAAGTCAGATGAATCTGAAATTTACTTGATCCTTTTAATATAAGAAGAAGGAGGAAGGAAGTGTAGGCAACCAGCTTTAACTGAGATACAAGGATTGACGGATAAATGTAGAAATGTTCTGGAAAGTCAACCTATATGAAACTGGTCTAACGAGCCTCGAAATTTTACATGGATCAATAAACCTCAGGGATATCACCCATGATGGAGCCTCTTTACTTGAGATACTTTTTGTTTCTACCATTTTCCATCTACAAAGATTTTAGTCAAAGTACAAGATTTCTTTAATTTCTCATTCTAATTCAAATAAATGTAAAATTAAGGATCATCAAACTAACACAAAGTAATGAGGAACATCTTGGAGTTTATGACATTATATATCTATAGCTTAAAAACAAAAATACATTCAAGTAGGGAAAAACCAGTAGCACTAGGTTTTTGAACATTACTAAAAAATTCTGTCATTTATTAAAAATTAGACTTGGCAACATTTTACTTAACATATTCCAGAAGATCCTGTGTCATTCTTTCAAGACGGTAACCAGTGTACAGAAGTGACCATGCTTGAAAGTAGTTTATTTGTCTAGCCCAATTACACTTAACACAGAGCTGGACAAAATATTGTATGTCATAAAACTTTGTGAGCCATCAGAAATGCCTCATAATAAAAAACATTTGCTTTAGTGATACTGAGATTCCCTAAAAACTTTCCTTCATAAATTTTACAGGTACAAATATATGTGTATTTTTTAAATTTTATAAAACCATCTGTTTCATACTTAAAATATGACGTAACATATTATCAGAAGCTGAATCAGATTTAATAACAGTTACATTTTTTGTACAGTATTGCATGGATAGGTTTATGATTCAATTTAATTACAGTGAGGCAACAATACCTCAGCTTTAACATATTTTCACAAGAATAATAAGATAATACAGAATTAAAGAGACTAAAACAGGGACACCTTACTGATCTAACATTTAACTTTTTAGCAGTCTTTAAATATGAGTCATTCAGGGTTTTATACTATTCACAGCCTAGCCATAACAATATTCGCAAACATGCTTAATCCAATTCATGGCAGTGGGAAACCGGACCTTATTCCTGAACTAAGAGTGAGTACAGGAAAATGAACAAAGTCGAAAAAACAAAGAACTGGTGAAAATCAAAAGGCAATATAGATTATCAAAACTCACAGGGAAAGATCAAACATCATAGTCAAGGAAACACAGCAGGATCAGAAACCAAAATAATCAGATAGAGTCACAAAATAATGTAGAAAACTATCCAAATCATGGATAGATTGGAACAGTCTGGATGAATTTTAAATAGTGGCTCCATTGATTTTATTGACATGCCATCCCGATGCATCCTGAGATACAATGTCATGGAAATGGCCAATACAAACCCCGCAACATAGCAGTGCATATGGACAAAAGAAAAAATACATAAAATAAATGTAGCCTTATAAATGGAGACTCTAATATTGAAAATTGTAAAGGAATTTGAGTATAAAAACCTCAGAAATGATACCAAGAACATCTTTATACCTCAGGGGGTACTCAGGAAAAAACAATAAAAAGTTCAAATTGTAACAATCCCAGTAGCACTGGACAGGTGCTAGTCTCTTGCAAACAATAACATGAGTTAAATTTGAAAATATGGACAAAATCTAGCCAATGATACATCTTGTGACTGCAAAGCTCTCACCTACAGTACATCAGTGTAGGAGCTGGCAAGATTGCTTACTTTAGCAATATATACAGAGTGTCAGATTGCATCCAGTAAAAAAAAAAAAAAAAAAAAAAAAAAAGCACAGTCCTCAGCCCAGTTTCTAAAGACCAAAAATACAGCAGCATTTCAAACTTTTTCTCATGTTAATTACATTACAGCTGACAGGAACACTGCTAATAAAACTGATATCTGATATTGATTATGAGTTCTTGGCTAGTGATTTACTGTTTTGTTAGGTAGTTTGCTTTCTTTTTATTTCTTGCGAGAAGTCAAGTAAATGACACCTTTTATTGGCTAACTAAAAAAGATTACAATATGCAAGCTTTCGAGGCAACTCAGGCCCCTTCTTCAGGCAAGATGTAATAAAGAAACTGGAGTTCCCTATGTTTATATAGATAACATTGGAAAACTTTTAAGTGAGACATCTTAAATGTACAAAATTAATAGTCCTCTTCAGGCCAAGATTCATTAAGCAAGAGAGGAGAACAATGTTTGTCAAGATCTTTGGATAAGATATCTGTCCAACAAAGTCTTTTGAAGTTTCTGATGAGTTTTTCAATACAATGTGGGTCTGTAGTCAGGTTAGTGTCAGTCTGAGAGATGCAAACAATCCTCATACCTGGCCATAAAATTCTTTTCTCTGTTTAAACCCTGTTGTAATATGTTATATTTTAGCACGAGTTTAACTTCCCATTCTTTTCTCTCTTGCTGTGTTCTGAAGTTGCCCATAAGAACTGTGACTTTAAAGTCCCTCTCACAGTGTCCATGGCTGTTGAAGTGGGCCACTACAGGAACATCTCTGTTGCTGTGCTAGATGTGGAACCTGTGTGAATTCATTTTCTGGTGGAGTTTTTGTCCTGTCTCTCCCACATAAAGTGCAGTGTCAGGACATTTCATACAGAGAATGAGGTAGACCACATTAGATGATCTGCAGGAAAATGATCCCTTTATGTGATGTTCAAGTCGGCAGTGTGGTACACCGTCTATATTATAAATGTGAGCACATTTTCTTAAGGCAGATCTTTCTGTAGGCAGAGAGACGTGCCATTTTCTGTTGGTTCACTTAGGGAGCTTCAGACAATTAGTTGCTGCAGGTTTGGCGGATATCTGCATGCCAGGAGGGGAGGTTCTGGAAATATATTTTTCAATGCTTCGTCATTGTGTAGCATTGGCTGAAGTCCTTTCATAATTTTTCAAAGTGCTTCAAGATGTGGGTTATAGGTGACAACAAGGGGGATGCGATTCTTGTTGTCTTTGTTTTTATATTCCCGAAGGTTGTCTCTGGGTATGGCAGTAGCTCTTCTTATTTTAGTGTCTGTTGTTTTGGGGGTATAACTTCGTCAGAAGAAATCTTGTCTAAGCTCCTGCAGTTGTTAATCCCGGTCTATTGTGCCTGAGCAAATATAGCTGTATCGTATTGCTTGGCTGAAAATAACAAAGTCTTACAGGTATATGCTTGGGGTGGAAGCTGTCACTTCTCAGGTAGGTCTGTCTATCTTTTAGTTTGTGAAAAACAGATGTTATAAGGGTGTTGTCTTTCAGTTGAACGGTGGTGCCAAGGAAGCAGACTTCTGTTTTTGAATAATTAAGCTCCAGCTTTATGTTGGGGTAGAAAGAATTATATTGATTATGAAAATGGATGAGGTCCTTCTCTCTGGCAGTCCAGATTATGAAGATGTCATCTATGTAACGGAGATACAACATTGGTTTTAAGACACACGTTGACACAAAATCTTCCTCCAATTTTGCCATAAAGAGGTTTGCATAGTAAGGTGCAAGCCGACAGTCCATTGCAGTCCCCATTTTGTCCAAATGAGAACAAATTATGTGTCAGAGTGAATTTTATCATTTGTATAACTTACTCTGTGGGTGAATCATGTTGTTTGAGGTACGTTTCACATGCCAATATTCCATCATCATGGGGGATGTTTGTGTAAAGTGACTCAACATCCATTGTGGCCAGTAAGGTTCCATCAGGTAAGGGGCCTATAGCAGACAATTTTTTTAAGAAATCAGTGGTGTCCCGGATGTAGCTGGTTGTATTGCAGGTGAGGGGTTTAAGGATGTACTCCTTCCAACCTGAAACATTTTCTGTAAGGGAGCCAGTTCCTGAGATTATAGGCCTTCCTGGGTTCCCTTGTTTGTGGATTTTAGGAAGCATGCTAAAGTAACCCACTTTGGGGTTCTCAGGAATTAAACTATTTATATGACCCCTGATGTCAAGAGGAAAGCTACTTACTATCTACTATTTATAGTTCCTTCTTGTGTGGGGTCTTCCTGTAGTTTGTAAAAATGCATAGTATTGGACAATTGTCTTTGTGTCTCCAGTATATAGTCTGATGTGTTCATAATAACTAAAGCACCCCCTTTGTCTGCTGGTTTGATAATGATTTCTGTATTTTCCCTTAGTGATTGTATGGCTCTCTGTTCATCAACAGTAATGTTTTCTATCCGATTTTGCTGCCTGTTTAAGATCCCTGTTTTCACTCTCTGTCAAAAGCAGTCTATATAATTGTCCAGGGTGGGGTTTCTGCCAGCTTCTGGTATCCATGTGGATTTATTAGTGGGGTTGTTGTAACTGCTTGTTGTTGGCTCCTGTGTGTCATCGTTTTCTTTCTTGTGGAAAAATTCTGAGTTTTCTGAAGAATTCTTCCATATCACTGCAGACTCTGATATTGTCAATGGGCTTTGCAGGATAATATGAGAGTCCCTTTGTAAGTACTGAAATCTCTGGTCCATTTGGTGTGTATGAGGAGAGATTAACAATGCAGGTCTGTTGCACTTTATTTTTTGCTATTAAGTGTTGTGGACTATGGCTGGCCAGTCATCCCGGCCAATACCACCAGGCCGCCAGGTGGAGCTCTCCCTGCAGCATGGAGGTGCCCCGAATGCCAGTAGGGAATTCTAGACATTGGAGTTTTCACCCACAGACCTGCTGGATACCACAGGGGCCCCTAGAGAATGCTGCAGGGAGGCCCAGAGAATCATATGTGCCCTATAACCCAGAAGTACTTCTTAGTCACAGCGACAGGGGAAATGACGTACTTCCGGGATGAAGATGACTTTTTATCTGACCCGGAAGTGATAGGAGGTCACGTGGACTGAAGGGTCGAAACACTTCCGGGTCAGGCAATATAAAAGGACTATAGGAAATCCCAGATGTCAAGCTGAGCTGGGTGGAAGGGTGGCAACGCGTCTGGCAGTGGTGCAGTGTTATTGATTATTGTATTGTGGATTTGTTTATGAGTATTGTGGAGAGGAGGGTGCTTTGTGCACTGTTAATTAATAAAAAGTCAACTTATTGGACTTTTACCTGGTGTCTGACGTATTGTCTAAGGGTTCAAGAGGACGATAGCGCCCTCTATCCGTCACAGTGTCCAGCTTTCTCTCGCAGTCTATGCAGCTTTTTTTTTGTTGACAATAAGGAGTTTCTGGAGTCTTTTATAATACAGATGTAGCTCCTTTACCATCTCCATACCATCTTTTAATTTCTTGTCATTTTGGTTTGATATGCATGCCGTAAGAATGCATTAATAATGTAATGCTTGTCCAGCTGTTGTGGATTTGTATTATGTTCAAGCAGTGATGACATAGGTGAAAGATAACACAGTAGATGTGTGTTATGATATGAGCAGTACAGCACAGAGCTAAAAAATATAATAAAGGTAAATATACATATGAATCATTATGAGCTAACTGAGCACTATCTGTCTATTTTTGTTGGTTCCAAGAGAATATGGCCATTCTAATATGCATATTACAAATGTAGGTACTGTATATAAGATTAATTGTATTGAAAAAAATATGATACTTTTGAAAATATTTAAATATGATTAAAAAGAACAATGTTTTTCATACATATTTTAAGTTTAACTTTAAAATATAAAATGGATGTTTACAGTCTCTGACTGGTAATAATGAGCTGCATGGTTTAAAATAAGAGATAAATATCTTACAATAGGCACCCTAACATAGTTTCTTCTGCTTTTACCACACTTCAGACCCTAATTTTTATGTTTTCTGTCACAAAGTAACACTTTAAAAACAAATAATCAAAAAGGCAAAGAATGAGAGTATCACTAGCAATATGGATACACAGCTCTGCTGCATGGCCCCTAATAATGCATTTCCACATTAAGATACATGTGCAGCAATACACATTCTTTGCTAGCCAAACCATTTCTGTTGCTTGATTAGAGGAATCTGTGTTAAAATCCCCTTGGGGAGTATTTAGGTATTAAAATGTTTTAGCTGAAAGCTAGAACACATCTGGACACCATATAAGACTGTTACCATAAGGGACTTAAAGGTCTTTATCTCTGAAATGGTCACAGCTATCTTATCCAGTTTACATCTGCTCTGCAATCGTTGTGCTTACAAACAAAGGGCCATTTGAAAATTAAACTGTTGCTGAAAACCAAACCCTTTGGAACGAGGCTCTTACCAACTCACCACTTCCATGGTATAAAAATTAAAACAAAGAAACTTTCCATATTATGGCTGGTTACACCCATTTATACTATTTTCTATTTAGGCTAGTCAAAAAATAAACTGATATACTGTAGCTCTTTGTAGACTACTTTACTTGATACTGTGGGGTCCCTGTCAAATCCCACAGTCATCTCAAAGTACAGTACCAATTTTCTTATAACTGTTAAATAAATTATTCAATTTTTCTTAAAAGGTCAAACAGTTTTAGTTTAACCAGGATCTCATATATGGCTTAAGTTTCTTTTCTTCTGTCTTACAGGTTTTGTTGTTTCATATTATTTGTATAATATGTTTATGGTCTCCTAGTTTATTATGCTTATGTATTAATTGTTTGATTTATATATGTTAGGGGGGTGTGGTGTGTGCATGTGTGTGAGACGGATTGAGATGGACTGGTGCCCTGTCCAGGAGATTGTTCCTGCCTCGGGCCCTCTGCCTTGCTGGGATAGGCTCCAGCCTCCCGGGACCCTTCTCAGGATTAAGTGGTCTTAGAAAATGGTATGATATGATATTTATATGTACAAATTGGTTCTGTTTGCTTTATGTACATACTTAGGAGGTGGGGCCACCATTCAGTAGCAGCTGGAGCCCTGTCCCCTGTTGAAATATTTTTGAAAACAGAGGTTTCTGCACTTTCCTCTTATCCTTCTGAAAATAAGATTCTGAATGATTATGTCAAGTTAGGGCTTCCCTTTTATGGGCATTATTTTGGAGTGAAACCAGGGGCTACATTTTGGAGGCAAGGCCTCATATTTTGCATTGTGCATTTCTTGTGTTTTATAAGCAAGAGAAATCACAATGAAAATGTATAACAAATAATTTAAAAATAAATCTTATTGATTAGAATATCTACTGCAATAATGCAAACGACTGATTCTTTTTATTAATCTTTTATATTATTATTATTATTATTATTATTATTATTATTATTATTATTATTATGGTGTGGCTGTAACAAAAGCTACAGCAATCCCTTTGACTCCAAAAGGATCCTGTGCCATACTAGAAGAGTGGAAGACTCGTCTGTATTGGACATAGACAAATGTGCCATACGTCCAAACTTTGCACAAGCAAAATAAGATGTACATAAAGCCACACGTTCACCTTGCTGAAAGCAGTAGCCGACTGATCACCAGCTGCCAAGCAAATGTGACTTTACTAGCAACAGGAGTACTGACACAGTGCATTTGAACCTCAAACAGAAACTGCAGTACCGCCCGCAAGAAAGAAAATGTGATGAATATCCTTCAATGTGTGCAGAGAAAGCTGACAAGGAAAGGGTCAAAGCATTGTCTACAGCAAACCATAAGTACACCTACATTGACTCCGAGAACTACTGTATTAATTGTAACTTAGTTAGGATAAAGCCAGCTCATGTATTATGGTATTGGTATCATTGCAACTGAAAAGCAATAAACTTTGTGATGGTTAAGTCTTTCAACTGTTAAAAGTTTCTTCCAAAACCCAGTAAGAAAGTTCAGAACAACAAATCATGTGTACACACTGTATGTGTTGGGGGGTAATCCAGTGCAGTCTGGCAGTGAGCAAATGAATACCATGTTGCACACAATAGAAGCTTAGTAACTAGCTAAAAAACTAATCCATCTTAATTGCAAGAGCCTTATTCATAAATTGTTCAGATTTCATCATATTCCGGGCATCCCTGCTGGAAGGTGAAACAGAGACCATTCACTCAACATTAGTTTGGCATCCCTGTTGAAGGCGTCTTGTTAATTGTTTTAATTAATTAACTGCATTGCTGTAGGCAAAACTGATAATTATTTAAGTTGCAAATTTCTTGCAAACCTTGTTGAAATTCTGATTCATGTGCTATCTTTGTGCATCTTGCATATTTTACCCAGTGTCCCTGCATCCTTTACACATCCCAAAGGCCATATTAGGTTGATTACGTAAGGGACTGTGCCCTTTAAAAAGCCTGCACTCCTTCAATTAAACAAAATACAAAACCATTTTTGAAAATCATTTACTTCAATTTACAGTTGCACAAATCTCTAACAAACAGTGGCAGCATTGGGCACAAAACAGGATTCAAACCTAGACAGAACACTATTTCACTGCAGGCTATGTATCCCACATACCCATACAGGGGCAATTTAGAATTGCCCATCAACCAAATACATGTGTTTTGCAATGTGATAGGAAAACTAGAATATCCATTTTCTGAGCTGGAATTCAAATCTTGTCTACTGAAGCAGTGAAGCAAAAGCACTAACCATTGCTTCAAAATTATGCGCATTTATGCAGTGATTTAATAGAAAATATAAACAATTAGTGAGAGGTAGCTGTTTTTAGACCCTTCCTGTTAACCTAAAAACATAATTATAAGAATTAAAATGATTAATTTTATCTAGTTCATTATTCATTTCACTGTTACAAAAGCGCTTAATTTTAAATTGTTTGAACACTACATTTCTTGCAACCATTCACAGTAAGACTGGTATGTAAAGAATGTGCTGTTTTAATCCTTTGATGAGTGCCTTGGAAAATGAACTATGGCCACTTATATACATTAATGCTTAATAATTTAAATTTTAGTTTTTCATTTTTAGAAGTTGCTGACAGACATTATGGTGGCGCAGTGGTAGTGCTGCTGCCTCACAGTTAGGAGACCTGGGTTTGCTTCCTGGATCCTCCCTGCATGGAGTTTGCATGTTCTTCCCGTGTCTGCGTGGGTTTCCTCTGGGCACTCTGGTTTCCTCCCACAGTCCAAAGACATGCAGGGTAGGTGGATTGGCAATTCTAAATTGGCCCTAGTGTGTGCTTGGTGTGTTTATGTGTGTCCTGTGGTGCGTTGGCATCCTGCCTGGGATTGGTTCTTGCCTTGTGCCCTATGTTGGCTGAGATTGGCTCCAGCACACCCCGTGACCCTGTGTTCGGATTGGAAAATGGATGGATGGACAGATTTACATGATAGTTGATTTTGTGTTATTATAATATTTAACCCTATCCTAACAAACACTGACTTATTTCTTTACTTTCAGGTAAGAATAAATTAAAGCATATAATTAAATGAAGGAAAAAATAGTTACTGCTGATGGTGCCAATTTTGTTGCTCATTGCATATCGAATGATTTGATTGGAGGCATCATAGAGGACGAAAATGGTGTCTACATTGAGCTGCTGGGTTGCAGGCATGGATCTGGTAGCCTCATCATGTCGACAGCTCTGGAATATAATTTTCTGCTTCCATTGGTAGGAGAGTTTTTGGACACCAGTATCCTCTATGGTCACAGTGTAGTCACGGTTGGATGAAGAAGTGATTACTGAAAAAAAAAGGAAAATTTATACAAACATTGTTCATAATGACTGATTACTGCATAGTAAAGTGACGCAAATTACAAATACTGCATCCACAGTACACTTTAGAACAGGGGTTTTAATGGCTGCTATTGTGCATCACTTAGTCACTGACTGCTATGTAACACAAACAAAGCCTTTGTTAAGGTCAAGTATCACATTAATAACTAACAAATTAACATAGCTAGCTTGTCCTTAAGCTAATGTCTTACTCTGTCCAGTATATGGTTGAACACTTAAAACTGCTTTACATTATGTACAGTGTATATCTGAGAAATAATTCAACAAACATACTGAACAGCAGCAGGCACAAGGTGCCTAAACAATACTAAATTACATTACACTTCAGTCTGAGAAAGATTTTTGCATTTAATAAGAATTCAAACTAACCAAAGCTACTTTAAGTGAATTCAGACAATTAATCTAAATCTTTTCATTGTATAGGATTTTTAAAAAAAATAACTGTTCAGTCCATTGTGAACTCAGTGTAGTGCTTGTATAATTTGGAATTAAAATTCCTCAAGCTAGAGCATTAGATACGCAGACTTTGAAAAAACTGAGCTAAAATACTGTCATTTGTATCTCTCTATTATATAAAAAAAATCCTGGGACAAGACAAGACTTTTTAGCCTGGGATGAGACATGACTTTTTCAGAGAGATACTTTCAAGTTCTGCGAAACAAGACTTTGTGCCAAGAGAGTTAACCACACCTAGGGCTGGAAATAAAAGACAAAGAGTAGACAACAAAGAAGAACGTCGTAAAGAATTCAAAAACATTGGCACAGTACACATGCAGAACAGGTTATAGATTATGAAAGTACAAAAATTTGAAAGTCCCAAAAAAATGATAGTAAAGACTGCATTAACGCAAACAAATGGAAATTAATTACTCAGTGAAATAACGCAAACGCAAACGCAAAAGATAAAAGAGATTTTCAGATTTAAACTTTAAGTTGAAGACTTGTAGATCGTCTAATTCGTGTTGCCATCAGGGAAAAGTAGTGTTTCTTCACAATGAAGAGGTGTATCCGCAAGAATTAAAAGATTTGTTGTTTCGTGAAAGTGAAATCCACATATGAGAGCGAAGTGGCTGGTGTGTAGCGGAGGCCAGGGGGTTGGCAAGCGAAGAGAGCAGGGGGTGAAGCCCCATAGTCCTATATAAATTGGTATTACAGATTTTAAAGAATTCATCTGGATGGTTTTAGCTTACCAGGATTTTAAGGTTCTTAGTCTTTGCATATTACACCATCTCAAACCCACACTTTTTGCGTAATTACAACACAAAATAATAATTAAAAAGAAAAACAAAATATACTCTAGCAAAGCACTTTTTGATAACTGAAGTACATGTTTAAAGTTCTTCTATTAGGAATTGTACCTCTTAAAAAAGATACATCTGTGTTTATCAGTCTGATCTATTATACAGTAGATGAAAAATACAACAGATTTTAAGTATTGATGTTTGGGCTGTAAATAACTGTATTTACAGTAAACCCTCGTTTATTGCAGTTAATCCGTTCAAGACTCTACTGTGACAAATGAATTTCCACGAAGTAGGATTCTTTATTTATAAATCTAATATTTTCGCAGTTAGAGCATAGAAAACCTGTTTACGATCTTCTAAATACGTTTTTTAACATTATTAGAGTCCTACAGACATGAAATAACACCCTTTAGTCAAAAGTTTAAACTGTGCTCCATGACAAGACAGAGATGACAGTTCTTTCTCACAATTAAAAGTATGCAAACATATCTTCCTTTTCAAAGTAGTGCGTGTCAGGAGCAGAGAATGTCAGAGAGAGAGAGAGAGAGAGAGAGAAAAGCAAACAATCAAAAATCAATAGGGCTGTTGGGCTTTTAAGTATGCAAAGCACCCACGATAACGGCCGCAAAGAAGGGATCAATGTGAAGGTAGTCTTTCAGCATTTTTTAGAGGAGCGTCCGTATCTTCTAAGCAAACAGCCTCTGTGCAAACAGCCCTTCTGCTCACACCCCCTCCGTCAGGAGCAGAGAATGTCAGAGAGAGTGAGGGAGACAGAGAAAAGCAAACAATCAAAAATCAATACGTGCTGTTAGAGCTTTTAAGTGTGCGAGGCACCGTGCGGGAAGCATATCGTATATCATTGAGGAGTTTTATTTAATACGTAATACGTGCTCTGATTGGGTAGCTTCTCAGCCAACCGCCAGTAGCGTCCTTTGTATGAAATCAACTGGGCAAACAAACTGAGGAAGCATGTACCATAAATTAAAAGACCCATTGTCCGCAGAAATCCGCGAACCAGCGAAAAATCCGTGATATATATTTAGATATGCTTACATTTAAAATCCGCGATGGAGTGAAGCCGCGAAAGTTGAAGCGCGATATAGCAAGGGATCACTGTATACTTTGGTCTAACTTGAAATACCCTACAACTTAGTTTGTGTTTGTTTTAAACACACTCCTTTATTTTTTACCTATAGGATTATGTCATCTTCTGAAATATACTACATTAAAGTCAAAGCTTGGTGAAAACAAGAGTCAAAAATGTAACTGACACACTCAACATAGATTCACATTTTTACTGATTTAATATGTTTCTATACTTTCATGACAAAACTGGCAAAAAATATTCTATGCACTGACATATGCAAGAATGTATGCTAGCTGTGTATTTCTGGATAAATCACAATTTCTTAAAATTTCTTAAAGGAAAAAGTGTCTACTATTCTCATTGCTCTGAATTCATACAGCAGGTCAATTCCCAAAGGTTATGGCTGTTCAGAAATTCTGTCAGGGTAGAAAATCTTTGGTTTCTGAAAGTTTTATTAGTATAGCCTTTGACTCAATATTGACCTTTGACAGGCATGAATTTTGCCACAGTGCTTAAGACAGCCCCCAATTGCACACAGTCACTTAAGACAGTCATTTAGGACAACCCGTTTTTTATTGCAAGCCTAAACTTACAACCCAACCATTCTTCATCTGATCCATAGGCACTTTAGTTCTAAAACAGAACCCTTCCAATTTCCCTTTAAAATTAGACAGATGGTTATTACATTAGGGCAGACTGCAGACAGCAATTTCAGTATATTGCCATGTGGCTATTTTCGGCTCATTATTCTTGAGCATAGACAGCAACATCCTAAAAAATAGATAGTGATGGAAAATAATTTTAATTCAGTAAGTGTTTCACTTGACTTTCTCCAAAATTACACCTCTTTTTCAAAATATACCTAAAACTGAAAAAAAATTTTAACACATTTACTTTGATGGATTAAATAAGCAAAGAACAAAATACTGTATCACCATGAATACTTTACCTGAACTTCCATAGTAATAAATCTCAGTGTATGGTTCAATTTGGACTGTAGCACCAACTGGGACATCAGGCAAACGTCCATCTAGCACAGTGCTTAACACAAGATGGTCATGCTCATCAATTCCTTTGAACTCCTGTTTGATTGTGAGCTTTTCATTCCCCGGAAAGAATGTGACTTCAGCTGTGCGTGTAAATTCACCCCCTTTAAAAACAGATGGTTAAAAAATGCTGTTACTCGATATAGGTGAATTGCTTTGATTTTAAATGTGGGTGGATGAATGCTACAAAAGGTTAAAACACAGCATACACACTGTACATTTAACACTTGGCAGTGAAAATAGGTATGACCTTATTCTTCTAGGTGGTCAGTTTTATAATGTATAGTAAAGGAGGGAAGTGTTACTGGCCACTGCTGATTACTAGTGGCCTTGTTACAATCTTCAAAAAGTACTTAGAATTAAATCACATACTGTATTTCAAAAATGGACATGGGCATAGGTGATGCCTTTAATTAAAAAGGTCATGAAACAAGAGGGATGAAAAGATCATCATTTGTGATCCTAATTGCAGAGCTAACTAGAAATCTAAGGTGCATAATCCTGAAGACCAGGAAAGAACACACCAGAATGGAGTCATTCATTCATTCTTTCATCCACCCATATACCAAGTGCACTCAACTCAGGATCATGAAGTAGTTAAATCTGTTTCAACCGAAACCAGCAAAAAGCAGGAGTTTTAAATGAAAGATTATTCAATCTGTCAAAAAAGACTTTACAAAAGTCAAAATAAACAGTAGATGTTCACTTCACTTTCACACATCATTGAGGGTTTTTAGATGACAATATGATTTTTTTCAATACAGCATGCAGATTGAGCAATCTGCTCAATCTAGATTCTAGTCACATTTCTCTTGCAGTGTATGAAATGGTTGCTTTTTAAGTGAACTAAATTAGGTATAATTTTTTTCAATCAGTTTGCAAAAATCTTACCTTTGTTCTCCTTTAAATAAACATTAACAGAGATTTTCAAGGAGCTACTACTAATCGTATGTCACAATCTTAAGAACATTTTTTAACATGTAATATTAAAAAATCTACATTTCACTTTGTGATTAATAAAGTTTGTCTAATTTAATTTAATCTAAACATTTTCATGCTTACATACCTCTAAACCAAACTTTGTGTTTTTACTACTTTGTTATAGCTTTTTTCAAACTTTGCATATTTAAAGTGCTGAAAATCCATAAAACCATATGTTAGAGTTTGTGTGCTGTCTCATATTGTTACTGCAGCTGTGTTTTTTTCACAACTTTAAAAAACTCTGTATAGGCTTGGGGCTGTCAACATTTTTCTGTTGCCGAGTACCCTTCATATGCCAAATGCACAAAAATGCAACATGTTTCTAGTTCTACACATTTTTTCTGTTTCAATTTAAAACATGTACAATCTTACATGTTCTCTGTAACAAGAGTCAAGGAGATGTACTTGATTAGAAAGGTCACTCATCCAAACCATATGGTTTCATTCTTGCATGTTTTAAATTCAGGATTAAGTCTGATGCCATATTCATGTAATATATTTCATAATGGATCTATTATTCTAATTCTTTTATTTTTTAACTCTGTTTTAGCTTATATCTGGATGCCCCACTGTTCCCACTCTCTGTTGCATTATAGCAACAGAGAATTGTGCTAAACTGTAATGTTCTTATCAACAAATGTATTTGGGCTCTTTAACAGTTTAATTAATAATTCAATTATGCCATATAATTTCATCTCTGTTGCATCTACTGTATACTATTTTGTGATTTTTTCCATTATGAAATTAAACAAAGAAGAAAAAACTAATTTATCCAGTCTGTAAACACAAAAATTAAAGTAACAAACTAACCTATACTGCTGAATCCATTTTCATATCCTGGTTGCTCCAATGCAAAGGTCCAACCGATAACGCCCCCAATTGATGAAAGTGGCATTAGAGAAGGTCCCAGCTCTTGTGGAATGGCACTTATAGCAACATAAGCCCTACCATCATTTGCAACCACGTAGGAATGGAGATCATTGTTAGAGAACCGTACTGGATTGGGGTTGTTCCCAACATAAACTGCACCATTCACCTTGCCATTCACTCGCTGGGGTTTGCCTGAGGAATATATGAAGTAGACAGAGATTAAAATATTAAATATATGGTAATACATTTTGAATGTGCCATCCATTCATCCATTTTCTAATTCACTTATCTAGTTTAAAGTTGTAAGAGACAAGAGGCAAACCCTGGTGTAGGACATGGCACATTTACCCATAAATCCAGACTCATTCATACTGGAACAATATTGTCAGTTAACTTAACATAGAACTGTCTGGGGTCTGCTATAGCTGGCTAAGGTAAAGATGGGCATAAGGAGTGACATAGCCTTTCAGATGCTTGCAAAAAAATTCCATGTAGTACCTCTTAGTGCACAATTGGGAAATAAGTCTGTGGTTTAAAGTGCTCTAGGACCTGAGATGGCTAATTAAACAGAAACACAATAAGAAAGAAACTACTTCATGGAGCCCCAACCAGCTCTTTACTAACTGAACAACACAAAGCCAGTTGTGGATAGTAGAGGCAGAAAAGGTGTTGATCCAGAATGCCTTAAGTTCAAGAAGGATAAGCGTGTAAACTGAAGACTTCCATATTGCAGGAGAGACAAGCACAGGTGAAAGACTATAGCAACTTAGCTGCAATGGTTACAGTCATTAAAAGCATCCAATGGGAAAGAGGAAGGTAAAGTGAGGAAATAGAAGAATGGTCTAGGAGGAGGAGAACTTGAGGGCACAAAGGAATGGGGAAAGAAAGAGTCCTACTGAGGGATTCAACCACATAGCACCAGAAAGCCGCAGCTGGAGGACAGTCAGAGAACATGTGGAGGAAAGTGCCAGGTACTTTAACAGAACACAGGCGACAAAAGAGATCTAATTCTAGTCTTTAGAGAGTAGATATAGTCTATGAATACATTTAAATTGTGTGTGTTGGTGACATTTAGAAAGATGATTTGCCAGCACAACTCAGAGGATGGGGAAATATCTGTTAGCCAATTAGACATTATTAGTAGAGTTTTTAGGAAAGCTTTGTGGAGTAGAGATCAGAGACCAGATATTGGTTTGAACATACTGTATGAGAAAGGGATGAAGCAACTGAGTACAGACCTCAGCTGCAAACAGAAAAAGCAGGAAGTGGGAGGGATAGGATTCCTATATTGAAGAGAAAGGAAATACTTCCATTCCTGACTCATTAAATAGATCTCCTACCACAGATATACCAAATTCATACCAAGGGGAGGAAGAAATGCATGGCCTTCAATATTTAAGGCAGAATTATTAATGAAATTATATTTAATTCACTAAAAGGTTCATCCAGTACTTGAAACGGTATTTTTCCATTTATTTTTGCCATAATGCCGGTTGTAATGATTATTCCTTTCACTTGTAACTGGTATTGAAACACTGGGGCAAATGTTTGCCTTGTCCTCTCCTCTTTTATTTAATTCATAACAAAGTATACATTAATCATTACCTTTTGGATTTCATGGTAAATTATGAGAGGATATAATTAACTTTTGGCATTTTTGTCATCACTGCCCTGGTTACTTTAAAGCTCTTTCTATTGTTTCTCTTACTTTAAATGTTGCGATATTGCTCTTGTGGCCTGCAGGGGGAGCTCTGGTCATCCAAACCCAACATAGGGAGATGCAGACACAAGTTCAGAGCCACAAGACACACTTTAGCCTTTGTGGGTATTACCCTCTCTTCAGGGTTTCCCACATACCAAAACGTAACACAAAAACGTCCCCGAAGTAAAAATCAGATAATAAACAAACAACTCTTTTTCTTTTCATTCTTCCACCTTCACTCCTCCTTCGGCAACCTTCGTCCTCTTGCACCTGACTCTGGCTCCTTTTATGCTGCACCTGGGGGTGGCTCGTTAGTGAGATCCTGAAGTACTCCCAGTTGTGGTGGACGTCCAACAAAATAGGGCCCTACAGCTCCCCTTGGAGGCACTCACGGAACCTAAAAGGTCTGTCCCAAACTCCAACTACCATGTTGCCCTGTGAGAATCCTAATTATAATTCACTGCTGCAACTCAGAGGAACTGCCATCTAGCAGCCAGAGGGAAGTACTGTCCTGTGTTTGTTCTCTCCCCTGGTCCTTCTGGTTCACACACACTAGTCCATGTATGCGTATTAGACAGCATTCTGGTGTGCTATAAGCAGCTGGCTGTAAAACCAACACCCAAATTAAGATTGCACTTGAAGAACTGGGTCTTTTGTTTTTATTTCAAACTTTTTTAGATTAGGAAAATATTGTATGAACCAAGGGTCCAAAACATCTGACAGTCTGCCGAGATTTACAAGTCTGTAGTTTGGTTGTCCAGAACTAAAACCTGGTAGTCCCAGGCATCCAAACTACCAATTTGCCTACCCCTGAAAATCTGTTGCTATATTTTTTTAAATTTTCAATAGTTAAAGGAATCGGGTAAATAAAGCAGTATAATAACAACAATATATACTTTTCCCAACAAATGCAAAATACAAAAACTGTTTTAGGCTTATGCTTTTAGCATACTGCAAAATAAAACAATTTACAATTCAGGAAACTATGAATAAGCTTTAAAAAAATGTGTGATGTGAAATTAAAATGAAAAACAATATACGAAAGTAATGCACAGAAATAATAAAGATAAATAACAGTCATAAAAAATTATACAAAAATAGTGACTGCATATAAAAATGTAAAATGTACAAAATTATGACAGATTTTAACATTTATGAACACAGGTGGGGAATCCTAGTGCCTCCAACAATTAACAACATCTGGTGGAAACATAAGGCGCCAGAGAGCAGCCTGATTTAGACCTTCTGTGAGGCTGGATAAAGTAATCTAGGAAGTTAAATGATGAACATCTGTAGGATTCTCATGGTGGATAATAAATACCAAACACCTAATCCACCAGTAACTAAACCACTCCATTTTGTACTTAACAATTTCTAACTAACATCAACATTTAAAACTATTTTTGCTATCTTTTTTATTTGGTAACAACTGTACAACATACCCACCTTCTGCTATGCACTGTTTTCCATTACCGTAAAAGCCAGGACGGCAGTAGCAGCAGTAACCTGTTGAGTAATCTCTGCAATCTGCAAAAACTGAGCATGTCTGCTGACTGTTAGCACATGTCTCCTGAGGACCTATATTATAGGGAAAAACTGAAAGGAAGAAATATAAAATAAAGTACAAGAAGAGAAGATTAATGAAGGACAAACAGATGAAAATACAATATTAAGACTCTTTCTTTGACCAGCTGTATTTGACTTTATCTCTGTTCTTAAAAAGATATTTAACATTATCTGAGTAAAACTCTAAGATAGGCTGCTAAAAATTACAAGTGAAAAGAAAGCATTGCAGATCTTATCATTTCTAAAGATTTGAAGCTATTTAATTCCAGTACATATACTACACTTTCCAAAAGACAGTTGACCCTCTTGATAAATCAATAAGGACACTGTATACTATATATGCAGCTAGCAGACTTCAGATTCATGGTATACTTTATTAAAAAAAATGGACAATCTATTTTACAATGAGCCCAGTTTGGCTGTTGTTACTTTTTACTTCCTATGCAGCTTATAATTGCTTAATTCACTGGAATAAACATTATGGGATAAAACATAAAGAAATGTTGAACTGCATGGAGTTAAACATTTGCATCTGTCTGACCTTTTCCTTACACCATGTGGCTTTGCACATTAAGTCATTTTTTTTAACTAAATCTTGCAGCCATGCTTAGCTTGGATCAGCTGACAAAACACCCAGCTGAGTACCCTCACATCTCTGAAAGCTCCAGAGGTTATTCATTTAGGTTTTGGAAAGGTGGGAAAAAATTAGATTTGAGTGCTAGTAACAATGATAAAGTAAAATCACTAAGGTTCTTTCAGCAAAACAAACAATGGAAAGTATCCTTTAGTGTCTTAGTAGAGAAATTACAGCATATTAATAATAGAAACAACAGAACACGTTTTCCATAAGGAAGCTTGTGGTGGTATGGAGCAAACTACCAACTGATGTAAATGAAGACAAGGCCTAGTTAAAGAAGCAATGGGAGGAAATACCGGGATAAAGTAAACATTAGTTAACCAAACAGCCATCTAAAGATTGAATAATCTCATCATCTCTGATATTTTCTTTACCCATAATATGGCCCCTGTGAAGGGTGTCACCCTAGTTCAAGAGAAAAGAACACAAACCTTCTCCTACTAAGACAACAACTTGACCAGCCTGGTTTGATAGTTCAATACAGACATAAGTAGATAGCAAACTAATTCCATAAAATTCTCAAACTCACTTAATCTAATTCAAGATCACATTTTGCCAAAGCCTGTTAGGGTAGCTCTGGGGACAAGGCAGGAAACTGTCCTGGAATGGATGTCAAACTACTAAAGACCCCAGTCACACACACCTGATAGAAGTTGCTGAATTAAGTTATCCAGCACCTCTTTGTAGATGTGGGAACAGACACGGAAAGAAAGTGTAAATTCCATAGAATCAGTGACTGGGTGTGGAATTCAAATACAGGATACTAGATCTGTAGTTTACTGCAAGAGGTACTCCGGCTCACTTATCAAATCCTAATGTTGACCTCACAGTGCATATTCCCCCCGGTTTTTTTTTTACTCCTAAGCCACAGCCAGAAGATTGCCTCTTCTTCCTACTCAGCTAGGCCCTTCAATGTCTTCCTATGCCTCTCCAAACCCTTCAATAGATGATGAGTGAATGCTCTAATCACATAGGTGGATGTCCACCATCCCTCCATCCTGCTAATAGTTGCCAGATCTGAATATTTATGTCTTCTCCTCTCATGAGCCTCCTCCACTCGTTTTACCCATGGGATAGTTCACTCAACTCTAATGACTTTTTTTGCTTGTTGCAGGCCATAACATGATGTCCAGCTTTAGTGTGGTTGAAGTAATGTCAGTAAGAAACCGAAGTTGGTGATTCAGGTCTACTCTTATTAACCAGCTGCTTGCAGGAACAAGGATTGTTTCTTTTACCCGTCAGAAGTTTCCCTGCACTATCCTTCCTTGTTTGGCAAAGCACATTAGCCATTTTTGTGGGGGAGGTGACCTTTAATTGACTCCATTCTGTTAGATTCCAGAACCCCCACTTGTCTGAGGAGAATCTGATGATGCCGTCATTTATACTACCCTTGTGATAACAGAGTTCACCAATTCAGCAGAATACATGTATTTGAAGCATTAAAAAGGGGACATTTTGATTCTGAGCCATATCACTGGATCGGATGGATGGGAGTTGGAGTACATTATAGGCAACACAAAACTGCAACTCACTCTGGCCTGACGCAGCTTCCACACATCATTCCAACTTAGACTCTGTTGTTGATTAACACCTCCTAGGTTTTCCAGAGACCCTGCTGGCACACCTTAATTCCCTTGATTTTATACAGATCCTTGTCTATCCTTACAACTTCTGAAATCATTAGGTTTCTTCTTCATTATCGAACCTGATGACCACAGCTTGGGTGTCACCCCTCACCCTAGACCTGTTCTTTCTGGCTATACCCTACCAATTATCTCCTGATACCTCAGAAAAGCAAGTGTCTGGTTAACTACATGCTCTGCCTTCCTCTTATGAACTATTAGAACTTGGATGTTTGCACTATGCGCTGGCTACTCTGATTACTCCCACAACTTCAACACCAGTATGGCCTTTTCTTGCTTATAGTTCAAGTTAACAGATTTTACAGGAAGCTCTAAAATATTCCTAACAAACAGGCATGTGTGGGGTAAGCACTGAGGCAAGCCTATATATTTGTGAATATAGTTATTTACCATTTTGTCAGTCTTGAATAGTACAAAGGCACTGGTTTAATTGGGTTTCAAAGGTCACATCAAAAGCTGGAAGTGTACCCTACTAACACCAAAAACACTCAGAACACCTTAGGAAATAGCTTTGCTCTACATTTTCCAGTCCTTCAAGCAGTTGTTTAATGATTGCAGCAGCAACTGCATGTTGGAAAGATCTGGCATGTACTATCTTCCTAGGCTTCAGATGGGTATTTTCTGCCAGCTTTCATCTACACAGAATGAGATCTAGTTATTTTTAATTCCTTTTAGGAGTTAAAAGCTATAGAAGTTTACTGGTTTGATTTTTATCCTAGCCCATGCTAACACGTCTTCCAATATTTTCAGAAGCCAGTGCTAGTGGTGTCGATTATGTAGCTCCTCAAGTCAACTGCGTCCTGGCTCTGCAAACCATCTGTCTTATACCAATCAGGATGACATCAAAAGCAGTTTGGACATGGATGGGGAGTTTGAACATTCCATCACTATTCCCCAAGTCGAGAAGCAGAATATGAAGAGAATGTACTGTATGTGAAAAGTACAATATGAAGAGAAAATAAATGCTAAACATTCAAATTCAATGGAGGAGGCACCCAGACTGCAATCTTTCCTGTTATCCAAGCACAATTAGGCAGCAACACAATCTGATATAACAATATATATTGTAATTATCCTCCCAATAGGCACAGTTAACTTAGCATTCTACTTTCCTGCTATGAATTCATATCCTTGTCTTGAATAGCACAGATCTCTATAACTCTAATTTATGATGCATTATCTATTTTTTTTTTACTGTGAATTAATTTTTTACATTATTCTTATTTGTTTTCACTGTTGTCACAGTTGGGCAATGTGCCTCAGGTGTTAATTATCTGGGCATTAAACAATATGTTAGGTTAATGTACTGGTTCACTGTATAAGGTAAAAGGCATCTTGTTTGCTTGTGATTTAAAAACATAATTGCAGTATGTTCTTCTGCAACCTGGGATATTTAAAGACTGGTTGCTTGCCCTACTCTTAAATAATATTTTACCTCCCAGTCAATCTTCTTTTTTTGTTGTTTCTTGCTACCTTTATAACAAGCACTTCACTAGTAGGTTTACACTGAAATAATTAGTGATACCAAGTGCTGCATAACTAATATCATCTCTCCACGAGAGGACTACATCTAAATCCGAGTCTCTCTATTGTACCGTGATCAGAGGTGCTCTGAAAGACATTACTACTTCTAATGACAGCAGATTGTCATCATTAAAACATTATAACATTAGAACAATCTAGACAAGAACAGGCCATTCAACCCAACAATTCCATCAGTCCTGTCCACTTAATTCTTCTAAAAAACAAAGTCTAGTTTTGAAAGTCCATAAATTCTTTACTCTTTACCACACTACTTGGTAGCTTATTCCAAGTGTCTATGGTTCTTTGTGTAAAGAAAAACTTCCAAATATTTGAGCAAAATATATCTTTAACAAGCTTCTATCTGTGTCCCCGTGTTCTTGATGAACTCATTTTAAAATAACATTTTTGATCCACTGGACTCATTCCCTTCATAATTTTAAACTCTTCATTCATGTCACCTCTTAATCTTCTTTTGCTTAAACTGTAAAGGCTCAGCTCTTTTAATGTTTCTTCATAATTCATCCCCTGTAGCCCTAGAATCAGCCTAGTCGCTCTTCTCTGGACTGCTAGCACTGCTATTTCTTTTTTGTAGTCTGGAGACCAAAACCACACACAGGACTCCAGATGAGGCATCACCATTGTGTTATAAAGGTTCAGCAGAATATCCTTGGACTTGTACTGCACACATCAAGGCGCTATATAACCTAACATACTGTTTGCCTTCTTAATGGCTTCAGAACACAGTCTGGCAGTTGACAGTGTTGAGTCCACTATGACTCCAAAATCCTTCTCATAAGGTGTACTCTGATTTTCAGACATTCCACTGTATATTCAAACCTAACATTTTTATTTTCTTTGTATAATACTTTACATTTACTGACATGAAATTTCATCCGCCACAAATCTGCCTAAGTCTGCATGATGTCCAAGTCCTTCTGTAATAATGTAACAGATTCCAAATTATCTGCCAATCCACCTATCTTGGTATCATCTGCAAACCTGACCAGCTTTTAACTTATATTCCCATCTAAATCATTTACTGTATATTGAAAATAGCAGCAGTCCAAGCACTGAACCCTGGGGAACACCAGTCTTAACATCAGCCAATTCTGATAAGGTTCCTCGCACCATCACCCTCTGCTTCCTGTGTCTGAGCCAATTCTGCACTGATCTACAAACATCACCCTGATCCCCATTTGTTTTAGTTTGATGCCCAAACTCTCATGTGGCACCTTATCAAATGCTTTCTGAAAGTCAAGATAAATAATATCATATCCTTCACTTCGATCAAAACCTTTTGTTGCCTCCTCATAGAATTCCAGCTTTTTGGTAAAATAGTACCTTCCTCTTCTAAACCCATGTTGACTATTCAGAAAAACTCCTGTACTTGCCATATGCTGCTCAATCTTATTGTTAGTAATACAAAGACAAGACATAAAACAAAGACAATCCAACCTGCTTTTGTTACACTCTTTTATGCCATTTTCCTCTCTTCAGTCCTTATGCTTACTTTTACATTAAAAGTTAGTACTAAACATTTCCATTTTAGCTTTGTGACCAAATCATCCTAATTCTAAATGCAGGTTGCCCGTAAAGGCAGGCTAGCAATGTTGCCACTGACAAAGATAAGAAAAGCCTTTATTGACTAAGTCTGTATATTATACTGTCTTTATCCAATTCAAAAGCTCTGAAAGTGTGCACAGCACAGATCTAAGCAATGCAGTTTTTATTGTATAAACCAAAGTAGACCTACAAATAACAGTGTTTAGAATAAAGCAGAACAAATCTTACCATTGCCATTGACTTCAATATCGTCTTCAACAATTACTACCTCAGGGTACAGGGGCGGATATGACTGACGCTGATTAGTCTGAAACTGGACAGAATGCACTGGGAGTTCATCCACTGGGGGATTTGACTCTACGATTGACTGTTTCTCCGAAGCCACATCTTCTGAAATTTCATACAGCAGTGGCTGGACATATTTACGGCCTTGTCCTTCATTGTGTGCCTCAATATAGTCTTCTTTTGGCACTGTCTCCTCAATGTCCTGTGTCCTATTGGGAATTTCTGTGACCTCGACATCATTTCTTTGATGGTCCCCAGTCAGTGTTCCTTCAGTAGGAAATTTATTAATCTCTTTAAGCAACACTGATACTTCACCAGGAGCAATATCAGTAAAAAAAGGGGAGGACCCAATTTCATAAACCCATACTCCTTGCCTTCCAGAATTGGTTAACCTGAAAGTTTTAATAAAATATGTATAACTTAGAAACCAGTTAGACTTAGAAACACAGTCTACTGATATATTGCAAATCATAAAAATCTTACCTGCAAAGTTCCTTCACAGATTCTTCACTATTTGAGGTGATCTCATAGAAAGGCCCATTCCTTGAAAATAGAAAATACTGGATCTCTCCTTTACTAAAGCCTGCTTTAGCAAAATTATCACGGTTGTGTATACTTTGTGGTTTACTTCCATAAAACTGGATCCCATCTTCTGGGTACAGAAAAATGGCAAAGGAAGCATTGTCACTTGAGGCTAGCACTGCCTGGAATGTGTTTCTCTGAGGATGAAAAAAGAAAGTCACCTTTAAATCTGAAGGCACCAATCGTTGTCATCTTATCTTTTATGGAAATACAAAAGCACAGCATGAATGTTCCTCAAAACAGAATTGCTCCTCCCTTTGCATTTGGTAATCATATTGCAATATTCATTACTCATTTAACAGTTACTGTACATACAGTATGGACAAGCAAGTTAGTTATTGTTGTTAAACAATGATATTTAAATACCAGCTTTATTGCAAGAAAGTGATGTTTGGGCCTTTTTCTAGACATCCTCAACTTAAGCAATGGTTTACCTCCCAAAATGTTATTTTTTAAAAATGTTTCAACATGCAAAACTAAAAGAAAGCAACACGTTCACAGGCATAGATGATGCCAAAGACAGAATTAGATATGAAATGCAGAATTAATGCTTTGACTTGTGAATTCCAAAATCTTACACAAGAGTAATAATAAAGTGAAAATGCCAAAAGCATAATTTGAGCTTTTGAACTGGGAGAAAAACATAAAAAACTTGCAAAAAAATAATGAACTGAAATAAGAAAAAATAAACATGGTTCAACACAAAATATTCAGGCACAAATAATCTTCAAATCTAGGTAAAATTACAAAATGCAATTCAATGGATGAAAGTAAAAATAGCTACGTGCAGGTACAGCAACATTTAAAAGTAGCCAAAGTACCTGGAATTGCTCAGGTGTGTTTATATAAGAAAGCAAATATTTGTGTGTTTTTTAAACGTTGACCCTTTTGTTATTGCTGGCTATAATGCTAGTGTCTCATCCAATGTTCACTCTACAGCCGCGCAGTAGTTGTAAACCTGCCGCGCAGTCATTTTGTAATCCTGCGCACAGAATGTCAGTGACGATCAGTGAAGTCACCCTGTGAAGTGAGATAAAGGCGGCAGATTGTCATTTACACGCTGGTGCGTGTAAATAACCAGCGAGCCACATTAGCTAGCACATTTTATTTCGTTGAGTGACTAGTCACTGCACTGTCTACTGTACTTCACTCAGTTCGCTTTCTCTAGACATACAGTAGTGCGTTAAATTAACAGTTTTCGTGTCGATTTCGTTAAATTAACAGTCTTCGTGTCAATATTTTAAAATGTTGAAGAGAAAAACATGTACAACAAGTGGTAAAGAAATGCAAAATAAGAAAGCGTGAGATTCATTTAAGCCTGAATGGTTAAAAGTAAAAGTAAAAACAGATACGCCAGATTCAAGGAATGTTGCAGTTGAATTAGGTTGCATATACGAATACTCAGACGAGAATTGACTTAAGTGTAAGTTATGTGCTGCTAGTTCAAGTAATAAGGCTAACAAAGACAACGAATATGTCACTCGAAAGCGTTGGGATACGTGGAACCTTGACAACTGTAAACAACATTTATCGTTGTGTGTTCACTTAGAAAATGTTGAAATTTTGCACAATCGCTCACATAGAATCGACCTGAAACGTCTTCTGGTTGAAACAAGTACTGAGCGAGAAGAACGAATTGAGCATAACGAGCGCCAGCAATCAAACGAGGAGCAAGTTCGAATCTTAATGGATAATGTCCTTCTTGCCATCAGGATGAACGCTTCGATGCTGTCAGTGCAAATGATTCACGACCATATAGGAAAATGTGTTTCAATACCAGACAGTTGGCGAAGTAAGAACTACGCCTTAGAGTTTGTTGAAGCAATCAACGAAGTGGTTGCAAACAACATATTTATAGAACTTCGAGCTGCATCGTTCCACACGCTCATCGTTGATGAAAGCACTGACATAACAGTAAATAAAATGCTAATCATCTGCTTTAAATATCGTCCAACAAATTCATGTGGTTACAAAATCGTTTTTGGTGGGATCATTCAGCTAACAGCATGTGATGCTTCAGCCCTTGAGGCAGTAATAAGACAATACTACACTGATCTTCGACTCGACATGACCCGCACGGTTATGATAACGTCAGATGGATTGGCCGCTTTACTCAAGGCAACGGTTCCTCATCTTGCTGAACAGCAGTGTGTTGCTCACCGAGAAGACTTGGCACTTACTGATTCTTGGAAGGATGTTAGTTTGTTTAAAAATATTGAGATTCTGTTGCGTACTATTTATACTTTATTTAGTTGATCTTCAGTTAAGAAAGGTGCACTTGAAGAATAGGCAAATGTAAATGATCTGGATGTAATTTCTTTTCGACCAATTCATAAAGTTCGTTGGTTGTCACGTCACTTTGCTGTCAGTACTTTTGTTAAAAATCTTGAAGTTTTAGCTGCATACTGTGAAGAACAAGTGCAAGATTGCAATGATCCTGTTTGTAATTATGTTTTGAAATCATTACGAGATCCACTGTATCAGATTGCTCTGTATACAGCAAATGATGTTTTAACTGAATTAGCTAAATTATCCATGTTATTACAATGAAGTAATTTATCACCAATTGAAGCACATCAATTTTGCTTTTCTAAAATCTGTAAATTGGAAGTACAATATCTGGGTGAGAATGTTTACTGGAATGATAAAGCCAAGCAAATTTTAAGTGAAAATGAAGGCACTGACACAAGACAAATCACACAGTTAATACAATCAGTCTGTGATCACTTAAAGGTAAGATTTCCAGCGGATGAACTACAATTTTGGTCAGCTTTTGCTCCCACAGGTTTGAAAAACTGTGTATTTGATTTTGGTGTCAAAGAGATAAAAGAACTGTGCGTAAAGTATAAAGATTTGTTACATACAACAAATAATGAGTTGATTATTGCTCAATACAATGACTTCAAATTTCAGATCAGAGAGAAACTGAAATCTGGTACCATAAATTCACTACCTGAAATCACAGGAGTAACATTAAATGATGAACAATTTAGCACACTCGCAATGTTAATCGACATTTGCTGTACTTTTCAAGTATCTAGTGCTGATTTTGAACGAGGTTTTAGCCTCATGAATAGCATTAAAGTGAAAACACAAAACAGGCTTGACGTTACTCATTTGGATCATCTTATGCAAATAAAATTATATTTAAATGCTGGAAAGACTGTGGATTTGCACAAAACGTATAACATGTGGAAGGAATGTAAAATTAGACATGAAAAGTTGTAATAACCACCTTGTTAATTTTATCAAGCCAGGTTTTTAACTGTATCTATACTAATAAAAGACAAAGCCCTCACTGACTGACTGACTGACTGACTGACTGACTCAGTCACTCACTGACTCATCACTAATTCTCCAACTTCCCGTGTACGTGGAAGACTGAAATTTGGCAGGCTCATTCCTTACAGCTTACTTACAAAAGTTAGGCAGGTTTCATTTCGAAATTCTACGCGTAATGGTCATAACTGGAGCCTACTTTCGTCCATATATACGGCCATAGCCATAGCCTGCAGCTCGGTCGCCGTGTGAGGCGGAGTTGCGTCCCGCATCATCACGCCTCTTATGTAATTGAGTGCCTGCCCATATAAGGTAAATATTCACAGGTGAAGGACTGTGCTTAGCATATTCATAAGTGCAGCTACTACGGAAACCCTCTGACGCTGAACAGGCCTTTGTACACATATCAATAGGAAAGCAAGGTGTAAAGCTGGCAGCAAAAGAATATGAAGCGAGTGACGCATACAAGCATATTCATAAGTGCAGCTACTTCAGGAATAAAGTCCGGTGTAAACCTAAAGTTTAAATTAAGTTCATAGACAGGCTGCCGCTGGCGTTTGTCATGCCTACGACGAATACGATATTCGCGAGATACAAGTTTAATGAGATGACGCAGGGTATAAACGAGACTTTTGATCACTTTGTAACAGAGTTAAAATTGCTGTAACGGAGTTAAAATTGCTGGTGAAGGACTGTGCTTATGCAAACGAATAGGAAGGCAGGGTGTAAAGCTTAACTTTAAATTAGGTTCATAGACACGTTGCCGCTGGCGTTTGTCATGCCTAAGACGAATACGATATTCGCGAGATACAACTTTTAAGTGCCGGGTCTGAGCTAACATTAAATAAAGCCGTGGACATCGCGAGATCGCACAAGATAGCACAAGCACAGCTGAGAAGCTTCGATGCATGTACTCCGAGCGGCTCACGTGAACTACTGCGGAAACCCTCTGACGCTGAACAAGCCGTTGTACACATATCAATAGGAAAGCAAGGTGTAAAGCTTAAGTTTAAATTATATTCATAGACACGCTGCCACTAAATATTCACAGGCAAATCTACAACTTAATACCGGGAATGCCTGTTAAACATCTTAGATTCACGAGTACCGATTTGGGTAGTGATTACTTCGATGAATGAAACCTGTTCAAAAAACACATTACACAATTGAGAAGGCAGCAAAAGAATATGAAGCGAGTGACGCATACAACCATATTCATGAGTGCACCTACTTCCGAAACAAAGCACGGTGTAAACCTAAGGTTTAAATTAAGTTCATAGACAGGCTGCCGCTGGCGTTTGTCATGCCCACGACGAATACGATATTCGCGAGATACAAGTTTAATGACAAGACGCAGGGTTTAAACGAGGCTTTTGATCACTTTGTAACAGAGTTAAAATTGCTGTAACGGAGTTTAAATTGCTGGTATGCCAGGTCTGAGCTAACATTAAATAAAGCCGTGGACATCGCGTGATCGCACGAGATCGCACAAGCACAGCTGAGAAGCTTCGATGCATGTACTCCGAGCGGCTTACGTGAACTGAATTTGCAGGACTGGGAAAGGTTAAATTAAGTTGTGGCAAATCCACAACTTAATACTGGGAATGCCTGTTAAACATCTTAGATTCACGAGTACCGATTTGGGTAGTGAACACTTCGATGAATGAAACCTGTTATCTTAACAACGGTTGACAAACACGAAATCGATTTCCGGCGCCGCATGTGAGTGGCAGCCGTTTCAACAGCTCTGTATATGACTTTATCTTTTTACCTTTTTTTCCTCTATTTATTTATTTATTTCCTCTATTTCGCTGATCACTTCTACCACTTTCTTTTATGTGGAATCGCTCCCTGGACACTTTTTACTATTTTTACTACTTGATATGGATTTTTACACTCCGAGACTCGCCTATTCAAGTAGTCAACTTAAAGCACTGAGAAGAAATGCTCACGCCGGTGTGGTTCCCTGTTTTCCCGATGAGGTAAGATGACGATATCGGGGCAGCCGAGCCGGTGCAAAGATAAAAGATAAGAAAAAATCCAGGCAACTTGAGAGAAAATGGCGTTATAAACCGTCGGTGCCTTCTGTGATCCTGGGAAATGTGAATTCACTACCAAATAAGATCGACGAATTGGCTCTGCTGGTGAAAAATGTCAGAACCTACAGAGAATACAGCTTGCTGTGTTTTAGTGAAACGTGGCTAACAACTACCATCCCAGATGCTAATGTGGAGCTACCCGGGTTTAGCACAGTTAGAGCAGACAGAGACGCGAGTACCTGCGGGAAGAAGAAAGGAGGAGGACTCGCTCTCTATGTCAATACAAAGTGGTGCAACTCAGGACATGTAAACGTTAAAATCTCCAATTGCTCCAGGGACATCGAACTGTTGGCCATAAGTCTGCGTCCCTATTACTTGCCCAGAGAGTTTAGACACGTGATTGTTGTCATTGTTTACATCCACCCTCAAGCGAACGCGGAGATAGCGAGTGACATCATCCATTCCGCAGTTGCTAAGTTACAAACGCAGCACCCTGAGGCTCTTGTGCTAATCGCTGGAGACTTTAACCATATGACGCTGGACAAAACATTACCTGCCTTCTTCCAGTATGTGGACTGTAGCACCCGGGGAAATAGGACTATCGACCTACTGTATGCAAACGTTAAAGATGCATACAGTGCCACTCCGCTGCCTGCGCTTGGGAAAGCAGATCATAACCTGGTACTGCTTCAGCCTCACTACAAACCAAGAGTGAGGGCGCTACCTACAACCACACGATCATTCAGGAAGTGGTTCACTGAGGCAGAGCAGGCTCTGAGAGACTGCTTTGGAACTACAGACCAAGGTTATTATAGTTAACTAAAACTAAAATCAAAACTGAAACTATTATTAAAAAAACATTTTCGTAAACTGAAATAAAATAATTAACAAAGCCAAAATTAAAAACTGAAACTAAACGAAACTATTAAAGTAGCTGGAAAGACTAACTGAAGTAAAATAATAATTTACTAAAATATTTTTAGTTTTAGTTTTTGAATGAATATTCTTGCCGTTAGTCTTTAACCCTTGTAAGTTTTGCAATCCTACTCTGGATAAACAGGTTTAGATAATGTATATATTGTTCTTAATCTCAGATGCTGTCTCTGTCATTTTGTGTCTGCCCGTACTCTTATTTCCTGCTCCTGCTCTGCTCATTATGGGTTTACTGTTCTTATGGTGGGCTATTCAAGACTCACCACCCCTAACCTTGACACTACATGCTTGTTGTTCTTGTTTCCCTCAATACAGCCAGGTGGGTTCTGCACACTGACTCAAGCCTAAGAGTCCTGTTCTTCCTAAGCCCTTGTGATTTTCATGAGAAAATATTTTAAAAATTATAAAGTTGTGTAAAATTGTTCATATTCAGTGTCTAGTTTTGATTATGTTTGTTTTTATTAGACAAAAACAAAACCAGATAGTAAACTAGGCAGTGTAGTAAGCTTCCACTAACATTAAACTCATATCCAAATCTGTTAAGTGTGCAGTTCTATCTGATTGTGACACAAAAGTAACTCCGTAAGAGCTCCATGCCATAATTACTAAAACTAAAACTGAAACTAATATATATAAAAATAAAATAGAAATACCTTTGTGAAATAAAAGCTAAACTAAAACTAAAAATACACAATGAAGGAAAACTAAAACTAAACTGAATTTCCAAGTAAGGTCAGAAAAAATATAGAAATAAAAACTAATATAAAAAGGCAAAACTATAATAACCTTGCTACAGACTGGGATATACTGCTGGGGTCACATAGTGAGAACAATAAAGAAGCTGTTGACTGCACAACTGATTACATCAACTTCTGTATGGACATTGTAGTTCCAGTAAGAACAGTACGCTGCTATGCTAACAACAAGCCATGGATTACAAAAGACATCAAAGGCCTTTTGAACAAGAAGAAAAGGGCTTTTAAAGACGTTGATCAGAATGCGCTCAAGCGCGTGCAGAAGGAACTCCGAGTCCAGCTCAGGGGAGCGAAGGAGCAGTACAGGAGAAAGCTGGAGCAGAAGTTGCAGAATAACAGCATGAAGGAAGTGTGGGATGGAATGAAGATTATCACTGACTGCAGCTCGAAGCAGGGTGCCACCATCGAGACAGACGTGGAAAGAGCAAACCAAATGAACAACTTAATAGGTTTGATCACCCTAACCCACTCTCATCTCGGAGTACTGCATCCTCCAACCATCCTTCTTTTGATAACAGCATAGGTGAGACATCCCCACCCACAATTACAGCAGCCAATGTGAGCAGAGAGCTGAGAAGACTTCGTGGCAGCAAAGCAGCAGGTCCAGATGGTGTATCGCCACAACTGCTGAAGGCCTGTGTGTTGGAACTGGAGAGTCCTCTACAGCGCATCTTCAACCTGAGCCTGGAACAGGGGTGAGTCCCGAGGCTTCGGAAAACATCTTGTATCACCCCAGTCCCAAAGGTATCACATCCTAATGAGCTGAATGACTTCCGGCCTGTTGCTCTGACGTCACATGTGATGAAGACCATGGAGCGGCTGCTGCTTCACCACCTGAGGCCACAGGTCCGCCACGCCCTCAACCCTCTGCAGTTCGCATACCAGGAGAAGGTGGGAGCGGAGGATGCCATCATCTATATGCTACACCGATCCCTCACTCACTTGGACAGAGGCAGTGGTACTGTTAGAATTATGTTTTTGGACTTCTCTAGCGCCTTCAACACCATCCAACCTCTGCTCCTTAGAGACAAGCTGACTGAGATGGAAGTAGACTCACACCTGGTGGCATGGATCATGGACTATCTTACTGACAGACCTCAATATGTGCGTCTTGGGAACTGCAGGTCTGACATTGTGGTCAGCAACACAGGCGCGCCTCAGGGGACTGTACTTTCTCCGGTCCTGTTGAGCCTATATACATCAGACTTCCAATACGACTCGGAGTCCTGCCACGTGCAAAAGTTTGCTGTGTTAAATGGTGCGACTCAAACCACTTACACCTTAACACCAGCAAGACCAAGGAGCTGGAGGTGGATTTTAGGAGGCCCAGGCCCCTCATGGACCCTGTGATCATCAGAGGTGACTGTGTGCAGAGGGTGCAGACTTATAAATATCTGGGAGTGCAGCTAGATGATAAATTGGACTGGACTGCCAATACTGATGCTCTGTGTAAGAAAGGTCAGAGCCGACTATACTTTCTTAGAATGATTGGCGTCCTTCAATATCTGCAATAAGATGCTGCAGATGTTCTACCAGACGGTTGTGGCGAGTGCCCTCTTCTACGCAGTGGTTTGCTGGGGAGGCAGCATAAAGATGAAAGACGCCTCACGCCTGGACAAACTTGTTAAGAAGGCAGGCTCTATTATAGGAGTAAAGTTGGACAGTTTAACATCTGTGGCAGAGCGATGGGCATTAAGCAAACTCCTGTCAATCATGAAGAATCCACTGCATCCACTGAACAGTGTTATGTCCAGACAGAGAAGTAGCTTCAGCAACAGACTTTTGTCACTGTCCTGCTC
>JANRMT010062826.1:5293848-5357174 GCA_026402145.1 Polypterus bichir lapradei | reverse complement strand
CGTATTATTACAGGAGACAGCACCAGCGTGGATATTCTATAATTTTATAAAGATGCTTCAAAGTCGATTCATTCAATGTTGATGTAAAATTGCTACAAATCATGATGCTGAAATGGCATCAAAGCCTAAAATTATAAGTGCCTCATCATAAAATGGACTTGAACAAATGTCTACCATCAAGAAACAGAGTTACTAACATTGTTCTTAGTTGTTCTCTTTTTATTATATTCTGAACAACTACTCAGCAAGTTCTAAAAAACCGTGTGCTTTATTCTGTTTTAACGTGACCTATCTCTACTGTTCTTGGTAACAATATGCAGGTGTACAATATTGTTTTTGTTTTTTTTTTCAGAAAATGTAAGGTTTTGCTTTGATAAAGATGTAGTATCATTAGTTTATTTTGGAGCTATAGTCATGTGAACATGGTGCAATGAAAATCCTATGTGTACACTTCACTGCTACTGTGCTTGTCTGGCTTGTCCAGGTGGCTGAAAGAAAGGAAAATTGTTCATTATTATAAAACCCTTTTGAATCCATATATTTGCTTTGGAGTTCTTTCATGACCCAAGTTGCGTGCAGAACATCATCACCGGATACTTCAGTAACCTGCAGATGTGCTTCACTCTGAAGGGCTACACAGCATGATGGCAACAGACAGAACACAGAATTGATATGGGATCCACCATCTCCCACATCCTGTTTGTGATAGCCTTCGAAGTAATTCTCAAAGGGGCCAGGCAGGTAGTTGGAGGTATCAAGTTACCATCAGGGGAGAGGCTCCCACTACTGAGGAGTTACATGGACGACATGACAAACATCCTTCAAACAGCTCCATGCACAATCAGGCTCTTCAAGCATCTTGATGAGCTCCTCACATGGGGAAGGATAAAGGTCAAGGCTGCAAAATCAAGAAGTCTAATGATAAGGAAAGGCATACCACTGAAAGTCAGGAAAACCTCCGTTGCAGATGGAGAGCCCATTCCACAGCTGGACGAGAAACCACTGCAAAGCCTGAGAAAGCAGTACACAGCAGACGTGTCTGAGAGGCAAATAGGAAAACTAGCCAAGTATCAACTTGCCGAGTGGCTGGCAAAGATTGAGCAGAACCACCTGCCTGGGAAGTATAAGGTGTGATGTTATCAGCACACCCTATACCAACGGGTCATGTGGCCTCTAAAGGTCTGCGAAATCGCCTTGTCAGAAGTTAACAGGATGGATGGTCTCACTAACAGTTACATCCGTAAGTGGCTAGGATTGCCCCGCTGCTTTCAGATGTAGGTCTCTTCAGCCAGAGCACGCTGGAGCTCCATCTCAAGTTCATTAGCCTGGGGTAGAAACAAGAAAAGGCTCGCCTTGTGTTGGAGCTAAAGAACTCGACAGACCCGCTCATAAGGAGGGCGAAAGTCAACATTCACACAGGCTGCAAATGGAAGGCACAGGTTGAGGTGGATTGGGCCATCTCTAGTTTGCAACATTGAGAGGCGGGGCAGGCATTCCAGACTAGTCGTGCTGGCCTGGGCTGGGGATCAGTGCAGCAGTTCTGGTCCAAATCCACCAAGAAACAACAGAAGATCATGGTGGTGGATGAAGTCACCAGGTTGGAGCAGAAGCAAATCCATGTGAAAGCAATATCCCAGGGCAGCCAAGGAGCTTGAACAAGATGGGGTGTTACCACTAACCGGCACATCACCTGGGCAGACATCTGGAGAACACCACAATCTAGACTTAGCTTCCTGTTGAGGGGAACCTTACGACACCCTCCCATGCCCTTGGAACCTCACACAGTGGGATGGTGAGGAGGTAGGCTGTTCCTTTTGCGGGAGCGTCAAGATGAGCCTCCATCACATATTGTCAGGTTGTAAGGTGGCTTTGACTCAGGGACACTTCAGATGGTGCCATGATCAAGTCCTGGCATTGCTGTCTGAGATCCGGGAGAGCTGTAGGGTTGTAGCAAACCACAAACCGGCAATAGCTAAGCATGCCCTAACAGGATTTGTAAATTCCAGCAGTACATATCAACCTCTTGCGCAGAAGAGGGTTTGCATGCTTACACCTGGCAAAGAAAGGCAGATGTTGGCAGACCTCAGGAAACAGCTGGTCTTCCCAAGAGAGGTTGCAATAACTACTCTCCGGCAATGCAATAATAGGTAAGGATGAGAATATGTGCCTAGATTATTGTGACAAAAGAAGAATCAGGAGAATTAAAGAGGTTTAAATGGGCTAGGCAATCAAGTCAAATAATGAGCTGGAGTAAGGAACTAGAAAGCATACTAATATAGCCAACAAGTTTTTTGCATCAGAAAGAATTAAAGTCAGAAGAATCCTATTGAGTTTCTTATGCCACAATAACAAGAATTTGGCCCTAACAAAAAACTTTTGATGTTTAAAATTATTTAAATATAAGTTAAGAAAGCACACCACAATTTTTAGTGTAAGCTTTTAATTGGGAACACTGCTGCACAAGACTGTCACAGGATGGAAAAAAGCCCAGTGCAGTAACAGGTAAACAATAGTGACACAAACAGATTCAAAATGGAGATAGAAAGACAAAGCAGAATCACAGTTAAAGACAAAAAAACATGTGAAAGGTTTATTAAGTGCGCCACTCTGTGAAGTGTGGATGTGCTAAAGGTTAATAGCCATGAAATATCCCTAAACAGCAACTCATAAACAGTAATATAAAAAAAAAAACAGGCAGGAGGCCAGAACACAAGCCACAAAAGTACACACAAAGCTTTCAAATGCACTTGGCAAAAATCAAAAAACAGAAAAAACAAGTTTGGGTCAAAATGCACAAAACACTGCATTTCAAGAAAAACAGAAATACAGTACATAACAATAGGCTTTCCAACGTAGGATACACAATGTTAGAATGAAGAGCCTCAGTCAAGTTCTCTCATTTATATCTCTTGCAATTCCCTGAACATAACTATCACCTGATTCAAGCTGCAAGCAAACACACTTTGGTAGGAAGGGCCAGGGCAATGTACAGGTAACCAGAGGGGTTAAGAATGGAGCCACAGTAGGGACCTGGCAATGTTTTCTTAGTATTTTCATCCTCTAGACAAAGTGCACAGGTAATGAAAAAGGTTAGTAGAGTGGTACAGCACATTGTAAGAACCTGTTGATCACACTGTACACAGTATCATCAATGCTATGAGCTAGAAAATCACATTTGATGTGTAGATTTCTGATCACCATGCTCCAAAAATGACAGAGCAGCACTAGAAGCTATGCGGTGGGTGACAATCAAGTGCATCTCAGCAAGGACAGTTGCTATTCACAGATCATAAAACTACTGAACAGTAAATCATAATAACACATATTGTAACATATAAAACAATACATATTCAGTATGTTGTGTGCTATGTTTACTTTTGTGCAAGTATGTGTTTGTTAGTAATCTATTATTGTCGCTGTTCTGAGGAAGCAAGCAATGCACTATGTGGCATTGACAATAAACCTGAACTTGACTGAAGCATAAAGATCTCACGAAAACAACCTACTAATGGAACTGAACAGCCTTATTTTAGAACGAGAAAATATATGCAGATCTAATGTTAGTCTTCAAGTTTCTCCAAGATATTGATAAGTTAACGCAGTGTAATTCTTGCAGTCAAACATAGAAACAATTACTCAAAAACACTGATAAAAACTGGGCAGACAATTCATTGAAGGTAGAAACTAGAAAGCATTCATGGAGAGGCTCAAAATAAGATACCTAACTACAAGGTTTTAACTGAGGCAAATTAGAAGAGTATGGTAAATTCCTGATTGCACTTGTCAAGAAGTGTTACAAAAACTGATGAAGAATGGGTAGTGAAGCTCAAACTATTGGTTGGTTATTTATCACATCAAAGACGTGACTATTAGAAATACCATATATATATATATATATACAGTATATATATACTAGGGGGGCCAAGGCACCCAAACCTCAGTTGCGGCCAGAATATTAGTAAAATCTGTAAATGTACAAAAGAAAAATTATTATTTTTTGGAGTAAAAATCACGAAATTCTATAAATATGTAAAAGAAAAATTAATTATTATTTAACAGAGTAAAAATCATGAAATGAGAATAAAATAGTTACTCTCTTACCAATTGGAGCATTCCAGTTAAAATGAGGTCCACTATGCTCGATGAGTATTTATAAGGACTAAATAAATGATCCATTTATTTTAACTGACATTCTTATAGATAAAAAAAGTTTTTTTAAAAAATTACTCATGTAAATAACAGGAAAATCATGCGAAAACTAAAGTGGTATGCAATGGGTCATCAAAACTCGATCTTCAGCTAACTAAATCACCTAAATACAAACATTGGTGTTATAAAAAAATATATTTTTTTAATAGTTTTTTTCCTATGAAAGAAAGCTTACTTGATCAAAAATAATGTAATTTATTGAATTAAAATATTAAAATAAATGATTGAAATAATAATGATTTATTGAAATTAAAAACCATGACTTTCTTGATATTAAAAACCATGACTTTCTTGATATTTTAGTTTATAATTTAAAAACAGAATAAGAATCTGAAAATCTAACAACATCACATTAAAGTTCGATAAATCCTGAAAAGAATGATTCCAAACGTATATAAGTAGGTTTTAAAATAAGCCAGATTTAAAGCGTGATAAAAAACGTGACACAAAAATGACACATAAAATCTCTGCACAAAATTGTTGCACTTTTAGGATTTTATATATACAAACAGAAGGGCCAAAAAATGTATACACAATTCAATAAAAGAAAAACCTGTATTAAAATTGTGATTAAATTTATACAAATTTCAAGGGATTAGTTTAAGTCACGTTTGACTTCTACATTTACATACAACAGGTGCTCAAAATGGTTACCATGAGCATCGAGACACTTCTGATTACAGTGAACTGCTGCTTCAAAAATATTGGCCAAAGTACAGTATCCAATGAGATTCATGCACATACTGTTTCAATCTCTTCTTGAAGCACAGCCAGTGTAGTTGGTTTCATTCAAGTGAGTAACGACATCTTCTGAGATAATGTCATACTACACATCGTTGCCATAATTCAGTTCAACTTTGGAAAAGTCCAGAAATGACAACTGTTAAAGTGTGTATACATTTTTTGGCCCCCTCTGTATATTAGGCCTGGGAAAGTTAATGTGTTAATTTTTGCGATTAATGTAGTTTGCTTAATGCGTTGAAAAAATATTGTTGCATCCAGGGCCGGCCACGAGGCAAATGCCCCAGGCAGTGCTTTGGTCATGTAATTTTTTTAACAATATGAAACAATAATACAAAAAGTTAAGTGAGTACCTAAAGAATTACATACACATCCAGTACTGCATTTATATAGTCCCTATAAAAATTTTGAAAAATAAAATTTTATTTAAAAGTTTCAAATTACACATTGGTACTACCATTCATTTCCTTGATTTATACATACTGACAAAGGTGCAGGGGTGTGGGAGGAAGGGAGTTTTATGGTAGTCCTGGAGCAATACTAAAGAAAAGTAGCAAAAGCAAAAATTACGCTGTCTCTTTTTTTTTCATGTGACGTTTCAGTAAGGACAACGAATCAATGTCATATCACATACAGTATATGCAAAGTAGGTTTTCTTTGAGTGGCAGTAAAACCAAAATAAGTCTCTAGTACCTCTGTATTTAAATCATCGGTCTGCCAGGTGGCTTACAGTGCTTACTGCCCTAATATAATGACAAAAGTCTATGAGTCTACGCAACTTAACCATCCAATTAATGCATGGTATCAGTTTTTAAACGAGAGAGCTGTTACAGAGAGCTTTTTAATGCGCCAGGAGCAAAGGTATAGTAGAGCAGTGCTCACCAACTGTTTTTCTGTGGTGGCACACATTTTGTAACCCAAAAAATCCCAAGGCACACCATGATCCTACAAAGCAAAAAAGCATTAAATCTATACAAGAGCTAAAGTGTCTGAAGGGGCAGGTCAAACAGATACACCATTTTCATATTGCCATTTTTTTCAATCTACCTTTTAGGAAGGCATTCAAATTCAAGTTGTACTTGCTCAAGTAGTGTTTTGTTAAAAGGTCAGCTTTTAGGTCATTGTTTAAACAATGCCATTAATTTTTTTTTAATTCCTTTGTGTTGATTCTACATTATTTTTGTGATTAAGTGCATATTTACTTAATGATTTATGTATTTATTTTATGATTGCATGTTTTAACGTTAGATGTGATTAATGGCAATTAATTCCATACAATTATGCAATTAATTAGTTAACTTTTAGTTTTTTTTATATATATAAAGGCACGTTGTGGGGTTTATTATATTGACTCTAAGTTAGGTGTTTGTGTAGTTCTGAGACTGAAACCTCAAATCAGTTTCTTTTATTAAAGAATCAACCTTTGTAAAGCAAGTGCACAACTTGAGTCGCCAATTCGCGTAATTATGTGTTACACTTTCCAAATTAAAAAATACTAAGATCCAAAGTCAGCATTGTTGGATTTGTATTTCAAAGTCCCAAATTTCAGCCAGTGATCCATCAACTTCTTAACCATGAAGACCAATTAACAGCAGGTAGCCTCTCAGCATTGATGTACATGTCACTGCTGTCACTGCATTAAAGTACTGCCTTAACTAGATGGAGTCTCTCCAGGCTGACATCAAAGTAAGTTTGAAAGGGAGAACTCCACAGTAACTGAAATCAGCTGGATTGGAGAGAGATTGAGGTTGAAGAGGTATTTGGGGGAGTTGACTGGTTGAGGGCTTCTGACCACAGCAAACAATTGAGCTGAGCAGAAATACATGGAGTTGAAGCCAAAGTTGCAACTTTCCTTAAGAAAGTCAGACAGTGTGCTCTGTGGTGGTAGTTTTATACCCACATAATGCTTATAAGTATATTGATTTAGTAGTACCGATGTCAGCAAGCAGCCTTTAATGTTACAAATAAATGCTTAAGTACATAACAGGCTAGCATATCTGAGAAATGTAAAAGTCTCTTTGGCCTGATGCATGTCAGCTTGTGGACCACACTTTGTGAACTACTGCCTCTAGGTAGAAGTGGAAAGTGTAGGCAGTGGCAGGCAAACCATTAACAAGCTAATACAGCTATATGGTAAAAGATAGACCAAGTTTGTGCTTTTCTTTTTCATTATTTAAACAGGCTCCTGTAAAGCCATTCAATGTCTGGGAAAATTAGATTTTAACCTTAATGTATGTATTTTTACAATATCCTCCTCTGTTCTAAATGTGTATCTGTTAATGCCCAGTCTATATTGTGGTTTAAGGAGACATAAGATAGACATAAGGAAATAGAGAAGAATTTATGAAAATAAAAGAGGGGAGTGCAAACTGAAACCAGGAAACTTTTATTGCTTCTTTGCGGGACCAAATGAACACACTAAGCCTTATCTGAGAAAGCAACAAACTTCAGACAGATGTAGAGCCTGTTTTAGCAGATATGTTGTTGTACCATCCTCCTAATCTCTGCTTTCCTATCTACATTCCAGAGCAGTCAAAAGGCTGGAGTAATATCGGAGTTACTCTGAAGAACTATGAAGAATTCATTATTCAATTTATTTATTGTTTATATTTTATAAATACAATATTTCATTAAAATTTTCAATAGGTATTTATTACTAAATTTATTTTATTAATATATTACTAAATCAATTAAATTAACCAATGCTCTTAGTGAGAAAAATTGGAAGTCTCTGAAAGTAATGTGTTAAAAGCATGTATATGATTGTACTTGCATTGTGTAAAAGGAAATAACAAGAAACTAATAATGTAAAACATTTTCTAGTTAAACTAGCTCATTTAATTCCTACTTTACTTATTTCTAAGGACATAAGAAAGCCCTGGTTCACAGGCTAGATACCATAAAAAAAGCCCCACCTTCAGCTCAGAGGGCTTGCCGTTTGGGACTATAGTATATACATATATCATTTGGTTCCTGCTCTGTCTGAATTTTGCCCTTTCCCTTCTTTAAACAAATCTGTTCTTCTGGGGGAGCAATTCCATTCTGCTTATAACAAAATGCTCACCTTTTTATTTACAGGGTTTTCATTTTCAGGGTCTTGGTGGGCAGCCACATTTTCCCATGTGACAATTACAGTGCTTTTTGGGTAGAATAATTCATCTTCAGGGAAGCCTCGGTTAATATGTTCAGCTGCTTGCTGGACTGATTCTGGGCTGGAATCTTCTCGAAAATACACTTTTCCAATTCCATCTGAAATATCCAAATCAGCTAAAAATGGAGCAACTGACCCAAAACTTGTGGGAAAAACATTGATGTAATCATTTTTGTCTGTTAGCGGACTTGTGGAAATAATGCCATTGGTGACAACCTATAGAATGGAAAGAGAAAATAAGTATTAGTAAGAAAAATTTCTGCCAGGAAATAATGCAATTGATATCTACACAAATCCCCAAAACCTTTGTTTTATTTTGAGAGCAAATTTCACAAATTTTGTTATTTTTTTAATTTCTTAAAGTGAAAGCACCATTCGTGTTAAAGGAAATAGGAAGCAGAAACAACATTTACTGCCTTCAGTTCATAAACATAATCATTAAAATAATGCACAACTACGCCGAACCTTTAACCGTGGCAGTATCATGAAGCAACCTATATACAATATACTGAAAAATGTTTTTATTTATACATATAATTAATGTGGAATAATTGTCTTTTCTATTCATTGTTAAAAGCACTTAAGTGTAAGCAAGGCTGTAGTACACTGTACTTTTGGTAGGCCAATAATAAGTGTATATTATGTGGAGTGAAATGCGTCTGTATACAGGTAAGCATATGTCATTGACCTTGACTTCAAAAAATAACTGATTGGTTTGAAGAAAAATAGGGTAATGTTTCAATAGAATTTATTTTCTATAGTAATACAAACATATTTCCTTCTTCAAAAATAATTTAAAATGGAAAATGTTCCTAGAAGCCTAATGCTGGTATATTTGCTGGAAAGCATAGTGACATGGAGTACAATGTACATTTTTTCAGTCCATTTGCCTAATTTTGTGTTACCCATAATAGTTTTAGTCGATTTATTTGCAATGCATTCAGAAAACAGCAACATAATGTTATGTTTCCAGACACATCTCACTCAAAATATGGATTCTGTGAATTGTTTTTTTATATTGACACAGTATTTAAACAAAACTGAAAATCAACATATATGCTGGATTTACTCAGGTATTTAACATACATACATACTCTTGGATATGACATTCACATATTTACTTTGAACCAACGCCAACAGGTTTCATTCCTTCAAACAGAGCCATAATGTGTCTCAATGACTGTAAATGTCATCCACATACCTTATTGTTATTTAATTTGAAATGAACACCTTTCCATATTTAAAAAATGGTTAAGTCATTTTCCCCAATACAAACTTAAATTAGGTTGATGTAAATTAAAAACTGACAGATTTTTGTTTATGTGCTTGATTACTTTGCACACTATTCTACAAAAATGGAGATTTTTCCCTCCCAGATTGTGCAGCAGGTAAGTATGTGACTTAAAGCTTCACCCAGTTTGTTTATAAATTATTGCAAAGTGTCCCCAGGGATCCCTACAGCTTTGCACATGAACGAAAGTTGCTTTGTGCAAACGTATTTTTTCAGTGTTGTAGATATAGTTTGAATGGTTGCAAAGACTGATACACTTGTTATGCACCCTACATCACAAAAGTAGCTTTTTTTGTTTTTGAGATAATATGGCTATTATATCTTAGATTGCATTTGAAGTGCAATTTTTGTCAATTAAATGGTTTCACGTGTAAACTATTAAAAATTTTAAGCAAAAAAACAGAAGTTGTATATGCTTAATGCAATATGTTGATTCAGCATAAATAGTTTTGCTTAAAGACCATTCAAATGTCAGTTACACCCAACGTAACTAGTGTCATGGATGCCAGGGGCGATGACCAGGCCGGGACACCTTGGAAGACCAGAAGTGGGCGTGCGCCCATCTGGGATCACGTGGGGGCTGCCTTCCGGGGTGCTTTGGGGGCCACAGGTTCAGGGCATGGAAGCTCCACCCTGTAGGGGCCCGTGGTCACCGCCAGGAGGCGCCCCAATGCCTTGGGGACCTGTTGCCCCAGCACTTCCGCCACACCAGGAAGTGCTGGGGGGAAGATTTAGGACGACACCCGGAGAGCTGCCGGGAGGACAGCCGGCACTTCCGCCATGCTGGGGCGTGGCCAAGGGAGGAATGCCGGGAACACCCGGTGCTCATCCGGGAACTGGATAAAAGGGGCCGTCTTCATTCATTCAGGGCTGGAGTCGGGAGGCAGAAGGACAAAGCACAGGAGAGTGTGGAGGCGGCCCGAAGAGCAGGCATTTGTGGCCAGGACTGAGTGTTTGGGGTTTGTGCACAGGACTGGGTCTAAGTGACCATTATTATATTTGTAAATAGTTGTAAATAAAACATGTGGTGGTATTTAACAACATGTCCGCCTGTCTGTGTCCGGGTCGGGTTCACACTAGCTAATGCTAAACTAAACACATGGATTGTGTTATAGTTAAAGTTGTTTATTCTTTGAGAATGACTAAACTATTCAGTATGGAACATGTTGACATAACTAGATTTCAAAATTCTAACACTTTAATTTTTTTAAAGTAAGTATGACTGTACAAAGTAACACTAGTCTTCAATCCATCTACTGTTGGTAGTGCAAAAAGCTGTACACAATACGTACATCTTATTGAAAATGCTAAACTGTCTTATTTTCTCAGTGAGAGTCTCAGCTCAAATTAATGCATGGTTTTAGTTAGTTTTGTTGATTTTATTACTTTAACAGTTTGTCACATATATATTGTCAAATAACCAGCATTTATATTTACTTAATTACTAAAGTTTAAGAACTGCTATTAAAAAAAATAGACCATTAATGGAATTTTCCTGTAAACGCAGAAAAGATCACTTAAATCGGCTGTTAAAACATAATGGGTGCTTTCCTGCTTATAGAAAGTGGATGCATTATTACTTCAAACATCCTGTTCAACCCTGGGGATGGCAGACTGATGTGAGACAAGCTGCTAAACACAATGTTGTTTTTATAAAATCTCAAGAAACAGCATTGGCGCAGAGGACAAGCCTAGCTACTTAAAAAAATTCAGAAAACAAATGTCAAAAGAAACAAGCAGCCACAGATCAACTGAAATCTGTTAATTTTGAAACACCACCTCCATTTGTTTCTATCATTTTCTGGTATTCTTGGTTTATTGCAATAATACATGCTGTACTGTAAAAGGATATGAGTGGTGATTGCTGCACTTAGATCCTTGGATTTTCTTTTTTGGTAAACTGTAATTCTCAAAAAAAGATTCCATAACTAAGACATATTATGAAACCAAACAGTAAAGAAAGTCTTGTGCCTGACTCATATCAAGGGTGAAGTCTGGTGTGAGGAACGTTTCAGTCAAACTGCCAACTGATTACTGTAACTAATTAAACAAATAAAATATTATGATTCCTTGAATGTGTGTGTCATCCTCACATTATTTTCATTCATTTTCTATGGATAAAGACCAATATCAAGTCACACCCTATTTGAAATACTGTAAATACTGTATATTCATGGCAGTTATCTCACAAAGGAGGGCCCCACTCATGTTACCAACATGTGAGTGATCAAGTAACAAGTTCCTTGCCTGTCTTTTGAATATCTTTTACCTGGTATATACTGCAAGTTTTCTGGATTTTTACTTTTGTATTATTTTCTTTTTTAAGGGATGCTGCCATGCTGTTCAAGACTTGTTGCTAGGATTTGTCATCCCACTACCAATGTATGACTCCCAAAAGCTGTGTTTAACCTCTTTGGTATTAGCCCCAAGTGTGACTCAGACTTGGAATTCTATGCAATTATAGTTAAACCCGAGTTAAGTTCGAGAAGACGTGCAAAGATGCTCTTTATAGTGCTAAGCCTGAATAACTTTTGGATCAGTATTCTGCTGTTATCCAATGGATGAAATAACATCATGCCACAAAAAATTCCTGAACACTTCAATGCATTCTGAAATTTTTTGGTGACTATATGGTAACTTGTCGATATAGATGAGTGGGGCACAGCCTTCAGTGAAAAACACAACGGCAAACAAAAAGCCATAAAGGCAATTTTGGAACGAACTGAAACTGAACCATTGCTCAAATCAAACAATAGTGATGAGGATGGGACTAAGGCCGGAGTTATACTTCACGCAACACGACGCATGCTGCAGCGGACGCTCCTGCTCCGCAAGCGTTGTAGTGTTTATACTTGCACGCGTACTTTACGTAAATCTGGAGGAATCCACCAGGTGGCAGTACAAGATATTATCACGGTGAGAACAGGTTCGGCTTCTCTGTGTTGTGAATTGCCTAGAACATCTATTAAATTCCGATGACACCTTACCGCAATATCTCTAAAAACGATGTTTATTGATTAAATCCATCAATCCAGGGATGTGTCCATTCCAGCAAGCATTGGGCACGAATGAGAAACAATCCCTGGACAAGGCCTCAGCTCATCGCAAGGTGAATACAAGTACTCGCATACACTAGCGTCATTTTAGCGGCACCAAATCCCCAAATCTGCATATCTTTGGAAGAAAACCGGAGCACAGTGTGGAATACAAGCAGGAAATACCAGCAACATAACTCCCTGCGAGATAGCAGTGCTACCGCTTCGCCGTGTCACCCCCATGTGTGTAATTATTCCGCCCATTAAGAGTATTAAGAGTATTCATTATTTGAACAAAATTATATGTAAAATGTAACATACACACTTTAATGCATTTCATCATGAAAGTGATATAAAGTATAAATCGAAGGATTCTAAATGTGCAGAGAGTTGGAATATGATACATTTAATTTGTTCTGTGTGGTGATCTATTGCTGCTTGCCGCTGCTGTCAGTTCCAAAAAGCTCGTAGCGATTAAAAACTGGGATGACGTTTACGATGGTCTACTTTAATGATAAAGTAAACTACGAGGTTAAAGTGGACATTTCGAGATATAAGCCGAAATTTCCACTTTAATCACAAAATACATGATTTCACAGTGTCCTTTATTTTTTTCTCAGTGGCTCAAATACAGCGCTATACATTATGTTGCTGTTGTGAAGTTGCAGAAAAAAAGACGGCAATAAAGATGGTATGTGAGATTTTTAAAATGTATTGTGTCATTACGATCGGGAATATGCAACGCTTGAATATAAAAGCACCACGAATGCATCTGTATGTCGGCATTTTGCTTCACCACATCGAACCATTCATCAAACAGCAAAGCGTGCACATCGATCCCCGTAGGATCTGCATAGAGGCTTTCTGTCACATGTAGATAATAAACAGAGACTCACTCGCGCACACATCGTGTTAATTTCTGAGGACCTGCTCAGAGTACGCATGAAATGAACACTGGGAACGCATGGCAGCCATGATGCGAGCGCGTACGCGTTCTGAGCGTGAAGTATAAATGAGCCCTAAATCATCAAATGTTGACTTAGAAAATTAAACTGATGCACTATACAAACAAACCTCCGTTATATATCCAGTGAATTTGGTGTGTAAAGCTTCATTGTGCTCTGACAGTAGCTGTGTGACAAAAAGTCAAAATAATTGTGATCAAGCGCGAGGACAAACAAGACATTAGCCCCCTAAGCACTGTTTACAATGTGGCATCTTTCAATGCTTACAGGGGAAATGTGGACGTGTGGTAGCCTGCAATAACACAAGGGACACGTTGATCATGCAGATCAGGCAGTGAAATTCTACCCTGTAATGAGCATAAAAAATATTAAAAAATGTGCACACAGAAACATGCGACAACTGTCCCAATTGTAACATCAGGCTGTGCATTGTTGACTGTTTTAAAACATAACAAAAGAGGACTTGTACTAAATCTGCATCAGTGGAGCAACTGACACTAGACATGCCTTTCCTGCTGTATTTATTTTGATTCTATTTTGGTATTTACATGTTTCTGTTACACATTACAAAATTTTTTCCTGTTGAAAACAATTCAGTGTTTCTGGCTTGTTTTTCCTCGAGTCAACATAACACTAAGGAGGCTACTGCTGCCATTTGGTACAATGCTTTAAAAGCCACAGCTGCCTCAAGGCCATTTAGTGTCCAAAATTGCTCTTGCTATCAAATTACATTTCTTGCTTGTATTTCTTCTAGCGAACAACACTTTTACTGGTCGTTGACTTTGACTCTGATTTATAATTTGGTTTAGATGAAAATTATTACTGATTTCCTGATTTGATACCTGCTGATTATTAGGTTCACACTTATCTCCTGATCTCAGATGTAAAGTAAGTCTTGTGGCTTGCTATAGATATTTTCTTAAATGGCATAACACCACTAAGGCTAAACAACAAATAATATCAAAAAGGCTAGAACGTGCAAACAACATTAAGTACAAAAGGCTAAATAATACAAAAAAACTATTCTTAACCAAATTAATCAGGGATAGAGAACTGTGAAGAGAATCAATGACGGAACGGAAAACAATATACAAAATGAAAACCAGGGATGGAACCGTCACATAATAAGGATGAACTGGCACTCACATTTAAGTATCCCTGGGCTCTGACTAAAATTCAGACTCCTGTAAGCAAGCATTCCATCTCAATCCACAGAACAAGACAGACTGCCAAACCTGCTGAAATGAAAAACCAGCCTCCCAGGCCAGAGGATTTGTACTCTACTGCATGAACATTTTGATCACCTCTGTTAACGCAGATCCAAACATTTTACATTTATGTTGAAGGGAACAACAAGTTACTTATTTAACGTTTGAGTACATACTTTGCAGTATATGTGTATGTGTTTCTTCTACATTTTACTATAGTAATAGATTGTTCAGTGGGCAAGGGTATCTGCAAGACTGTAACTGAGAGAGAAATCTTTATTGACAGAATTGGGATAAAACATGTTTAAATTTGTTATAACATATACTCAGTACAGTACTGTGAAATTCTTACTTGCACATTTGTCCAAAAGGTATCATTGGCTCTCTCTGGCTCTATGATAAACCAGTGTTTGAATAAGGACTACGTCAGAGTTTTGTAAGCTCATTATGAGTACTGTTGCATCAGATAGGACTTTACTATAAAAGGTAAGAATCTACAACTTGAGTGGAAACATGCAAAGTTAAACAAGGACGTGAGAGGGCAATTGACCCAGAAGATAGAAGAGGTAACACCTTTTATATATGTTTTTGTGTGGTTTGTGTTTATTTGATATGAGCATTCTGTTTCTAAGGTTTAATTTTATTTGCTTTGATCTGACACAGTTCATTTTCATTACCTTGTTAATTTCTTTGTATACGTGACAATGTTTGGATGTTTCATGTGACTGAGATTATTAGTGCTGCACAATTAATTGTATATTAACCGCGATTACAATTACAACTGCCTTGATATACTATTAATTATGGAAAGCTGATGATTACTGCATTGCATTTAGTTCAAAGATTGAGTTTTCCCAGTCACAAACTACTCTAAAACGCAAATGATTGTAATTAAGAACAGACACATTCACTAAGCATGAGTGCATTAGCAATTCAGGGGCACTCAAATCATAGGACAAACTACATGCTAAATGGTAAATGGAGTGTGATCCCAAACTACAGGGTGGGCCATTTATATGGATACACCTTAATAAAATGGAAAACTTTTCAAGATGGGTGGTGACCATGGTGGCCATTTTGAAGTCGGCTATTTTGGATCCAACTTTTGTTTTTTCAATAGGAAGAGGGTCATGTGACACATCAAACTTATTGGGAATTTCACAAGAAAAACAATGGTGTGCTTGGTTTTAACATAACTTTATTCTTTCATGAGTTATTTACAAGTTTCTGACCACTTATAAAATGTGTTCAATGTGCTGCCCATTGTGTTTGTGTTAACAAACAAAACCACCGCTATTGGTCTGACACTAACCCACATTGGATAGATCCCTCCAAGACTGTTGGAACAAAAAAATTGATGGTATGGTGTGGTATATGGGGTACAAAGATAGTGGGGCCATTCTTCATCAATGGAAACCTCAAGGCCACTGGATATGCGAAATTGCTACATGATGATGTGTTTCCCTCTTTATGCACTAAAGCTGGCACGTTCCCTGAGTTTTTCCAGCAAGATGGTGCACCACCACATTATGGGTGTCAGGTTCGAGCATTCCTAGATGAACAGTTTCCTGGAAAGTGGATTGGTCGTCGTGGGCCAGTTGAATGGCCCCCAAGGTCTCCCGATCTGACCCTTTTATCTTTGGGGTCATCTGAAGGCAATTGTCTATGCTGTGAAGATACGAGATGTGCAGCACCTGAAACTACGGATACTGGAAGCCTGTGCTAGCATTTCTCCTGCTGTGTTGCTATCAGTGTGTAAAGAGTGGGAGAAGAGGGTTGCATTGACAATCCAACACAATGGGCAGCACATTGAACACATTTTATAAGTGGTCAGAAACTTGCAAATAACTCATGAAAGAATAAAGTTACGTTAAAACCAAGCACACCATTGTTTTTCTTGTGAAATTCCCAATAAGTTTAATGTGTCACATGACCCTCTTCCTATTGAAAAAACAAAAGTTGGATCCAAAATGGCCGACTTCAAAATGGCCACCATGGTCACCACCCATCTTGAAAAGTTTCCCCCCTCACATATACTAATGTGCCACAAACAGGAAGTTAATATCACCAACCATTCCCATTTTATTAAGGTGTATCCATATAAATGACCCACCCTGTACATCTTTTTAAAAGTGTGAATATATTTATTTTACTAGCATAGCAAATTGCTTCTTTATTAAAATGGGCTTAATGGTACAATGGTAAGTCATTCTGTTTCAATTGAGGGTTTTCAACCAAGTATTAAAAATGAACATTTTATTTCCAGTTATTTAATTTGTCCAATTATTTTTGAGCCCCTGAAATGAAGGGATTGTGTTAAAAAATGCTTTAGTTGCCTCACATTTTTATGCAATCTTTTTGTTCAACCCACTGAATTAAAGCTGAAAGTCTACACTTCAACTGTATCTGAGTTGTTTCATTTAAAATTCATTGTGGTAATGTACAGAACCAAAATTAGAAAACAGTTGTCTCTGTCCAAATATTTATGGACCTAACTGTATATGCCTTGCTTCCCACTTTCTTTGTGTGTCTTGTTGCCTTTTTTATCTGACATTCTAGCCTTTACAACAGTCTTTCTTTGTGCTTCTTGTTGCCCTTCTTTGTTGAACAATCCAGCCATGTTGTGGATGCCGGATGGCGTTAGGCCTGGGCAAGGGCAACAATGCCGGCCAGATAGCTTTATTTATAGAGAGACGTTTGCTGCAGCTTCCAGAAAAACAGACGTATAATTCATGGTGAACCCGTATCACCTGACACCGTTTACATTTTCAAGTACCAAAATCAAAAATACTAAAATTGTCTATAATTTGAAAATATTTTGTTTACAAAAGTGTACTATGCAACTGTTAAACAACTGCATAAAAACCTTAATAAAAACATTTATAAAAACATTTAAAATTCAGTCACATAGTTTAGCGTAAAGAGTGCATGAAAGCTAAGCAAGCAGCACCAAGTCCCTGTAACATTAGTTTCACGACAGTCAAAGAAATTATCAAAAGTAAATACAAATTTATCATGTTTCATTTATCAAACAACAAGGTTCTGATTAAAATTGTGCACAAGAAACATTTTAAAAAATGATCAATACTCTGGGCAAGAGAAGTTACCCTTCCTCCAATTATTCTTCTGAAGTTACAATGCCTTTACTTTTTAACAAATGCTGAATAAAAATACAAATGGATCTGAAACAAGCAGCACTTTCAAATATTCTGGTGGCAGACCTTCAGCGGCAGGCCCCTGGCTCCATTACCCACAGGACCCTGTGATGTCATTCAGGGGCTTGTGGCTAAAGGTGATAGTGACATAGGTTTGGAAGGTCTGCCTTCTGTTAGAAATGAAAGTGACGTTGATGTTCAGTGCTCTGGACTGCAATTCAATTTTTTATTAGGTTTCTCTGATTTTTGTTAATCACGTGTAAATCATTATTTTTTTATTATTAGATTTTGTTGCCACATTTGCTGATTAAATTGTATGTCAAAAACATCTTAAGTCAGCAATATCTTAAAAGTGGATATTATTACCTGCTTTAGCTTTGCATGCACAGACAACATTTAATTGTTTTTATGGCGCAGAGCGCCATATTTAACATTTTCCCGCATTTTACTTTTCTGAAGTGTGTGGTTGTGATGGCTGATTTTTCAGAAGTAACATTTATTTTGAAAAAAAAGAGGAATGTTTGTGTTATACTTAAATTTTTATTGTATAAATATTTTAATTATAAGTAATATAATGTATTTGGGTATTAAAAACCATGACTCAAATTTTATAATAAGTGTGCTGTATTTTTATTGCAAACAGTAAAAAAAATATTATTAAACACAAAATTTACTATTGCAGCATTTAACAATTTCATATTAACAATATTTAAGTATTTCCTTTCCAAATGGAGGTTCTCCTTTATTGTGTGTAAAAAGAATACAGTATACATTTATATATAATATACAGTATATATTTTTATTTACTGTATTTATTTATTGATCGATTGATTGATCGATTGACTGTATTATGTGCTCTATGAGTCTGTATTCTTGTTTTTTTTTATTTTTCTGTTGCTATATGCTCTTGAATTTCCCCATGGGATCAATAAGGTTTTTATCTAATCTGATCTAACATGTAGTTGGTAAAACAATGTGCATTTTCATTGTGCTTTTAATTGTAATTAATAATCATATTTATAATACTAAAGGCAATAATCGTCCATTTTTAATTGTGTTCTGTAGAAAAACTAAAGCTGTTTTTAACACAGGAAGTGATTCTGGGGCTTAGTTGTGTCATGATCTTTGTTTTTTCTTGGGTACTTTGGATGATCTGGAATTTTTCATGTTTCTTTTTTCACCTTTTATTTTATTTTATTTTATTTTAGATTTTTAATTGGGTTAACATCATTACTTGTTGTGTCAGACTGAATGCTATGGGTGCTTCCCTATAGCAATGCTGTGGGTGAGCACAAGAATAAAAGCAAAAAATCTTTATTTTGTTAAGAATTTCCGGTTTCCAATATAGGCATTTGTACTGCAGCACTTTGAAAAGAGAAGTGGAATCAGGAGATGGTCGTGATTATATAAAACTAGGGAGTTCTGCCCCCTGCTTGATTCACTCGCCAACCCCAGTGCGGGCCCTACGTGCTAGTCATTTGCTGGATCTGCTGCTTGCTTTTGGATAAACACGAACATCAATTCTGTCTTTGATATCTCCGTCTTTCGAAACTATTATCGCTGACAATTAGTCACATGTTGGTTTATTATATATGTGAGTCTGATCTTTCTGATTCATATAGGAATCTGAGAGAACGTCTTTGTCCGTGTTTTTCAGATAAATTTAGTGTAAAGTGCGATACTTTTGGACATATGGATTTGTATACATTATTGGCTGTAGAATTTCTAATATATCCGATATTTTAACTCTTTCAATTCTATGTTGCACAGCTTCTCCGTGATCATAAATATAAACCTAACCGAACTGTGGTTTCTTTGAAATTAAACTTGTAGTAGCTTTAATTGTTTCATGACCACAGATTCTCATAGCATATGGTCCTGACTCATGTAAATCTACGTTTTGAGCACTGAATGATGCAAATGCGAACAGATTATTGTAGATTTTGATATTTTGACTGTAGTGTTTGTGAATTTCAGTTTCACCAAATAACAAATCTTTTATTTCTCGCGGATACGCCTCTTCATTGTGGCAGAAACACTACTTTTCCCTGATGGCAACACATATTTGACGATCTACAAGTCTCCGACTTAAACTTTAAAGCCAAACAATATCTATTTACTTCTGTCATGTCACCTATGTCCATATATTTGATCTCTTTTCACTGTTCCATTATTTCACCGAGCAATAATTTCCATTTGTTAGTGCTAATGCGATCTTAACTATCAGTTTTTTGAGACTTTCGAATTTTAGTACTTTCATAATCTCTAACCTGCTTTGCATGTGTATCTCGCCAACGTTTTTGAACCTCTTTACGATATTCTACTTTGTCTTCTACTCTTTGTCTTTTCTTCTTCTACTGTTTGTCTTTTATTTCCGGTTTTGCATTCATCTCTTGGCACAAAGTCTCATCTTGCAGGACCAAAACATAAGTTGAAGATCATGGTTAAAGGGAGGAAATGTACAACGCTCACTTTTATACCTTTCATCTGGTAATTTCATGCAGCATGCATTTCATGTGAGCCTTTCCAAGTAAAACCTCAGAACTTACACTAAAAACCAAATCAAAAGAATGAATACATTGTGGACTATGGAGGGCAGTTTATCCCGGCCAAGACCCCCAAGCCGCCAGATGGAGCCCTCCCTGCAACGTGGAGATGCCCCGAATTCCAGCAGGGCATCATGGACTTTGGAGTTTTAATACACAGCCCTGCTGGATAACGTTGGGGCCGCCAGGGGATGCTGCAGGAAGGTACAGAGACGTTTATTTTCCACACAGCCCAGAAGTACATCCCATTCACATGGTTGGAAGAAATAAAGTGCTTCCGGGCTGGCGAAGAAAAGGTTTTCACCTGACCCGGAAATGCTGAATAGTCACATGGACTGAGAGGTCAGAAGTACTTCTGGGTCAAGGACTATAAAGGACTCTTTGAAATCCCAGACGGACGAGCTGAGTCAGGAGGAAGGGTGGCAAGTAGGAGTAGGAGGATTGATTATTGTATTGATTTATTATAGTGTATTGTATGAGTATTGTGGAGTGGAGGGTGCTTTGTGCACTGTATAGTCCGAATAAAGAAAATTATTGGACTTTTATCTGGTGTCTGGCGTCTGGTCTGAGGGTTGAATGTCACAACATGCTATCACTAAAGTTAAAAACAAAATAATGCAAATAATTCACTAAATATTGTAAATGATCCGCTGACCTATTGCTTTACCTTTGCTTTACCTATTGCTTTATTGATTTACTAAATCACTGTATATAGTTGTTTTTCCTAAAGGAGACTTTTTCTATGAGAAAGCCTGCAGTGGTATGAATTTGAATATATTTACTTTATAGTAATAATTATAATACTTTTTTACATTTACAGTATATAGTGTTTTATTCACTACTCAAAGCACTTTACAAGCTCCATGCAGGGAGGGTCTGGGATGCAAACCCACGATTGACTTATTACAAGGCAGCGGCACTACCATTACGCCACTTCCATAGGGGTATGTATGATTTATGTATATGTATAATTATGAAATGACAATTCTTGGGTAGAGTGGATCCAAATATATCATTGTATGTTACAGTATGTTTAGCTTAACAATATACTACCAGAAACTTTAGCATTCTTTTCCTACAGGATAAAAGCTTAGTCAAGGCAACAGCATTGTTTGTCATTGGTTTGTTCTTTTTCTCTTATACCTTATCTTTTCTGAGTGATAGGATGGAAGACAGTGTGTATCTTTCAGTTGTATTAACAATTGCAGGAAACTGAATTATTAACAGTACAATATAATATGTATCTGCATGATTTTTTGTAGTAGTCAGAGAGTGTTTTTGTGACTAAGCCAGAAGTTTGCTAGTTCAATTCCAACTTCCAACTTAGCTTCTATCAGTGCCCCAATTAAAAAAGATAAATGTAAATAACTGTAATATAGTCTGATCTAGTAAGTTACCATGGGTAAAGACATTACCCAAAATAATTGTAATATATTCTAATTTAGTAAGTTCCCATGGGTAAAGACATTATCCATATATGCAGTAATAATAAAATGGAATGTGATGGCATCCATTAAGCAACTGTCAAATAACAAATAGCCTATAGTGCTTATATAAATGGTGGAGCAATTTTTTTTATTCTAATCTTGTTTGTAGCCAAATTAGCAAGAAAATCTCTGACAGTACTTTATGGGATATTTTTGATTTCTTAAGAAAAAAAACGGCCATGTTATTTTATTTTATTTTCATTATCCCAAAGATACAAAAAACCAGAACTGAGTTGTGAGTTTCAATCATTGTGAAGTGTAGAAAAGTCATGAGGCATGAATAATTAAATATTATTTACCTCAACACTATGCAAAATAGAGTGCACAGCCTGATCACATCAAGAGATAATGAATATGTCTGTTCACTGTAGTAAAAATTTACATTTAGTGTAACTAGATATCTTAATAACAAGGCTCTCTACCTACGTCATGTTTTACCCTACTCTAATCGAACACCTAAACACTCATGAAATATCTACACAGAGCCCTGTATTATAGATAGATATACTGCTCAAAAAATTAAAGGAACACTTTTTAATCAGAGTATAGCGTGAATTCAATGAAGCATCTGGGCTATTGATCTGGTCAGTTAGGTGGCAGAGGGGGGTTGTTAATCAGTTTCAGCTGCTTTGGTGTTAACGAAATTAACAACAGGGGCACTAGAGGGGCAACAATGAGATGACCCCCAAACAGGAATGGTTTAACAGGTGGAGGCAACTGACATTTTTCCCTCCTCATCTTTTCTGACTGTTTTTCATTAGTTTTGCATTTGGCTGCGTCATTGTCACTACTGGTAGCATGAGGCGATACCTGGACCCTGCATAGGTTACACAGGTAGTTCAACTTCTCCAGGATGGCACGTCAATATATACCATTGCCAGAAGGTTTGCTGTGTCTCCCAGCACCATCTCAAGGGCATGAAGGAGATTCCAGGATACAGGCAGTTACTCTAAGAGAGCTGGACAGGGCCCCTTGTAGAAGGTCCTTAACCCATCAGCAGGACTGGTATCTGCTCCTTTGGGCAAGGAGGAACAGGATGAGCACTGCCAGAGCACTACAACATGACCTCCAGCAGGCCACTGGTGTGAATGTTTCTGACCAAACAATCAGAAACAGACTTTATGAGGGTGGCCTGAGGACCCAACGTGCACTAGTGGGCCCTGTGTTCACTGTCCGGCATTGTGATGCTCAATTAACATTTACCATAGAATACCAGAATTGGCAGGTCCACCACTGGCATCCTGTCCTTTTCACAGATGAGAGCAGGTTTATCCTGAGCACATGTGAAGCAGTGGAGAACGTTATGCTGCCTGTAACATTGTTCAGCATGACCGGTTTGGTGATGGTCTGGGGAGGTATATCCATGGAGGGACGCAAAGACCTCTACAGTCTAGACAATGGCACCTTGACTGCCATTAGGTATTGGGATGAAATCCTTGGACGCACTGTCAGACCCTATGCTGATGCAGTGGGTCCTGGGTTCCTCCTGATGCATGAAAATATGGCAAGAGTATGCAGGCAGTTCCTGGAGGATGAAGGAATTGATACCATTGAATGGCCCCTACGCTCGCTCACCTGACCTCAATCCAATAGAACACCTCTCGGACATTATGTTTCAGTCCATCCGACGCTGTCAGGTTGCACCTCAGACTGTCCAGGAGCTCAGTGATGCCCAGGTCCAGATCTGAAAGGAGATCCCCCAGGACATCATCTGTCATCTCATTAGGAGCACGCGCCCCTGACCGCCACCCCCCGACATTGTCAGGCATGCATACAAGCACGGGGGGGCCATACAAACTACGGAGTACGATTTTGAGTTGCTGCAATGAAATTTCGGCAAAATGAACTAGCCTGCTGCATCATTTTTTCACTTTGATTTTCAGGGTGTCTTTGAATTCAGCTCTCTGTAGGTTGATTTCATTTTCATCAAATGTGTTCCTAACACATTACCCAGTCCATATCAGTATACATGTCCAGCATGATTTTGTTCCCATTGAGATCTGATGTGTTTTCAAAGTGTTCCTTTAATTTTTTGAGCAGTTTAGAAAGATAGATAGATAGATAGATAGATAGATAGATAGATATGAAGGGCACTATATAATAGATAGATAGATAGATAGATAGATAGATAGATAGATAGATAGATAGATAGATAGATAGATAGATAGATAGTAGGGATGTTACTCATATAACAAGAACTGATACCAAGTTGATACTAAAATTCTGAAAACCTACCAGCTTTTTATTTAGCATCAGTAGTACATAATGAAAGTTGGAACTCAACTCAGGCATGACTGCAAGTGGATGAATTACTTTGAAAGCCAAAATAATATGTCAGAAAAACTATATATACATTATACAATATGAAATTGTTTCACAGTGATGATACTGTACTGCAGCAACACATGTTGAAAGGAAAAACAGGAGAGGTCATGTCTGGAAATGTTTGTATTGGAGGCAGGAGAATTTCAGCGTGGGAGGGAAGGAACTGTGCTTATTATTTACAAAGTTAAAAAAAAAACCCAAAGCACACATATATACTTTAATTGTTGTCACTTTTATCTATTTCTGGAATTAATTCAGAAACAGATCTGTGTGTGCTTTGAGAATACAATGAAGAGACCAGTCAGATGTGTGTTGTAATTGTTTAACTTGTAGTGTCACAAATTTGTTAGGGTGGATCAAATTATGCCAAGATTAACAACTTTTTGATAGTGTTCTACACAATCACAATAAATGATTGCAATGACCATATCTACAGATGTTTGTCTGAGCATTTGCTTATTTTCTAAACTGCATATACAGTTTAGGGACATGGAGGAAACCTTGCACAATCCACAATTATGAATAGGATTGTGAGAAACTGAACACTGGCAATGCTAACAGTTGTAGCAAGTAAAAATCAAGGGGTCAAACAAAAAACTATCTGGACTATATACTGTACAACAGTGTTGAAAGGAGCTGCTCCAATTGTTAATACCAAAATAAACTTTATTTATTGTTTCAATGCTTTGAAGTATAAAGCACATCATCCTATGAATACAACATGGACTCTGCTAACAGAAAAGCATAATTACCGAGACGGCAAAAGAGTATGAGTAATGGAAAACTGACAAAGACTGATTTCATACAGGTAGCCACAAAGTCTGGACAAACGAAAAAGTGAGAGAGTTGAAGCACTAAAGCACCGGGAATGTATGATATTCGAAATGTGAATTAATTTGACTCTTTATTAATTTTTTTAACCAGCTAATGATGCAAATATAAATCTTACAATGACAAATGTTACAAACCTAATAGAAGGATTCTCTGACAGATCAGATATTTAAAACATGTTGTTAGAAAAACAGCTTTGAAGAGTTTGTTTAAATGAAAATATCCTGCATTATTTTGGAATTCACTAATTCAACAGAACAGATGTAATAACACTTGAACTTTTATTTTAAGTATTGATTTTATGTAATATTTTTGGAGAGAAACTGTCAGAGAATAAATTTAGAATGTGCACATAGTAAGATAAATCAGGTAGTTCATTATGAAATCTTTTTTGTTTTTATAAACCTTATACTGAAATCTCTCTCTAAAAGTTGTTGTTACAACAGCCACACGCATTAAAAATTGAAGCCTTGCACTGTATTTGCCAATACTAGTTTACATAAATGATAGTTAGGTAACTACTTGATAGCATACTTGTATTTTAAAGCTGTTGTTATTGTTAGTGTTTCAATATTTTATATTCTGTTAGAGAAAAAGGCACAATGGTGCTCATTGAATAAGATTTCCGTCTTTGCCGTTTCTATCGATTAAGTATCGAGTGTTATTACTGGTACTGGTACCAAATACAAAAATTCTGGTACCATTATGTCTATAATAGACAGTACTTTATTTTCCCATATAGGAAATTTAGCTTTTTACAGATGCTCACAAAATATTATAATATAGAGTTACAAAAAAGAAGAAACAAAATGCCTGACTAGGCTAAAGATAGGAGAGCAGTCACAGTGAGGCATTACAAAGGCGTATACTTCTGCTGAATAATTTATTAGCTAAAAGTACATGATGCAATTGTGTCAGAGGGAGGATGTACTGCAGTGTTCATAATGGCCATTAGTTTTGTCTTCATTTTCTCCTTCACTACTACCCATTAGTGGGCAAATAGGTTTATTTTGCCTATATGCCTAGATTTTACCTGAAATCATTAAAAGAATGGTAAAGTGAAAGAATAATTGATAGTACAGCTCTGTATGCTCTTTCAACATAAAAAACTGAAAGCAGCACATTACACAATACAAGGCAGCGCAAAGAAACTCTACATCTTAAATAGAGAAGTTAAATACACAAAAGACAAAACAAAGACTAGAAAAAACTGCAAGATCAGCAAAACTCTCCCTATGCAGCTGATAACACTTAGTTGTTCACAACCAAGGCCTCAGTTAGTTACAAGAGAAGAGAAAAGCCTGCCAACAATCAAAGGGCCTGAGCATCAATACAGGCCTTTATCATTTTAGTCATTTAGATTTGAGGCATAACAGGACCTCTGAACATGGAGAACAAAAGACCTAGTGAATGACAGCAAGTAGGCAGGCATGTGAAACTAACTGTAAATAAATCTGCAAAGTTGCAAATTATGTTTGACCACAGTAGGCTGCAGCTTGAGAAAGCCTGAATAATATCTATGTGTATAATAAATGTCATGTTCAACAAATCATTATAGTGTACTGTATATGAACAAAAGATTTAGAGCTTATCTTTGAATCTGATTTACACAAGAAAAAATATCTATCAAAAACGTAAATGATATGAATTCCAACAGTCTTCCATATTTTACTGAAAAGTCTTTTATTTTTCATGTTATCATGTGAAGTTTTAAGACTCTTCTTACAAAGAAAAGGGTCATCATCGCACTGACAAGTTTTACTGAATGGAGATGTGCAGATAAGTTCCCTTGTGCCTGTAGTCCCACAAATAATTTTTATATTGCATTTATTTAATAGTTTCAATATCTGACAGAGGTACAGTATAAAAGTTATCTAACTAAACTGTAACGATTATGTCTTTAACATGCCTTCATTAAGGTTTTACAAAGACAGTACTGTCATTCTATCAAGATTTAATTTTAAACTTGAACACAGTAAGCTCTTTATATCCTGATTATAAATTCCTGAAATTATACAGTTTATAAAGAAGATTACATGATAATGTTAGACTGAATGGAATAGAAGGATATACTTGTTTATCTGTTTTTATAGAATAGTGTCTTTTTTCTGGGTCATTTATATGCAGAAATAACTTTTGCCATCCTCTATATTTATGGAATAATGAGAATAAGTTAATGCATGGAATATTTGAGAAATTGTGAAGTTTCCACAGATAAATTTGCAGATTGACTGAGAACTTAAGGACTAAACTATAAACTGGAGAACACATTTAAACACAAAAAGCACCTGCAGAAGGAAACTGGAAATATGATGGTGTATTTGTGTTTTAAAGGAACCATCTTTTTGTATGGACTTGTATGTAACCTGTATGTAACACGTAAGCCTACCCTTTAAATAGTATTACCCAGAGTGCCGTGAGGCTGATGCAATTAGGAAGGTGTGAAGAATTCAAGAGCTTTAGTATTGTCCTTAATAGGTAGTGTGGAAGAAAAACAACAAGCTTAATAATTTAACTCACAGAATCCTGGATTTACTCATAATTCTACATGCAGGATGAGACACTGGACAGAATTCTGGTGAATCAGCAGACAGCAAGCAAGCACAAAAGGAAAAAAAATAAGAAACTACTGTTTTGTTCAACAGCGGTGTCACAAGAATGGACAGGAGAAAAAAAAAAAAAAGGTTTGGGGCAGCCACCTGTATATTATTCCCTGGCTGCAAAAGGGTTAATGTTTGGAGAAGTTATGTCTGGTTCAATGCCCAAAACAGAACTGATGACATGTGGCAAAGATGGCGGCTTTAAAGGTCTGGGCAGGAAGTGCCATCATCATGGGTGCCGGAAGTGACATCATCATGGGCACCAGAACCCCGTGGAATTTCCCGTGAACGTTCTGCAGAGGACTCAGAGAAAAGTCAGTGCACCATGCCACCCCCTAGTCACACATGGAATTGCCACTATTTGAGCCATTTAGCTGCTTCCCATGCACATGTTTGTGACAAGGCCCTCCCCCCCCCCAGTCCAGACTCATCGGGTTGGGTGAACCTGACCGAGAGGTCGTGAACCCAAGAAAGTGCATCGGCGCTGGCATGGAGAGAGCCCTTATGATTAATGAGTGAAACCTTACATGGCTGTAAGTCAAGAAACCACCTGTTGACCCGCACATTTGATTCCTTGTGTAGGGCCATCCACTGCAGGGGTGCATGATCCGTAACAAGGGTAAACTCCCGGCCTAAGAGGTAGTACCTCAGCTGTGAAAATCGTCCACTTGATCATAAGGGCTTCCCTTTGCACTGCCGCATACCTGGTCTCTTGACTCCTACAGTGTCCAGGTCAGGAACATGACAGGGTGTTAAATACCATTAACGCTCTGGCTCAGCATGGCTTCCAGGCCTGTGTCCAAAGCGTCCGTCTGGATAATGAAAGGCAATGAAAAGTTAGGTGCTATCAATACAGGTGCGGACGTAAGGGCCTGCTTTAAGTCACTAAGTGCAGCATCCGTCTTGTCAGTCCAAACCACATTGTTTTGTTTGGAGCCCTCTTCTTTACTAAATCTGTCAAGGGCGCTGCTCTCTCAGAAAACTGAGGTACAAACCGGCTGCAGTACCCAGCTAAGCCGAGAAAGGCTTGGACTTGCCGCTTTGTTTTTGGATGGAGCCATTTCAATATGGCATCTACCTTAGACCACTGTGGTTTACCCCAGCCCACCATGTAGCCTAAATATTTAGCTTCTTTCAACCCAAAGAAACATTTCTTTGGATTGATTAGAAGCCCGACCTCATCCAGTGTCCACAATACCACTCGGACCTGCTGTACATGTTCCTTCCACGTACTGGAATAGATGACTACATCATCCAGGTATACAGCACTGCGCGAGTTATGAGGATGGAGCACTTTATCTACCAGATGTTGGAATGTTGCAGGAGCCCAGTGTAACCTGAATGGAAGGACACAATACTGTCAGTGGCCACTACGGGTGCTAAACGCATTCTTGACCTTAGCGGAGTCCGTTAAAGGAACCTGCCAGTACCCCTTCATCATGTCATGTATGGTCAAGTATTTTGCCTGTCCTAGCTTCTCAAGGAGGTCGTCCACTCAGGGCATCGGATTGGCATCGAACTGGGAGACTTGATTAAGTTGACGGAAGTCATTGCAAAACCTCCAACTTCCACTAGGCTTACTAACCAAGATTATTGGACTGGACCAGGGACTATAACTTTCCCCTATCACTCCTAGTTACAGCAAATGAATGATTTCAAGTTCCACTTCCATTCTTTTTGCTTCGGGGAGTTGATAAGGGCATTCGTAGACTATAACCCTGGGTTCAGTCACAATGTCATGCTCAATCAGAGAGGTCTTTCCAGGTTTTCCACTCACCACCTCCGGAACAGACAGGATAACTTCTTGCAGTTCCCGTTTCTGTTGGGGTTTTAATTCAGGACCAAAGTTAAGGCTATTTTTATGAGTAAAGAACGAGCAGGGCTGAATGGAGGAGGGATTGGGATCCCTTTCCTTCCACAGATTCAACACATTCACGTGATATATCCGCCCACTCAGTCGACAATTTGGCTGTTTCACCAAACAGTCAATGAGTCTTTTCCTCTCCTTAAATTTGTATGGACCTTGCCAATGGGCTTATAATTTAGAATGGGAGGTAGGAACTAAGACCATGGCACGATCTCCCGGTTGGAACTTTCAGAGAGATGAGATATCGGGCCTGTGCTGTTTGAGCCTCCTCCATGTGACTTTTAAGAATTGGTAAAATTTTTCCAAAATATATTTGTGGAGAGAAGAGCCACTCTTTCCCAGCCTTCTTTCAAAATATCCAATATGCCCCGGAGCTGTCCTCCATATAGTAATTCAAAAGGCGAGAACCCCATAAAGGCTTGTGGGACTTCCCTATAAGCAAAAAGGACGAGGGGGAGGAGCGGATCCACCTTGTGAGGCATCTGCTTGAGAGTTTGATTAAACCTCTCTACTAGACCATCCGTTTGAGGATGACTGGGATATCCTGCAGGGATTATATAGTGAGAACATTGAGGAGGTTGTTGACAGCACTACTGACTACATCAACTTCTCTATGGACATTGTAGTTCCAGTAAGAACAGTACGCTGCTATACTAACAACAAGCCATGGATTACAAGTGACATCAAGGGCCTTTTGAATCAGAAGAAAAGGGCTTTTAAAGGCAGTGATCAGCATGAGCTCAAGCGTGTGCAGAAGGAACTCCGAGTCCAGCTTAGGTGAGGCGAAGGAGCAGTACAGGAGAAAGCTGGAGCAGAAGCTGCAGAATAACAGCATGAAGGACGTGTGAGATGGGATAAAGATCATCACTTTGTCAAATGGTGCGACTCAAACCACCTACAACTGAACACCAGCAAAACCAAGGAGCTGGTGGTGGATTTTAGGAGGAACAGGCCCCTCATGGACCCCATGATCATCAGAGGTGACTGTGTGCAGAGGGTGCAGACCTATAAATACCTGGGAGTGCAGCTGGATGATAAATTGGACTGGACTGCCAATACTGATGCTCTGTGCAAGAGAGGACAGAGCCGACTATACTTCCTTAGAAGGCTGGCGTCTTTCAACATCTGCAATAAGATGCTGCAGATGCTCTATCAGATGGTGGTGGCGAGCACCCTCTTCTATACGGTGGTGTGGTGGGGAGGCAGCAAAATGAAGAGGGACGCCTCATACCTGGACAAACTATTGAGGAAGGCAGGCTCTATTGTAGGCAAGGAGCTGGACAGTTTGACATCCGTGGCAGAGTTATGTGTTTTGGGAGCGGAGCCTGTACCTGGTCTTTCCGAATCTCGGAACAAGCCACCAACTTGGAAACTCGGCCACAGTATTTTCCCACTTGGTTGTTTTTCAGGTCCTGTAACCTTCTCTTCTGGGATCTTCACATCCTGTCAACTGCACCACTGTCACAAGAATGGACAGGAGACATAAAAAAGGTTTAAGGTAGCCACCCGTGTATTATGCCTTGACTGCAAAAGGGTTAATTTTTGGAGGAGTTGTGTCTGGTTCAATGTCCAAAACAGAACTAATGATATATGGCAAAGATGGCAGCTTTAAACGTCTGGGCAGGAAGTGATATCATCACAGGTGGTGAAACCGGAAGTGACATCATCATGAGTGCCACAACCGGAAGTGACGTCATCATGAGAGCCAGAACCCTGTGAAATTTCTTGTGAATGGTCTGCAGAGGTTTGAGAGAAAAAGTCAGTCACCCCCTGATCAGACACGGAACTGTCACTATTCAAGCCCTTTAACTGCCTCCCATGTCCAAGTGTGTGACAGAGGTGAGTACCTGCTATGAAATCTGTGAGGGCCTAGCATAATTGAATTCATGCTTCCTGCTCCTGTTGCCATTGTCTGCAAAAATCTTTACTGTTCTGATATTTAATTCCTCCTCCTCAAGCTGCCACCTTATTGTGGTGGAGGGATTTGCATGTCCCAATGATCGAAGGAGCTCTGGTGTTGGGGGCGTTATGCCCCTGGTAGGGTCACCCAAGGCAAACTGGCCCTAGGTGAGGGACGAGACAAAGAGCGGTTCAGAAAACATCCTATGACGAAGAAAAACTCTGGATGATGTTTTCCCTCGCCTGGACGCAGGTCACCGGGGCCACCCTCTGGAGCCAAGCCTGGAGGTGGGGTTTGATGGCGACCGCCTGGTGGCCGGGCCTGCACCCATGGGGCTCGGCCGGGCACAGCGCAAAGAGGCAATGTGGGTCCCCCTTCCCATGGGCTCACCACCTTTAGGAGGGGCCAAGGAGTTTGGGTGCATTGTGAGTTGGGTCTTGGGACATCGAATGTCACCCTTCTAAAGGGGAAGGAGGAATCTGAACCCGAGTGGTTTTTGTTATTGGACTTCTGTGCTCGTCACGGATTGTCCATAACAAACACCATGTTCAGGCATAGGGGTGTTCATATGTACACCTGGCACCAGGACATCCTAGGCCTCAGTTCAATGATCGACTTCATGGTCATGTCATCAGACTTGCGGCCACATGTCTTGGACACTCGGGCAAAGAAAGGGGCGGAACCTTCAACTGATTACCACCTGGTGGTGAGTTGGCTTCGATGGTGGGGGAGGATGCCAGTCAGGCATGGTAAGCCCAAACGGATTGTGAGGGTCTGCTGGGAACGTCTGGCAGAGTCTCCTGTCAGAAGTAGCTTCAACTCCCACCTCTGGCAGAACTTTGACTACGTCCCAAGGGAGGTGGGGGACATTGAGTCCGAATGGGCTATGTTCCGTGCCTCTGTTGCTGAGGCGGCTGACCTGAGCTGTGGCCATAAGGTGGTCGGTGCCTGTCGCGGCTGCAATCCCCAAACCCATTGGTGGACACTGGCGGTGAGGGATGCCGTCAAGCTGAAGAAGGAGTCCTACAGGAACTTTTTGTCCTGTGGGACTCCGGAAGAAGCTAATAGGTACTGGCCAAGTGGAATGCGGCTTCAGTGGTTGCTGAGGCAAAAACCCGGGTGTGGGAAGAGTTTGGGGAGGCCAAGGAGAATGACTTCCAGATGGCTTCAAGGAGATTCTGGTCCACCATCTCAGAAGGGGGAAGCGGTGCAGTGTCAACACTGTGCATGGTGGGGATGGTGCGCTGCTGACCTCAACTCGGGATGTTATGGGTCAATGGAGGGAGTACTTTGAAGACCTCATCAATCCCACTAACATGCCTTCCAATGAGGAAGCACAGCCTGGGGACTCAGAGGTGGGCTCTCACATCTCTGGGACTGAGGTCACCGAGGTGGTCAAAAAACTCCTTGGTGGCAGGGCCCTGGGGGTGGATGAGATATGCCCAGAGTTCCTCAACGCTCTGGATGTTGTAGGACTTGTCTTGATTGACATGCCTCTGCAACATTGCATGGACATTGGGGACGGTGCCTCTGGATTGGCAGACTGCTGGGATGGTGGTCCCTCTCTTTAAGAAAGGGGACCGGAGGGTGTGTTCCAACTACAGAGGGATCACACTCCTCAGCCTCCCTGGAAAAGTCTACTCGTGGGTCCTGGAGGGGAGGGTCCGTCAGATAGTCGAACCTTGGATTCAGGAGGAACAGTGTGGTTTTCGTGCTAGTTGTGGAAGAGTGGACCAGTTCTACTCCCTTGACAGGGAGGAAATCCTGTGGTGGGTGCTCCGGGAGTATGGGGTGCCGGACTCCCTGATAAGGGCTGATCGGTCCCTGTACCACCTGTGTCAGAGCTTGGTCCGCATTGCCGGTAGTAAGTCAAACCCATTTCCGGTGACAGTTGGACTCCGCCAAGGCTGCCCTTTGTCTCCAATTCTGTTCATAACTTTTATGGACAGAATTTCTAGGCGCAGCCAGGGCGTTGAGGGGGTCTGGTTTGGTGGGCTCAGGATTGGGTCAATGCTTTTTGCAGATGATGTTGTCCTGTTTGCTTCATCAGGCCGTGATTTTCAGCTCTCACTGGATCGGTTCGCAGCCGAGTGTGAAGTGGCTGGGATGGGAATCAGCACCTCCAAAATCCGAGACCATGGTCCTTAGCCGGAAAAGGGTGGATTGCCCGCTCAGGGTTGGGAGAGAAATCAGGGTTGAAAACTCGCCCCAAGTAGAGGAGTTCAAGTATCCCGGGGTCTTGTTCACGAGTGAGGGAAGAATGGAGTGTGAGATCGACAGGCGGATCGGTGTGGCATCCGCAGTGATGCGGGCTCAGTATCGGTCTGTCGTGGTGAGAAAGGAGCTGAGCTGAAAAGCAAAGCTCTCAATTTACCGGTTGATCTGCGTTCCTACCCTCACCTATGGACATGAGCTGTGGGTAGTGACCGAAAGAACAAGATCGCGAATACAAGCGGCTGTAATGAGTTTCCTCTGTAAGGTGTCTGTGCTTTCCCTTAAAGATAGCGTGAGAAGCTCGGTCATCCAGGAGGACCTCAGAGTAGAGCCACTGCTCCTCCGCATTGAGAGGAGTCAGATGAGGTGGCTCAGGCATCTGATCAGGATGCCTCCTGGATGCCTCCCTGGTGAGGTGTTCCGGGCACGTCTAACCGGGAGGAGGCCCCAGGTAAGACCCAGGACTCGCTGGAGGGACTATGTCTCTCGGCTGGCCTGGGAATGCCTCAGGATTCCCCCGGAAGAGCTTGTAGAAGTGGCCAAGGAGAGGAAAGTCTGAGCATCTCTGCTCAAGCTGCTGCCCCCATGAACCTGATCTTGACTAAGCGGAAGAGGATGGATGGATGGATATTTAATTCTATAAATTTTACCTCAGGGAGGAACAGTGGCACAGTGGTTAGCACTGCAGCCTCAGAAGTCAGAGCACATTTGTGGCCACAATAATCAGTCCAGCATAGCTGTCAGACGCTTCTCTAGCCTTCAGGGACACTTAAACGTTAAGTGTACTCTTATAATCCAATCAAAACTACTTCCTTCTTCTCCTTCTTCCAAATTGACATTAATACATTTTGCCAAGTTCAGTAAAGTTCCCAAACACACAATTCACAATTCCTCCAAACTCAAGGCAAATCGAAGTCAGTGGGGTTCATTCATCACTAACTGAAAGAGTTTTCAAATACAGCATGAATTTTCTTTCAACAGAGTTAGATACTTACTAAGACATACTTATCAACCAAACATTTCAGTTTGTTTCATCTTATTTCACTTTCTACTGGGTCATGATTGGCTGTTGCGCAAAAGCAGTCTTGTATATGCTCCTCTTCATGCTGGATTGTTCTCTTCAGCATTTTGATTAACTCTACCTCAACTACATCTACTATATGGCTAATACAGTATATAAATCTGGAAATTCTTCATATGATTTCGACCTAGACAGGCCTACATAAAGAGTTAACTATGTTATGTTTATTACGGTGTCTTTTTTTACTAATTTTCTGCAGGGCTTATGTGCTCCATATACAAAATGACTGTAAGAACAATTATTGCTCTGACACATAATTAAAACTACTGTCTTTTATTATTAGTGTTTGCAAGTACAGGAGAGGATCCAAGAAGAAATGTGCCATCTGGCATCAACATGTTCTGAAACTAAATATTTCTGAGAGCAAAGACATGGGAAATTAATTTCAGGAAGAATCCTCATCCAAACTTGTATCAAGAGTGAAATAGTGGAAATGGTAGACATTCAAGTATTTAGTTACTGTTCTGCAAATAAAATTAAAAGCTGAAGGACATTATTGCCATTTGAAAAATAATGGCATTTATTTTGATCCTGGAATATTCCACATTTTATGTAGATAATTCTTTTGTAACAATGTTTAACCAGTCTTTAGATGAATCTGTCTTAAGTATTACTTTCACCTGAAGATATGGCAATCTGAATCAGACGAGTAAAAAATAAACTGAAAAACATTATCAAGCAATGCCAAGCATACGATGCACATGCTACATAACCCATAACATCACAGTGGTCATGAGGTATAAGATAGCCAATAACATTAAATAGCATCCAAAATTTCAACATTTAAAGAAGAGACCTTGTAACTAGTGATTAAGAAATGAATTCAGACAACTTATTACGGAAAGATTATTGTTTTGAAATTATTTTGTTTTCACCTAAGGCTTTGGCTTATGCCCTTGCAATTTTAGTGAAAGATCCAACAGCTTCTGCATATTGTCCTCCTTTAATCTCTGTCATTTGCCATAACCAACTGTCTGTCTGGATATGTCCTTCTTTCAACACAAACACAAAAGGAAAAAAACATTTTTTAAGAAATAAATAAACAATTCAGTGAGTGTGTAACCTGAACTGCATCATGTTTTCACAGTCCAGAGTTTATTTTTTTCTTATCTCACCTATTAATTACCTCCATTTAAGTAAAATTTCCACTTTTACGGTCAGAATTTGGTACAAGTGCAGAACACTATTTATGACTGAGATATTAGCATCAATGGCACTTTTAGGAGACAATCATACATTTCTACCAACCCTAAATGACATAATCTATACTAATAAAAGGCAAAGCCCTCACTGACTGACTGACTGACTGACTGACTGACTGACTGACTCACTCACTCACTCACTCACTCACTGACTCATCACTAATTCTCCAACTTCCCGTGTAGGTAGAAGGCTGAAATTTGGCAGGCTCATTCTTTACAGCTCACTTACAAAAGTTAAGCAGGTTTCATTTCGAAATTCTACACGTAACGGTCATAACGGTCGATAATGGTCGACAACGTCCGCCATGTTGAACTTTCTTATTTATGGCCCCATCATCACGAAATTTGATAGGCGGCTTCCCTGCGCTAACCGAAACCGATGTATGTACTTATTTCGATGGTATGACGCCACTGTCGGCCACCATATTGAACTTTCCAAGGTCACTAATTTTCCAACTTCCCGTGTAGGTAGAAGGCTGACCCCATCTTAAAGAAATTTACTAGGTGGCTTCCCTACGTTAACCAAAACCGATGTACGTACTTATTTCGGTGGTATGACGCCACGCAACGGTCATAACGGTCAACAATGTCCGCCATGTTGAACTTTCTTATTCATGGCCCCATCTTCACGAAATTTGGTAGGCGGCTTCCCTGCGCTAACCGAAACCAATGTACGTACTTATTTCGGTGGTGTAACGCCACTGTCAGCCACCATATTGAACTTTCCAACGTCACTAATTCTCCAACTTCCCGTGTAGGTAGAAGGCTGAAATTTGGTACTTATTTCGGTGATATGATGCCACTGTCGGCCGTCATATTGAACTTTCCAACAGTCTTTGTTACTTATGGGCCCATCTTCAAGAAATTTGGTACGCGGGTTCCCAACGCTAACTGAATCCTACTTACGTACATATATACGTCCATAGCCTGCAGCTCGGTCACCGTGAAGTGCGGGTATTTTGCTAGTACTGTGATAAGCTTTGTTATGTGTCACTTTTATAATTGTACTAGCAAAATACTCGCGCTTCGCAGCGGCGAAGTACTGCATTAAAATTTTTATTAAGAAGAAAATTAAACCTTTTTAAACTGAGGGAAAATATGCCAATAATTATTTGTTAAGGATCTCTTTGTAAACCACATTGTGAGTTTGGCCCTCCGGTTGTAATATGACCAAGGTGTGCGCTGAGCTTACTCTTGAGCATGCAACGTACAGTTGGCCATGTGAACAGTAATCTTGTTTCAAATCTCACAGCTTGGATTGCTGCTGTCATAATCGGTTTGAGTTTCATGGTTTGTTTCAATTACGACAGTATTTGCAGGACTTGTGTTGAAGTGACATTCGGCATCTGTCAAGCGTACAACCGGTTTCATCGATAACTTCACATCCAGCTTTTGAGAGTTTAAACACTCATAAACATCAAAGTGTCCACTACTGAAATCGTCACCTGTGAATCCAAGATGTTTAAGAGGCATTGGCGGTTGTCCAAAGGTGTAAAATATTTGGCCATTTCAGTACACTTGAAAGCAACAACCAAATAATTCAGTGGCAGCCATCAACTCACATGCAGAACCATAGGTGAAGGGCTTAAGCATTTCACTCTTATAGTGCTCCTGCTTAGCATAATTATCTCCTGTACCGTCATCAGTCCACACCTTGAACCTGTCCCAGTCATTCAATACATAAGACACAATGTTCCTCCGGATATCAAGAGTGAGCCTGATATGGCCGTGCAATATGTATATAACAAAGAGAATGGAAAAGGTAGGTGCCATCTCTGGGCAAGGAAACCACTCGGTAAGTGACAGTTCTTTGATCGATGGTGATCACCTCGATAGACATGGTAATGGGGGTACGGTTGGAATGATAAAGGAAATGGGTACCTGAGCAATGTAAAGTAAGTCTAAAATACCTACACAATAACTATAATCGTAATAAACGAACAATAAAACAGCGGAGAAGCCGTGGATTAAATAAAAAGGCTGTAGTTATCAGCAGGGAGACATGAATCCCGTGGCGAAACAAGGAAGGGAATGTAGAGACCAGAGCGACGGATGGCCTTATATAGGCAGGCAGCCAACAACGTGGGAGGTGTTGGGATGGGGGACCCAACGCCGCCTCACACGGTGACCGAGCTGCAGGCTATGGACGTATATATGTATGTAAGTAGGATTCAGTTAGCGTTGGGAACCCGCGTACCAAATTTCTTGAAGATGGGTCCATAAGTAACAAAGACTGTTGAAAAGTTCAATATGGCGACTGACAGTGGCATCATACCACCGAAATAAGTACGTACATTGGTTTCGGTTGGTGCAGGGAAGCCGCCTACCAAATTTCGAGAAGATGGGGCCATAAATAGGAAAGTTCAACATGGCGAACATTGTTGACCGTTATGACCATTACGCGTAGAATTTCGAAATGAAACCTGCTTAACTTTTGTAAGTAAGCTGTAAGAAATGAGCCTGCCAAATTTCAGCCTTCTACCTACACGGGAAGTTGGAGAATTAGTGACGTTGGAAAGTTCAATATGGCGGCCGACAGTGGCATCATACCACTAAAATAAGTACGTACATCGGTTTTGGTTAGCGCAGGGAAGCCACCTACCAAATTTTGTGACGATGGGGCCATAAATAAGAAAGTTCAACATGGCGAACGTTGTTGACCATTATGACCGTTACGTGTAGAATTTCGAAATGAAACCTGCTTAACATTTGTAAGTAAGCTGTAAGAAATGAGCCTGCCAAATTTCAGCCTTCTACCTACACAGGAAGTTGGAGAATTAGTGACGTTGTAAAGTTCAATATGGCGGCTGACAGTGGCGTCATACCACTGAAATAAGTAAATACATTGGTTTCGGTTAGCTCAGGGAAGCCGCCTACCAAATTTCGTGAAGATGGGGCCATAAATAAGAAAGTTCAACATGGCAGACGTTATCGACCGTTATGACCGTTACGTGTAGAATTTCGAAATGAAACCTGCTTAACTTTTGTAAGTAAGCTGTAAGGAATAAGCCTGCCAAATTTCAGCTTTCTACCTACATGGGAAGTTGGAGAATTAGTGATGAGTGAGTGAGTGAGTGAGTGAGTGAGTGAGTGAGTGAGTGAGTGAGTGAGTCAGTCAGTCAGTCAGTCAGTCAGTCAGTCAGTCAGTCAGTCAGTGAGGGCTTTGCCTTTTATTAGTATAGATGACAATATATTTGCTTCCTCTAAACAACTGTGCCTCAAATCTAACCTTTCTTAAAAAGGCTTTTTAGATTTTTGATTAGAGTTTTAGATTTTTTTAGAGTCACACCTTACGCATTACAATTTATTTGAGAAATTCCAGTCTGGTTTCCGCACTGGTACAGTACTGAAACGGCACTAACATGTGTTGTAAATGACATTCTGATATCCTCTGATGAAGGAAATTCCACTGTAATTATGTTGTTAGACTTAAGTGCAGTATTTGATATCAATGGCCATTCTATTTTACTGCACAGGCTAGAAAATGATGTTGGGCTTACAGGCACTGTGCTCACTTGGTTTAGATCTTATTTATCAAATCGATTCCAATATGTACAGAAATGTGCTCACAGGACTCCATCATTATACACAGAAGTGAGATATGGTGTCCCACAGGGACCTTTACTGTTTTCACTTTACATGCTTCCACTGGGATCTCTCATTAGGAAGCAATGTTAATTTTCACTTGTATGCAGATGACGCCCAGTTATACCTTTCATTTAAATCAAATGAAGTTTCTCCAATGTTGTCCTTAATTAGTTGTGTTAGTGAATTAAAGGAGTGGATGGATGAGAACTACTTGTCTTTAAATACAGATAAACCAGAGATGTTAATTGTTGGAGGGAATGATGCTGATCACAACAATATTTTGTCATCATTTAACTCAGTTGGAATCACCATTAATTTTACTGAATCAGCCCGCAATCTAGGAGTTATATTTGACTCTAGCATGTCATTTAAAGCGCATATTACAAAGTTGTCCAAATCATGTTTCTTCCATCTTAAAAATGTTGGGAAATTAAAGCGCTTTCTAAATAAGCAGGATTCTGAGAAATGAATTCATGCATTTATTTCTAGTAGGACTGACTACTGCAATGCGGTGTTCACTGGATGTTCAAACTGTTCTTTATACAGCCTCCAGTTAATCTAAAATGCTGCTACAATAATTATTACAAGAACAAGAAAGTATGAACATATAACTCCAGTTCTTAAATCCTTACACTGGCTCCCAGTTAAGTTTAGGGCAGATTTCAAAATCCTTCTTTTAACATATAAAGCATTAAATGGCCAAGGTCCGGCTTACTTGTCTGAACTTATTATGACTTACAAACCAGAGCACACATTAAGATCTCAAGATGCCGGTCTGCTTAGGATTCCAAGGATTAATAAAATAACAGTGGGAGGTCGAGCTTTTAGTTACAGGGCCCCTAAACTGTGGAATGGTCTGCCTGCTACTATAAGAGATGCCCCATTCGGTCTCAGCTTTTAAATTCCGGCTGAAGACTCACTACTTCAGTTTAGCATATCCTGACTAGATTTGCTGATTAACTGTACATACTGCATCTCTGTTGTTAGTGATTAGCACTAAAACATAAGTAACATGATAGTTATAATTTGTTACTAACCCTCACCAATTCTGTTTCTCTTCTTGGTACTCAAATGTGGCACTTAGTGCCTCGGCCTACCTGCCAAGTTGCTTTGCCTGCCTAAGGTAAAGCCATTCCTGATAGAGGATCGCAGGAATCGTGGGAAAGAGGGGTCCTTTCATCGGATTGGCCTGCCCAGCACTGTTCCAGCAGTGGAATGGCCAATAGGGGGAGGCAGCTTGATGGATGAGGTCTCCAGGACTCTAAACAAATCCAAATCATATTATGTGATATCATCTACTGTTAAATTCTACTCCGTACTTCTAAAATTTTTATTTTTACACTGTATTGAGGATTTGTTCTGTTCTGTGTATTGTACTGTATTGTATTGACCCCTTTCTTTTTGACACCCACTGCACGCCCAACCTACTTGGAAAGGGGTCTCTCTTTGAACTGCCTTTCCCAAGGTTTCTTCCATTTTTTTCCCTGCAAGGTTTTGTTTTGGGAGTTTTTCCTTGTCTTCTTAGAGAGTCAAGGCTGGGGGGCTGTGAAGAGGCAGGGCCTGTTAAAGCCCATTGCGGCACTTCTTGTGTGATTTTGGGCTATACAAAAACAAATTGTATTGTATTGTATTGTATTCTTTGATAAAAAAAACTTAGCTAATTTTCCTAACCTTTTCATCTCTATCTGATGCGAAAATTATACTTTCAGGCAAAATTAAGTTTAGTTTTTCCAAACTCTATTGGCTATCTGTTGGCAAATAGCCTCTTTTCGTTTTCTGGCTCTAGTTCATCATTCATTTATATTGTTTTTAATGTCTATTTGTATGTGTGTGTGTTTTATTTTTTATTAAACAAAATGTTTCCAATATCCAGTGATCCATGGATGGATTGTGCCCACTTCACTAGGTCATAGGTTTTGGAAATATCCTCTACTCAGACCTTACAGGAATAAACTATTTGCTTATTTATTACACAAACCCAGATTTATAATAATCTGTTGGTCCTTTAATATTTCTGTTTTGGGTAACACCTGATGGGACTTGTAATTACGAACAGCATGAGTGGAACTTAATGACAAGTGAATGAAAAGACAAAGGGGAGTAGGCAGATGGAAAAATAGTCAGAATATCAGAAGCAATTAAAGAAATATTCATCAAAGCTCAAAACACAGTAAGAAAAGAAAATCAAAGGGTTTAACACTAATGTCTTCCTGGAATTACCATTTACCTTACTTAAGTGCTAATAAGAAAGACAGAGGTTCAAGAAGAGAATCCAACAGCTTCTGGCATGAATGATGATGGGTCATCATAACACAATATGCCATCTGTAACTAGCAAAGAGGTTGGGAGCATGTGCTTATAGCCTAGCCTCAGAGCCACCACTCCGCCTGATCATAAAGAGACAGCCACAAAATGCTGCTGACCACGTACCAAATAAAACACTAAATGGCATTGTCACAAAATGATAAAATAATGTAAGTAATACAAAAATAAAATACAAAAAGCACACTATTGTTTAAGCAAAATTCCACCAGGATCATATCTACTAAATAATGTAGTTTGATAATTTACACTACTTCATTAGCATGCTATCTTAACCTGTTCAACTAGAAGAATCCGAAGCCATCTAACGTAACATGATTCTTGTTTTAGTTAAGGTTACAGAAAAAAAACACTTTACAAAGAACAGTTACAAAGTTCTTTAGAGTATGAAATATATTCATTAACCCTTTTCTCAATGAATTAAGCATGCTAAACGCTAGAGAACATTTTTGATATTTTGGTATGTTTGAGTGATTATTTCATATTAAATAGTTTCTCTCTCTACTCCCTGGATGGAAAGACAATGAGATGTCTGATCTGATCTGAATAAGATACAGCACTACATGTAAATTAAATCAAATCAATAAAATATACTAAAATATACAAATAGAGTTAACTTACCCAGTCTTTCCATTCCTGCACATGAAAAAGTTTATATTCAAGAGAGAATGACAATTCTTTCCACCAACCTGTATTCATCTTTCATTGTACATTTTTACCTAATTGTCTTAATATACTAATTTCCTGACACCTCTCTTTTTTGCATGTGCCTCCTCTTTAAAATTTCTTCTGCATGAATTTTGTTAAGAATGTGCAGACAACAACAGAAAAAAGTATCATCTTGAGATATATCTCATACTGTGAAATTTGTGGGATGCTACACACCTAAAAAACCTGGACATTAAAAAATAAAAATTAGGGTTAACTATTTAAGAATCATGTTAAAAGAATGTGGTAAGCTTTACTATTTCTCTTCAAAAAACAGAATATACTTAATTCTGTGACAACTTTGTGTTTTATTTCTATAATGTTAGCTTTTTGATATTGAAAGAATCGCAATTGATTTTCTTGCATTGAATTTTGCTTCTTCACAAATTACAATGTTGCCTTTGGCTTTCATACCATACCATACCATTTTTTAAGCCTGCATAATCCAAAACAGGGTCATGGGGTGTATCTGCCACTATTTAAAATCTTCAACTGCCTCTGCTCTATCATCATTACACTGCCACATCGTTGTCCCCTTGTTCCTTTTTCGAGAATCAAACCTTTTCATATGTTTTTGGTCTGTTATTTTTCACCTTGTTTTGTTCACCAGTCACCCCTGAGTCACCCTAAACCTCATTTATCTTTACTATAAATATCTGTTAAGTTACTTCTTGTATTCTCCTCATTCAGCTTGCAGAACTCAAATCTTGTCAAATAGTACTCTCTCTTGCTTTTCTTAATACCTCTGACCAATGTGAACCCAGTTCAAGATGGCAGTTTTCACCTTTTTCACTCAGTCGCCTCTCTTTACTAAATTGCAGTCTACTTCATTTTGCTCCTTACACCAAAGTAAAACAGATGGACTCCTATAAGCTCCCTCATAACTATTACTACTGATTTCTTTAAGTCCACTCAGGTCACTACCTGAATAACTTACCCCAGATATCCCACAAGAGCATCTTCCAAAATCAATTGTTTTTCTCATTGTTATTTATTAACAATACTTTTAAAATTTGCTCAGTGGACTTCTTCGCGTCACATTTTGATGAAGCATTTTTGGCAATCAGCACAACAACAGTGGTAATGCCATCACTCCTCCACTATCCAGGATATCATGCATTTGATACTGCTCTTTCCAAACATTTGTTCACCTCTCCCTATCCATTTGGTTTCTGAAATGTAAAGATCATCTAAAAAGTTTTCATTTGTTAAGTACATACACCATTTCTCTCATGTATCCTGTCACACACCCAGCATTTTAAGTTCATACCTTTCACTTTCTCTAACACATACCTTCTTGTTAGATTCTCTTATTACCAAGTCTGCTTCCCTAATATCCATCAGATCTTAGATTCATCATGTGTCATGTTTGTACTAATTGGTACCACCAGGATTCCTGTTTTTCTTTTCATTGTAGGTAGGTGGGGACGGAGAAGTAAAGCAGAAAGCGAAACATAGAATGGAGTCAGGAGTAATAAAGGTAGTTCACCTCACAACAATGAAGAGCTGATATATTTGTGCAATTCTATTGTGAGCGAAGTGGAAGTATTAATAAATTTAAACAGAAGCTAACAAATAGCATTATCCTCAGGAGTGCTGATTTTAATGAGCAATCAAAACTTTGGGTAGGCACTGGTCACAAAACTGTATTATTTAAGGACTGAGATAAAGAATAATATGATTTGTATTTGATACATTTGAAAATTTCAATTCAGTTATATAAATTGTTGTGTAATACATATTCAAAGTTGAATGTGGACAAACCTAGTATAAAGCAGAGATACACAGTCTTCACATATCACTGGTGCTGATTCGGCATGACAGTCATCTTAAAGTGTATCCTAATTCAAAGTATGCCCACTATGACCTCAGGTTATAAGCCCTGTAACTGCACACTACTGTGGTAGAGATACAATTCTGTCTAACATCTCAGCATGCAAAACATTCAGCCAGGTAAACATTACATCAACATATAAAAGTATAATCTTTCATGTGTGGAAAATCCAAATTCTTGCCTTCTTAGGTCAGGCATACACTGTTTAATTTTTAGAAATCATGATCAAGGCAACTACTTGCACTCCGCAATCGAGTCAACAGTCCTATGTGTGCTCAAACTGTACAAGCATGTTTGGTCTGAATGACACACCATGACATGAGTGCTCAGACTATATGAAATAAAGTAATTCTGAAATAAAGTTTTACTCATTTAAAAAAACAATATGGCCACAGGTTTCTGAAAATGTCAACAAAGTGACTCCGAAGTTGTTTCAATTGATGTTGTGCTCAAAAGAGAACTTAAGAACTGGGTATTATAAAAGCAAATTAAGAGTTGACTCTGTGGAAGAATAACTTTAGGGTAACATAATATTCATCTTAAAGAAATAGTATAAAGGGTTAATAAAAAAAATAGATAAAGGTCAAGTTGTAGCGGGGCCACATAGTTACTGTTAAATGTCAGTTCTGAGTGCGTCTCGTTTCATTGTCCCATTTGCTGTTTGTATGTGTATCAGTTAATGCCGTCCCCGTAAAGGAGGACGGATGATGGAAGGAGACCACAGCCGCAAACCTGGAAAACACCTGTTCTTAATTAATCAATCACAGCCGTCACAGACTATTTAAGTAATCGGGAAGGAAGAAGGAAGGGGAAGGAAGGAGAAAGAAGACCATTTTGTTTCAACCACTTTTCAACTTGCTTGCTGTTTTTTCACATCGCGCCTTTTCACCAGTTTGCTTTTCATTTTGCCGGACTGTTTTTCAACCTCCATCTACTGAGACCCCGGGGTCGATTCACTATCCACCATACGCCGAGGAATCATGGTGAGGTTGCTCCAATCGCCGGGAAAATCATATAACGCATTTACCTCTAGTTCAGTCATTCGTTTTCAGGACAGTTTTACAATCGGACTCAAGTTCACAATCATTCAGTTTATCAGTCATTTTGTTATTCGTGTTGTGTGTTATATGTTACAGGGGCAAGGGAGGGTTTTTGTTGTATTTATATTTGGTGCTGTCTTGTTGTTGCTGGGGTGGAGGGATATTTCTATTTATATCTGTTTTTTGCATGCCTTGTTTTATTTAATACATTTAATCCGTTTAATTTTACATCCTGTTTTTGTGTACTTATATTTACACCGTCGATTGTGGGGAAAAGTTTAATTGGTTAAGAAGTACGGCTTGATAGTTAGATTATTTCTCAGTAAATTATCCAGGCCACAGGTCTTGGAGGTGTAGCTGCCGGCTGGGTAAAGGGGTCGGCCGTTACAAAGTAAAAACCAAAATGTACTGAAGGAAGACTAAGAGATGACTAAGAAGTCAGCAGATGTCCTGTAAACAACCAGGGTAGACAGTTGGTACATGCACAGAAATTTCAGGGGTGGTGGCTCAACTCAAAGGTAAAAGAAGAACCATCCATCTATCCATTATCCAACCAACTATATCCTAACTATAGGGTCATGGGGGTCTGTTGGAGCCAATCCCAGCTAGCACGCGGCGCAATGCAGGAAACAAACCCCGGGCAGGGCGCCAGCCCACCACAGAAGAATATAATATAATAGACTTTTATTTTATATAAATCATTAGGGTGTAAACCAATGAACCAACCAGAGTAAAATGTATGCATTCATTGACATTGTATGTAAATTCAACATTTTATAAAATGAACCTCTATTCTTTGTTTCTCTGACCATTCTGACCAGGCTGTAACAGACTGCTTTTGAAGAATGCTCCCTCTAAGGCCTTTTGCCAAGCAGTAATTAAAAGATACAATGAACAGCTTTCCTCCTAACTGATTTGTCCTGTCAGAGGACGTTTCTTTCTTTAATAAGATGTTAAATTTCTGCTACACTATCGGCATGCAGACTTATCTTGCTAAACTGGAAGAATCCTAACTCTCCCCTTTTAAGTCAGTGGGTAACTGATGTTTTACACTATTTGAAATTGGAAAAAATCAAATTCTCAGTTACAGGATCTGTGTAGAACTTTTTCAAAACCTGGCAGGATCTAATCAATAATATTTTAGAATAAGCTCTTAATGCACTGAGGAAGTAATTCTCTTTGCATTTCTTTTACTTCTCCATTCATCTTTATCCACCTATTAAACTCATCAATTTATGTATGTTTACAAGCTTTAAGTTTTACTCCATTGGCCATGCTCTCTTTCTCAGGGGTGGAGGTTGATTTGTTTTCAATCCTATTTTTTGTAAAAATTGATCTATTTGTATGGAATCATTACAATAAAATCAAAAAAATTTGATAGAAAAAGATGTTAAATTTCTACCACAACTACCTATTTCTTTCCTAAATGCACATCCAGTTAATTAGAGTTATTGGGCTGTTGCCCCTAACATACAACACCTATTTTGTTATGCAGACATTTCAAATGGAAGTACATCTGTTTTAGTGAAAGACAAAATCTAATAGTGACACAATTATTTTCTTTCAAATGGATAAAATTTGGAAATAGAAAATATCCCTCAAAACAGACAGTTAGTCATGGAATGTATTGTATCTTTAACCACAGTAATAACAAACCATTTCCTTACATCTGTAATTCAGTTGGAACTTCATGAAACAACAACCAGTCAACTAAAAAAAATGTGTTACTTCCTGGCAGTAGTCTATAATCTCTCAAGGACCTATTTACAAATGACCACATAAATACCTTTTTTTTCCTATAGACATATTCATGTAAAGATATACATTATATTTCAATACAGCTCCATCCCCTTTATCAAGAAAACTTCCTCATGCTGTCCTTGCCTCACTTAAAAAAGTAGACTTGAAGAATTTACCACAGTGTTGTTAATAAACAGCAAGAATTTCAGATACATTACAGCAGAGCAAACATGTTTTTTTTCTTGCTTACAGGCCTATGAAATAATTTCTTTATCTTGAACTGGGCAAATCCCATATGGAGCTCAACAGTATGTTGCAAGAATTTAACCCTAAGACCCTCTGCAAAATACAATATCTTTGTCCCTCCTTGTATCAATTACTTGTTTTTTAAGTATATTACACAACACATGTCCCAGCTGTGAAGCATCAAATAAAACTGTATGCTGAATGTTCACAAAAAACATATATGCAGGATTTTGCAGCTTCTGCGATCAAAAACTCAAACAGCAATGGAAAATGTCTTTCTTAAAAAAAACTACTCATCCATCCATTTTTCAAACCTGCTTATTCTGAGTAGGGCTGCAGGGAAACCAGAGCCTATTCCAGCAAGCATTGGGCACAAAGCAGAAACAAGGCCATTCACAGAAATAATCCATACTACAGGAATTTTGCATACAGCAAATTGTCAGTCATGCTCAATCTTTAATTTATGTTTCACAAAAAACACTTTTGTAGAGCTTCATATGTTCATAACTTCCAGTGGAAGGTTTCATAGTGAGAATTTTCAAATACTACAAATACTTTGATACAGCTCACTGTCACACTTCAGATTTAGTTTTTTATACTAGCAATACCGTAATTATTCAAAAATATACCTTAATAATCTCTCTGATCCGCAGTCAACACAAAAGGGTGTTCCTTTCAGTCTAAGATGTGTGAAATATGGATTTATAACTACATTCTTTAACCAAGGTCTCACCTTTTATTTCCTATCAACTCAGATTACAAGCCATGTTAGAGTAGTGTATGCCAAAATAATACCATACCTAATTCTTATTTTCAAAGTTGTACTTATGGCTTTTACAGCAATCATGTATGCATGTGGGACAGAACATGTCTTTAGGTCCAACTTTCTCTTACTGAGGTTACAGAACTCAAACACAATACTGTAAATCAAGGGAAACCATACCGTTCTGTTCTGAGATTTTTGTAGCTGCTGGGGCCTCAGTCTTTGAGTCAGTTGTACATAGCTCCTTTCACAATTTGCACAATAAAATTTCTACACTAAATGACAGATCGTCAAACAAGAATCACCTAACCACAGTTAACTCAGGATATGTTAGCAGTTCAATTAATAAGTTTATTTTTAGAAATGTATTATAAAGCATTAATTTGACATTCAAAATTTCAAATAACAGCAATGACAAATGACAGCTTACAAACATAAGCTTGAGCATGTACATTTTACGTAGTGCTGACTTTCTGTTTGATGTGTAGATCTAATAACCAAGATTGCTAGATGAAACTCCACAATAAAAAATAGGGTAGATTCAATAATTAAAACAGAGAAATAAAATAAAATATTGGCTTGTTTGATCTGAGAATGTGACCCTGAGTGAGAAAGGTCAGCATTAATGAAATAAACTATGGCATCTGTTTCTTTCATCTAAATTAGTTTTATTAATAGTGTAGCAACAAGAATAACTACATGCCAACTGCTCAAAATTTAATGAAATCAGCCTTAGATTTTGCTATTTAAATGGGTTTGTTTTGCAATAATTCAGTATGTTTCTAATTTTTTTATATATTATTAAACAATGTGAGTATACTACCAGCGACTGCTGCAAAACTCTTATGCACAGAGAGAATAAAAGAAAAATAACTATGACGGCAGTTTAAAATGTCCAACACTCTTATCACCATTTTAAATTTTACTCCACAAAGTTATGGATACAAAATAAATCAAAGGGAAGAAGGCCCAGCAAATCAAAGTCAAGAAAAATAAATAAAACAACATTTAATTATTCATATCATATAAAAAGAATTATGAAGAACAGTAACATCGAAAAAGTGATACATTATCATTTTAGTGACCGGAATACCACTATTGTAAAAATAAAAATAGACATATAGTATTGTTTGTTTTTATTTAGATCAAGGCCTGATGCCTTTATTAAAGGCAGCTTATAGCATTTCAGATATAATAACATTCTTCTCAAATAACATGACAGTAAATGTCACATTTCTTCCAGCTTTCGCTTTCAATGTGGAATAAAATAATTTGCTCCAGACTGACAGTATTAGCCCTTATACACCCAGCCTTAACATTAATGCCATTCTTATTCAGAATGTTAGCAGAAGTCGAAATCAGTTTCTTTAGACAACTACAACTCACAGTTACCGCCCAACACCCTTCTGCACACACGTACCCCGACCATAAAGCACAATCTCACGTACTTCTGCCTAGGACTCCATACTTAGTACTGTTCGCACTCATAAAAATTAAATACTGTACGGTACTATAGAAACCTTAGCAGTTACACTTTGCCCTTCAAAGCTGCATGCAAAGGCAAAAATGCTCAATGTGTTTACTCATTTCCTATTAATTAATCCTTGCTCCACAGGCCAGCTATTTTTATCAGTTAAGGCAGCATTTCAGTTTAGACCACTTTAGCTTGCAGCTAAATTATAAAACACCACTTTCTACTATCACAAGCCTTCATTTATTTCATCTGTGAACAACAGTTAAACAGCTGCTATGATTATTATTTCAATATGAACATTATCTCAGATCAACATTCCTTAGATCTACGTGTTCCACCTCCATGCAATGTAATTGCCAAATTAATCTTTAAAACTAATCAAATTAAATTTAATCTGAGCTGTGGTAAAAGATAGTCTCAGAGTATATGTTTAATATAGCATATGAAAATCCACCTTGGAAATTAAAAAAAGATCTGTTCTGACCATCACAAGCCACCTAATCTTCTAATGTAAGGCAAATCTCTTCAAAACATAATGACTGTTAATACAAAGATGGAAAACCTGTCTTTTAGAATAATTTTTACAGTCATGTATGATACATTTTCTCATATTTAAATGAAAATATTTTTGTTCCAATTTTTTTTTAACTTCTGTTTAATATATTTTACTTTAATGGCAAAATCAACGACAAATAAACAAATAGTTATTATTTAAAATATACCCTTAACCTAAGTTTTTCTGGCATTCCTGCTTTGCCATCTCTGTAGCAACCTAATGGACTCAGAGGTGGAAGACCAGCTACCCTCACTGCCTAACCTGACCCCTCTAGCTTTATTATGAGGGTATCAGTCAAAGTAAAACACTTGAACGTTGTTCTAACTTTCCCGGTGCATAGGTGGTTATATTACCTTTCCAGGAATCTTCAAAGGTTGTCTGCAGTTATTTAATAATAATAATATAAAAACAATCTTTATATTACATAACATTTTCAGACCCACTTATGTGGGTTACTATGGTAGGTCTGCAGCTTATCCTGCCAACATCAGTGTGGATGGCAAGAAGCAACCCTATACAGGGTGGGTGTACTCATTTAACTCACACCAGGCCAATTTGGAATATCCTTACATATCTATCTTCCGTCTATGGGAAGTGTGAAGTATGCTGAAGTACTCACAGTAACACATATAAAGATATGGGGGAACAAGCAAACTCTGCATAGAGCAGTAATTCCTGAGATTCAAACCAAATCTGATGGATCCATGAGGCAGCAGCTCTACATAATGCTTCACTGTGCCGTCCTTCACTGCCTTTCATACTAGGCTGTATCAAAATAAAATTAACCAAATAATCAAGAATAATTTTCATTTTAAATTATTCCTGCCGATTTATGCCCCTTCATGTTTTTACAGTTTACAGCACACTTAGCCTTTGAATTTTCCAACTTCCATAACTGTAGCAGCGAGCTGATAACAAAACCAGGTGCTCTTCATCCTTGGGTCTGGCGGTCCCTAAAGACCAGACATCAATCCACATCCGCCTACTCCTAATTTATGCTGAGTACATTCCACAGGAAAAAGAGATGAGATTGTGCCAAAAATTATTCCCATAGCACCAGTAAATTCGAAATATATCCTTATATACCAATGCTTTGTTTAATAAAGGGTGAGTTATCTTTTTACGCAATTAAATAATTTTCAGCTTCTAAATTTTTAAGCAATAAAACTACTCGTGCGGAAGGGTGTAGAAACGTTGTTATAAATCCGATGCAAAATAAAACAATGCACTCCAAACTCTGCATTAAAGTCTGCAAGTTGTCACACGCGCAATCCGGATTAACGGTAGGGATAGCAAAGAAACGGCAAGGCACAATTCATGGTCACTGTTCTTACATTCTAAAACTAGCAAACGACTAAGAAAGCACATTCCACCTTCTAGAACCAAAAAAGAGAAAGAAAGACAAACAATCACTAACGGTAAATCGCTCTTTCGCCCAACATGTCCACGACAATCGGCGCCTCCACTTACATACACGCTGCTGAATGTCCCGTCATAGAAGTGCAGCGGCTCCTTCAAGAACAGCTGTGCCGTGCTCTCGTCTCCACGATCCAAACTGGTATCCCCAAACTGCTCCCCGTAAGGGAAAAGCTCGCTTCGGCTCAGACCTTGTGCCAGCGCCGCCAAGGCCACGACGAGCAGTCCAGCCATCAAAACCCATCTTTGCGGAATCATCTTTAGACAGCGAATTTTTAGAAATTCTAATGAACGGAAAGCATTTGTTATGCGCACTCAGTGGACAGAGTGCAGAAGACTCGGCTCTGTCCGAAACAGACAAAAAAGTTGGTACAAGTTAAAAAAAAAAGGCGGAGTTGAACAGGGCGGGGAGATTTACAGAACGACGAATAGCCTGTTTCAATAAAACTCTATACACAAAACATCTAAATTCATTTTATTGAATACACTGAGATTTACACATAGGGATTTTTATATATATGCGATACTTACTTCTTACATATAAATACATTTTTAAATAAATATATTCACGCAAGTAAAGCTGCTTTTCTCTTATCTCTTCTATCGACTGTTCATTGCAATTTATAACAGTGGCACTCGCAACCTTGTTCTGAAGACTGCAAGTTGAAGAAATTTCATGGATTAACAGACAAATACAATTACCGTAGCAATTGTACTGTGCACAGACTAGCTGTTCTCTACATCAGTCATGTCCGCCTAGGAGAAATTCAGGTGTTTCTGAAATTCAAACCTACACGGAGTCCTGCAACTCCTAGAAATACATATGCCATAAACATAACTGGAATATTTAAAAACATCCATCTCAAGCCTTTGATAACATGAAAATGTGGGGAATCCTTACAAGCCACTGAAAATTAACTAGAAGAATAGTCAAAATCATTATACAAACAGTAGACAGAAATGTTGCTGGGCTGTGACTGAGCAAAAAAGGCCATTCTGCAAAACTGAAGCAAAATGAAGTGTGACCCGTTGAATAAGATTGTCAATTTAATGTTCACTTTGTTACACCTAACAAATTAATCCACATGCCTTTTCTGTAATAGAATTAAGGTTAGCAATTATTTAACTCTTCTGTACATTTATAGACGTTAGTTCATGTTATCTGTATATGAAACATTAATTGTTTACACAGTCAGGGAGAGCACCAAGACTCCTAAGGAGACTCTAAAGCTGAGATGAGAGGATGCATGCACATTACAATTGTTGAGAGCTTCACAAAACTGCGTTTAATTAGATGGTGTCAAACAAAAACATGAAAAAACTTCAAACAAGTCTTGTCTACAACTTGCCAGACAGTATATGGGAGAAACTGAGACCAAACAGAAGAAGATTGTATGATGCGATGATATCAAAACACAACTTTCTGGTTAAAGCGTTAAGTGATATTATTATCCTAAGCACAATGCTTGATACCATCCTATGAATACAACTTCTGTATTGAAATTTTCTGGTAGCAGCATCATACTATGAGCCTGAAATACTGAATATGATGACAGAAGACCAAATGGATGTAGCAAAAATAGGTAAAGTTGGAAGAAATTATAGTGCACTTTTCACGAGGTGTGGGTAATAAGAAAAGGTTCAGCAACTCGAAACATACCAACATATACTGGTGTGGGCCATGGAAAACAAAACACAGTGCCCTGTAGTAACCCACCAACCAATCATAAATTGCACCCAGAAGTCAAAAACAGTTGTTCATCAATGGTTCCTTTCCAACCTGAAGGAGCCTGAAAAATTTTACACAGACTAAGGGGCTTTGCCACCTGCTCGTTTCGCTCACCCAGCCCCCCCCCCCCCGGGAGTGTTAGGTGCCAGGCACTTCACGTCTATGCCCCATACGTTGTGAAGAGGAGGGCTGAACACACCCCGAGGAGACGTGATCGCTCCTCCGACACCCCCTCTTAAAAGGTGATACAATGGGAAACACACAGTTTTTTTTACCTCCTCTTTGCTCGATCAGCTGCTGGTTTGCTGCGGCTGCCGTGCCATGTGAACTGCATTTCGTGCAGCACACTTCTGTCATATCACCTATTTCCATATATTCAATCTCTTTTTGCTTTTACCTTTTCATCAATATCGCATTGAATTTTGATTTCGTGTTTGGAATTACATTGTGACAACGCAACTTATAACTGCCTGTGACTGAATATCGTTTCTTTCTCTCTACAAGAAATGTGTCTGACATAACCACACAAGACTTTTCCAAACCTCTTTGCATAAGCTCTTGTCTTGTGGGGCTTCCGGCCCCGGCATGGATACATCACTTGGCACGAAGACTCATCTTCCAGTGCGTGAAAGTTTCTCTGAGACAATCACATCTCATCTCCTTCCAAGATTTTTTTTTTATAATAGAGAGATGACTAAATATTGTAGTGTATAAAATACATAGCATTATTCTGATAGACCCATTTGAATTCACCTTTCTACCACCTTTTAAGAATTAAAATAGCATTGCGCTGACCTGGACAGAGCAGGCTATGGTATCCTTACCAAAATTCATCAGATACTCTTGTGAAATACCAATGCACTACAAGGCCAGTTTAGACATATAACTTCTCTAGTGCTTCCTAAATCTTTCCCAGTTGGCCATACCTGGTGGATCAAAATTTGACATTATGATACATCCAAATTTAAAATCTAACCAGCTCAATTAGCCACCCTCAATCCATAAAGTCTCAATTTCAACAGGTACATACAGAATGAACATTGACTCTAGCCATTCTGTGTAGGAACCTCGCTTTAATGACTTGACTCATTCTTTGATCACTAATGAGAATCTATAAGCTTGAGAATGTAGATGTAGATTGAATTGTAAATTAAAAGATTTCTCCACATACTTAACTCCTACTTTGCCTAAATAGCGTAATACTGTGTTTAAAATACTTCCAGCACTAAAATGATTGTTTGTTCAAATTCATAGTCACCTCTATTTCACTTGTGAACAACAGTCTAAGATTCTTACAGCCCTTTAACTTATGAAGTTGCTCTTCATCAACCTACAGAAAAGAGGCCAGTCCCTTCAGTGAGGGGAACATAATCTCAGAATTAAAAGCTGGTAGGTTTTGTCCTGATTTCATCACATTCTGCCTTGAACCATCCCAGTCATCCCAGTCACTGGTCTGATGAGGTCACAATATGACAATATTGTCTGTTCACAACAAAGCTGCAACTCTCAGACCTATGGACTGGATACGCCACAACCCTCCACCATGCTTTGATATTCTGTCTATGAATATAACACACAGAAGCGGAAACAAGGTGTACATTTAACAGAGACCCACAGCCACTTTAAATGGACTCAAATGAATGCCAAGTACACAAATATAATTCTCAATTTATAAATACAAATACAGAGGCCAAATTGATGGCAGACTGACCTCTTAATACTGGAACATCTTGACTGGTTCAGTCTTCTACAGTCAGGACAAAATCTGCATTGTCATTGTTGGATCTAAAGTCCATTCCAGTACTTCAGCATATTTTTTCTGTCTTACAGGTGTCAGGAACAAGCAAGGTCTAAAACATGAGATTGATGTCAATCTAAATTAACATTTAGAGATTTCTCAAAATGAATTTCAGGTATCTTAAAATGCAGCTCACATTTTAAGATATTTCAGACTCGTTTCTGGATATCTTAACATATGTTCCATTATATTTTAAGATATCAGCAATGCATTTTGAGATATTGCAAATGCATTTCAACATATCACAAATACAATCTGTCTGTCCATTTCAGGATATTTCAAATACATTTTGAGATTGTGACCTTGCATGCATTTTAAAACATCTAAAATTCATCTCAGTATCCCTTCCTGTAAAATTTCCTATTCTTTCCATGAGACTTCCTGTCTATTTTAAGATCACCCCTACATGATTGCATGAAAACAAAGGGCAACATGAAGAACACAATGCCCTATCATTGACTAATAAAAGGGAAGACTTTGTTAGAGACAAGAACATAAACAACAACCAAAAGAAAATGTATTTTTGGGAAACAAAAATCTGGTTTTGACGTGAGTTTCACTTCATGGCATTCATTCTGGTTCTGTCTTTGTAAAATGAAGATACAGTAGATATATAAATAATTCTTCATACCACTAAGCTAAGATCCCCAGTCATTCTCTTACTAATTCTGAACCAATTACCAGAATTTCACTATAATCTGTACACATGACAATAATGAATCTATAACATGTATATAATAATTATAATTTACTTAAAGGATAACTTTGGTATTGTTCAAGCCAAAGTTATTTCTTCACAATCATGGACACTATTAATTTGCCACTTGAAAATGTGCTCTAAAGTTAATTGTTTTTTATGTATTTTAAAATTTTTTTTTTTCATGTGGTGTACAATGGGACAAAAGGGTACTGTAGTTCAACGATGAAAGAAAAACACTTGAAATTTACCAAATATATTCATGTTGGGCTGGCACAGTGGCTCAATGGTAGCGCTGTTGCCTCGCAGTAAGGAGACCTGGGTTCACTTTTCGAGTCCTCCCTGCATGGAGTTTGCATGTTCTCTCCGTGTCTGTGTGGGTTTCGTCCCAAAGACATGCAGGTTAGGTGCATTGGTGATCCTAAAATTGTCCCTGGTGTGTGCCCTGCAGTGGGCTGGTGCTCTGCCTGGGGTTTGTTCCTGCCTTGCGCCCTGTGCTGGCTGGGATTAGCTCCAGCAGACCCCTGTGACCCTGTGTTAGGATCTAGCAGGTTGGACAATGACTGACTGACTGTTCATATTGAAGTGGCAAATGTTTTCATAAATCAAAACATGTCATTGGGGCATATATGCGATAACAAACGGAAATTTGAAATTATTATTTTGTCACAGATACTTGCCACTATTTTCTCAAGGTAGGGATTAATTTTTCTTGCTCAAATTGACTGCTTGCTATGACTGTCATGAATGGAGTTTTGACAACCTAATACCGTACCCAAAAGCTGACCCCCTGAACTGAACTGATTACTCTGCATTTTATTTTTAATAAAAGCCCTACACCTACAAACGGAGCAGATTGAAGTCTGGAGTTGGGTGCAAGTTAAAAATAGACATTTCAGAAAACTGATAGACAGGTGCACCTTGTGTCTTTCATTAAGTGTAATTCATGTCACAACATTTCAATATTGAAACATTTTAGATTTAAAACATTCTGAAATTCTACTATTCAAAATTGCAGCTTATAATTTTGTTAGGATTAGTTTATGTATCATTTAAATACTATATAAGGAATCTTGAATTGTTTATATGATGATCACGTGTTAATTTAACACTTGTATTGAAAGTAACATGAAAAATGAATGAAATTGCTTCTAACTGTGGTTATAAATTAGTACAGTAAGTCTTGATTGTAACACTTGTTTCTGTCAGTTTAAGATCTGTTTAAACTTAACGAAGCAGAATGGCTGTCAGCAGATTTAGACTTGGTGTCTAGTCTCTGTTTATACAGCAACAAAATCTATTAGATAAATGTTTGGTCTGGTAGACATAACGAAACACATTGAAGAATTTCCCATATAAAGTCATTTGTGTTTTGCATGACATTCCAAATCATGGCAATCAAGTATAAAGTGGAAGTCCTATTTCCCAATGCAGCTGCGATGCACTTAACTAAATCAGATCCTTTACATATATTATACATCACTATGGTATCAAGAGAAGAAATCATCTTTACTTAATCCATTAACTTTATTGATGAATACTGTGCCAAACTGCATCACTTCAACATACATACCAATACATACATTGTAAAGAAGTACACAGATTGGCTGGCATCCTGACTGTTATGGATAAAGTATCCTTATCTTGCCAGGAGTCCCCAATAATGGATGGATGATATAGATGGTTAAGTATCCCAACCGGGTTGGTTACTTTTCATTTACATTGGAAAGACAGAGACAGACAGCCTCCCAGGGCAATGGGTTCCTCCTGTACACTAGGTGGAAGTAGCCCTCTGGCATGACTCCTATTTGGACATCCACAGGGCTGCAGAGGAGGTGTAGCTCTGGAGGATAGCTTTGTTGCGGCCCATGGGTGCCACTAGGAAGTTCTGCCTGACCTAGTAGTGCCTCCTGTGTATGGCACTGATGTGCCAAAAGTACTGCCAGGTCCAGGTTTAAAGGGAGTGGAGAAGTACAAAGCTCATCTGGGCTGGAAGTGGTGAAGGAAGAGAAGAGAAAATATTTACTTGCTTGGTATTGTATCTAATGAAAGACTGCGGATTTGTTATACCCACTACAGGCTATTAGATGTACATGAAATTTTATCGCCCAGGCCAAATGAAAGACTCGGTTGGCTCATATGGTAAATGGGAAATAAAACGTTTCACTTTTTGCTGCTAAGGTATGTTGACTCCTTTTAAATCCCAGTGGTGAGCCATATCACCCTATTTGACTATTAATTTAAGATTCTACCTGCAGTTACTTGTCAATGCTATTACTTGTTTAATTCTATAAATTGAACTAAATTTACCAGCTAAGTTTTCATGTAATGTCAGTATGATACAAGATTGTAAATAAATAATTAAATGGAGTAACAACATAGTTAAACATTGCTTTATAAATATGTATGTACTCTGTATCCACATTTCATGATTGTTTAAAGAAGTGAATATTATGAGGTGAGTCTCCAGTTTACATTTTTCAAATTGCAGAGAGAAATGTAGACACGTGAAAGCTGCACTGACTGTCAGTCCCACTTAATTAAGTTCAAAATTGGGTGGGGGGAGGTTAGGATTAGGGGTTTGTTATTCAGTGTGACAGTGATGGTCCACAGACTAATACCTTCTGCTGGATGGAAGCAGAAAAAAGAGATTGCAGGAGGGATGGAGGATCCCCCACATTGCTGGAGGCATTACAGAGACAGCATTTTGTGACCATACCCATAAGGAAGGGGACATAACTCCCAATGATCACCTTTACAGTACATACTATCCGTTGTATGGACTTGCGATCAGACACATTACAGTTCCCATACCAGGCAGGTCAGGATGCTTCAATGGTGCCTTTTAAGATTGTGGTAAGAATATGGCGTGGAAGGCTTACTCTCTTCAGTCAGTGCAGAAAGTGGAGCTGCTACTGTGCTTTCTTGATCAAGGAGGAGGTATTGATAGATTTTTTGAAAAACTTCAGACCGGTTATAAGATGATTGTTTTTTTTTTTTAATAAAGGCCTCTTGTATGTTGCCCAGTATTACAAAGAGTTCTTGATATAGTTGATTGATGCATCTTTCCACCATCCTTGGCCTCTGTAAGTCTTTGAAGGTAATTGCTGACCTATCAAATGTTTTCTACTGGAATCTCATCCTTGTTCAGGAGCTCAGTTTTGAAAATATTTTAAATATGCAGTGTCTGGGATGGATACGTCCATCTTTAATTTCTTGAATACTGAACTAGCACTGCTCAAAGAGAGATTTAAGAATTAGATAGTTTTTACCATGTTCCTAATCTTTGAATTTTCATCATTTTATCTTTAGTTTTTGTGGAATGACCTCTACTCTTCATTCTCTTCATGTTCCTTCAAATTAATTGTGTGACGAATAATCGCACAAAGACATTTAGAGTTTTATCTAGAAAATGGAATCATGACTTGTGGAAGTTGTACTGGCCAGTCCTGGTGAAGAGTGAGTTGAGTTGAAAGGCAAAGCTCCTGATTTACCAGTTGATCAACGTTCCTACCCTAAACTATGATCACGAGCTGTGGGTAGCGACCTTAAGAACTTGATTGCAGATACAAGCAGCATAAATGAGTTTCCTTCTAAACGTGTCTGGGCTCAGCCTCAGAGATTGGGTGAGGAGTGCAGACATTTGGGAGAAGCTCAATGTAAAGCAATTGCTCCTACACATTGAAAGGAGCCAGTGAAGGTGGTTCAAACATCTGAGGATGCCTCCTGGATGTACCCCTGGGGTGAGGTTTTGGCCATTTTCAACCAGGAGTAGGCATTTAGCTAAAATGCATTGAAATTATAATAGTGTTACAGGTCATAATCCTGGTACTGGCTTTACTGTGTGATCTGCACTGTGCTACTTGTCCTGCACTCCAGTTTTAACAATGTGTATTGTACTGTACGCATAAAGTCATGTGTTTGCTATGAAATATAAAACATAAAATAAAGAGTTAACGAAGGAATATGTACGCTTGCATCTGCAAAAGCAAAAAAAAAGTTATGAAATTTCATCCCATGTGTAAAAATAAATGAAAATCTGAAATACAATGCTTTGGGTGTTGAGTCATATAACAAAAATTTCCAAATTCCATCATATTTGTCTTAGGTCATCTAACTTGTCATTTAAAATTTACATAATTGACAATTATTGATTTATTAAAGAAAATGAAAAAATATATTTACCACAATTATTACAAAACAAAAAAAACACTATGAAACTTTTTAAAGATTGATCAAAGTTCATGGTAAGCTAATATTTTGACCTGGTGTAACTTAACTGATCACCCAAGGGATACATTTGCATAACACATATGGTGACCTATTAACAGAACACAGATGGCAAAAACATGACATGGGGGTAGGTAGGTTAACATTCCTAACATTTTCCCTAAATCAGTTGCTTCCATGAACTATACTTGTCCTCCTTTGGTAGACACGCTGATAATCACTTTGTTTTTTGGGCAGCTGCTAAGGTGTAGCAAATCCAGACAGAAAAAATTATATTTTTTTCTTTTATCCTCTCAGTGAAATCAAAGGGTGAAACATTTGTGTGGTTTTCTGGTGGAGTTTTAACATGCTGTTTTGAAAACATTATTAGCACTCTTTCAAACAGTATACATTTGATATGAAATAATTAAAATGTAAAAGTGAACTATACAATTAGCTATCAAATTCCATTGGCGCACTTATAATTTACATTATACTCTGGGCAGTACTACATGAGTAGCTGTTGAAACCATGTTGAAGCTTTTTAAATAAAACTGCAATAACCGAACACTAAAACATAGGACAGACTTGCCAAACTGTTGATATGCAAGTTAGCCTACTGCTTGGGACATCTTTCTGGTTTGTACCCCTCATTCTGTACATTCCTTATATAAATGTTCTGTGACACCACAGTGACTTTTCTCTTAAGTTATGTTATTTTCCCTTTGTTGTATAGTTTGTAAATGTATTATAGTTGCTTCAGTCTATTGGAAATACTGTGCAAAACATGAAATTCAATATGCTGTTTAAGCCCAACTGTCATCTATGATGATTCCTTCCAACAATTCATTTGCATTACATTAACAAAATGTTCCAATATTCCTTTTAATGAAAGGAGCATAGATTGAGGAGTTAGTTATGGGTATTTCACATTATAAAAAACTGTTTTACAATAAATGTTTTTCTTCTCTACTATGCTAACTAGTATATATAGTAAACATACCTATGCAACAACAAAAGACAATAATGCAAAAAAGCATGTCATCAAACTCAGCAGCTATGATTTCAAATAGAAATGTCTAACTCCAGTGGTTATTGTTCCAACTGAGGTTTTAATAAGAGGGTAGTTTTTTGGCTTGTGACTGAAATCTTTTCATAATTTTATTTTCTGTTTTTCCTTTTTATGAAGCTAGCTTACAATTAAAAAAAATAATCAGAACAATTTCTTCGTAAGATTCTCAATAGCCTACAGAATTGTACATTCTGTTTTCAGGGTTCTTGCCAAGACAGCTGTTCCATTTTATCTGTTTTAAATAGTAACATTCCCTATGATGTTACTTTGGTACATATGACATTTTTATTATCAACTGCTTAATGTAAATTTCTACTAAATATGGCAGTACTACTATCAGCAGTGTAATATAGCAAACATCAAGTTGTCCATGAGGCAGCCAACCTCGTGGATTAACTGTCGTTGTACAATCTTATCATAGAGCATTATATGGTAGTGCTCTATTTGTGAGTATTCATAACTTCAGAATGCACGTTTTACAGTTCATCATACATAGCTAATAAACTATCAGTTATTTTTGGACACACAACAGACCACAATGCTCTGATCTGCGTGTGTTTTCAAGAACCTGTTTCTTTACAGAAGACCTGTATGATCACTGAGTAACTCTTCTAAGCACCAGTAGATCCTCCTCATCTCAGCTACTCATTGAGGTATAATTTCAGAAAGATTTACCTAACCTTCTTGGCATTTTCTCTTTCTTGGAGAATTGTGTTTTTGAAAGCTATGTGCTCTGCTACCTTAATTTTGCCTTTTTGAGTCTGAGTTTTTCTGTTTATATGCTTGGCCTATTACTGGCCTTATTCATTACTGTTGTCCATCAGCATTGTCAGGATTGGCAAAGAACAGTCACTTAGCTCACCCTTTATGATGTTAAAAAATGAAGAGCCTCCCCCTTGAAGTCTGTCAATTATCTATCCAATATATAAACTCATAGGATCTTTCACGCAGTGACTGCCCTGATCAATGGGCTGAATGATATTGGACTGACAAACAAATCAGAGGATTAAATAATATTATTCCTGTACATCCCTGAAAAAAGATCTGGGGCTAAAGCCTCTAATGTCCCAGTCCAAACATGTCACTGCTCAGTATATTTTTATGATGCTATTGGAGTCTTTTTGCATATCACATAACTCAGCTGTCATACTGCATCCAGCTAAGTCATGCCACTAACCTTGCTAGTAGACCCTTATTTAATTATTAACACAGAAAATTTCATCAGCAATTCTTCTGGAGGTCCACAATCCTAGCATACCACAAAAATAGGGAAATTAGAGGCCCAAGTAAGCAATATTTTCAATTAAATTAAATTATGAACATTTGGCTGCACTGCAAGACAAATTAGAAAGCCCAGGAAGATAATAGAAACCCAGTCTGCCTAGTTCAGACAAATTCTACCTGATTTTTGCTAAATAAGGTAAGAACCCAGAGGTTAACCTTCTCTGAAATGTATGTAGGTTAGATTATCATATCATTCAGAGGTTAGGGGTGCTACCTCACAGGTCCAGTGAAGATGGCCTACATTGTGCAACTATATTAGCTGGTGAGAACAGATGAAAATATTGAGGTTTTCCTCAGAAGCCGGAGGAAGGATTTGAACATGTGAACATTGTTGAACATTCTTAAGTGCAGTGCCCAGTTCAGGTCATCAGGATCGTTTGAATTTCCTATTCAAAACAACACCCAATACCATAATGAAGTTGTGGTTTTGTGGCTAAAAAGCTAACTTGAATCCCTAAATCCCAAAGTTAAAATCTCACTGCTGACTTATTCTGTGATTGTAAGCTGCCAGCTCTGTTACTAAATATATCAAATAGTGTATAGTGTCCATACAATGAGAGTTTCTGCCCAACACTTGCTTCTGGTGCAAGAACAAGTTCTTAAAGCTGGTGAATCAATAAATGATTGTTGTATTGATTGCATTAAACTTTACCTTGTGATGTTACAGATCAAGAAAACTACTGTAACAAAGTGTGTTGTGAAAGAAATGAAAATACAGGGGAAAAAAAGAAGTGGCATACAATGCTTTTCAGTTCTCAAAACACAAACCAGCCAACATGAAGATGATGAAATGATGGCTACACAGTATATTTTTTTATTTCTATATCTCCCACCCTTGTACCTAACAGAAGTGACAGATAATGTCAATCTCATTTAATTCAGTTACACACATTAAAACCAATAAAGTAACCTAAATCAAGAATACAAAATTATGAAAGTAAAAGCTCTCAGAATCATGTAAAATCTGATATATTAGATAGATAGATAGATAGATAGATAGATAGATAGATAGATAGATAGATAGATAGATAGATAGATAGAT
>JANRMT010062826.1:5283512-5293838 GCA_026402145.1 Polypterus bichir lapradei | reverse complement strand
GATAGATAGATAGATAGATAGATAGATAGATAGATAGATAGATAGATCTTTATTTGTCCTCAGAGAGAAATTTGGCTTTTTATTGTAGCTCATTAAATAGATAAATATATAAATAAACACACACATACTGTGGTATGAACACATATCAGAATGGCTAAAAAAAGAACAATCGAAAATACAGAAAATGTCTGACTTGGCAGTTACAGTCACAGTGAGGGATTTTACAGGCATGTTGCTGTTGGTATTGTGGCAAGGGCTAGCATTGACCGACACAGGCTGACAATGGAGGTACGTGTAGAAATAAATGAAAAAGGGTTTTTATTTTTCTTCAGCCGTGGGGCACGTCTTCCCCATGTCCCAAAGGCCCAACACTGTCCCAAAACAACACACAAAGCAAATCACCCCAAACCACACTCTTTTTCCTCCTCCACTACTCCTCCCAGGCAGCTTCGTCCTCCTCCTCCCGACTGTGGTGCACCTAGAGTAGTGGCTGCAGGCTCTTTTTATATCACCCCCGGAGGTGCTCCAGGTGCTCACTGACTTACTTCAGGCTGCACTTCTGGGTGTGGCTGCAGTCCCGCCCACATGCGCTCATTAAGCTATGCAGCTCCCCCTGGCGGTGGCCATGGAGCACAACAGGGATGAGCTCCAGTGTTCCATCATTGTGGCCCCAATGCAACCCAGGGGGGCTGCCACCAAATGTTCAGGGGGATGTAGTGTGCATCCCATGGCTGCTCCCCCGGATCTAGTATCAAAGGGGTGTCCCGGCCGAGCATGGGTCCCAGCCGTCCGCCACAGTATTATAGAGCCTTGGTTGCGTTTCTTGATGTGCTTCTGCTGAATAATTTGATGACTGAAAGTACGCAGCCAAATTAATGCGCCCACAAATTGTATTAAAAGACAACTAAGTTATTCTATTTGACAAAAAGATTTCTAATAACCCTAAGCATATTAAAACAAAAGGAAAGTTTTTAGGTGAATAGGCCATTTTACCCAAAAGAACCATTCAAAAATATTCAGACTTAACATCTGAATGTTTCCAAAGTGGTAGCTTCCGCTATATTATTTACTTGTTGTGTGTATTTTCTGATGTCTGTATAAAAGAATACTTTTAAAATGTGTGCAGCATTTATCCTTAACCAGCTTTCTTCTATTTCCCAACTTCTTAAAGAAATAGAGTGTATCAATATTACTTGCTGCCTTTATTATTTTACACATTTTTATTGTTACCTATGTCATCCCTAAAAAAGAAAAAGATGTAAAACATACAAACTTTCCCTGTGCCTATGTTCTAGAACTAGTGAAATTTTTGTTATTTCTTTAAGCCTACTATGTCCTTCTTCTAATATGGAGGCCAAAAGTACAAAAAATTTTCCAGATGTGCCCTCAAAATGCGTTATACAGCTAAAGTCTAACCTCTCCTGGCTTGTGATCTACACAGCAGGCTACAAAACCCAACATCCTGTTGGTTTTTAATTACTTCTGCATATGTTCAGGTTGTGAACAGTGAAAGGGTGCATTTATAGCTATTTACATCTACTTGTTCTCGCGACCCACTATCTAGCCGGTATTCAGGTATAATAAATAAGCAGATAATAAAATAACCACTATTTGTGCAATTAAAAATTTGAAATAAGAAAATAAGATATACCACGTACCCTTACCAGAAAACTATTTTGGTGCATTTAATCAGAGCAGGAAGACCAGGTACCACACTTTAGTAGTTTTAACTTTATAAATGATGATTCTGAACATATGGGGTGTATTAACAAAGGAGACGAGAATGATTACAGGAGTCAGGTGGAGAACTTTGTTTTTTTTTGTGCAGAAGGAATTGTCTGCAACTTAGCATCAACAAAACCAAAGAATCACTCGATATTCACATCAAAAATGTTTGGGTCTCATAACACAGAGGAATTATATAGGAAAGAGCAAGGCAGGATATTTTTTTTCTTAAGAGACTTGCTTCTTTAATGTGGGTAGTGGCATCTTTCACATAATCAACAACTATGTGATGGCCACTGAGATTTTCTGTGCTGAGCTATGCTGGGCTAGACTGGGCTAGGCCCATCGAATTTGCAAGCTAATTAAAAGGGTGGGCTTACTTATTGGATGCACACTTGACTGACTGGAGGTAGTAGCAAAGGACAGAATGAAGGCAAAATTTAGGGCCATTCCAAACAATGCTGCACATCCTGCATCTGACACCCTGACACTGAGGACTTTCATCCAACAAATTATTCAGCGGAATTCTTTCAGTATTTTAGTAGCAAAAGAACAGTCAAGGAGGAGGTGATGTGCATCAGGAATAGTAAACGGGAATTAAAAAATGCAGGCAGTAAGACAGCGGATGCTCTCAATACAATTTTTTCTGAGGTCTTCTCAAATGAGGAAGTGGATAACCTTCCAGCCGTAAATGAGACTGCTAAGAAGGTACCAAGTGATATAGAAACTGTAGAGGGAAAATAACTACTTACGTTAAATAGGCTGAAATTGAACAAATGTCCAAGACCAGCTTATACTTACCCTTGAGTTCTTAAGGAGGTTAGCAAGTACATATATAAACCCTTAATGCATATTTTTAGAAAATGGCAAATATTATCACGTTATATAAAAAGGTTGACCAGGCAGATCCAAGCACCTGTTTAGGCCAGTAAACTTAATGTACAGCATAGGAAAATTGATGGAAGGAATTATTAAGGATAAGATTGAGCAGCACATGGCAACTACAGCGGGTTTTCTGAACAGTCGACATGGGTTCAGAAGAGGGAGGTCATGTTTTACTAATATACAGTACTGGAATTCTATGAGGAAGCAACAAAAGAGTATGATTTTATTTTTCTTGATTGTCAGAAAGCATTTGATAAGGTGCCACATGAGAGAATGTCCATCAAACTAAAAGAATTGGGAGGTCAGGGTGATGTTTGTAGATGGGTGCAGAATTGGCTCAGACACAGGAAGCAGAGGGTGATGGTTCGAGGAACCTTATCAGAATTGACTGATGTTAACAATGGTGATCCACAGGATTCAGTGCTAGTGGTGCTGCCATTTTTAATAAATATAAAAGATATATAAATGATTTGGATAGGAATATAAGTAAGAAGCTGGTTAAGTTTGCAGATGATACCAAGGAAAGTGTACTGGTAGATAATTGAGAATCTGTTAAATCTTGACAGAAGTACTTGAACAGCATAGAGGCTTGGGCAGATGTGTGGCAGATGAAATGTAATGTCAATAAATGTAAAGTATAACAGGTAGGAAGTAAAAAAGTTAGGTTTGAATACACAATGGGATATCTGAAAATCAAACGCACACCTTATGAGAAAGATTTAGGAGTTGTAGTGGGCTCAACACTATCAACTTCCAGACAGTGTTCAGAAGCCATTAAGAAGGCTAACAAAAGGACATAGCAGCGTTAGGAAAGGTCCAGAGAAGAGCAACTAGTGTGATTCCAGGGCTACAGGGGATGAGTTATGAAAAAAGATTAAAAGAGCTGAAGCTTTACAGTTTAAACAAAAGAAGATTAAGAGGTGACATGATTGAAGTGTTTAAAATTATGAAGGGAATTAATACAGTGGATCAAGACTGGTATTTTAAAATGAGTTCATCAGAAACATGGGGATACAGTTGGAAAAGTTTATGAAGTTTTTCTTTACACAGAGAGCTGTAGTCACTTGGAATAAGCTATCAAGTAGTGTGGTGGACAGTAAGACTTTACTTTTTAGAAGAATTAAGTCGGCTGAATGGCCTGTTTTCATCTAGATTGTTATATTGTTCTAAAAAGCAGTGTGTCAGGAAACACTACTGGGGCTCCTTTTTACAAACAGCAATATACTATTATAATGAAAAACTGGGACTGTTTTAAGGCTTTTAATCTAGAGAAATAGTGGTAACCAGCACCCTCACCACCATCCCTCAACATTCTGCACGGATCCCATGAGCCCTGCCCTGTGCTCAGAAGAAGCGACTCTACAGTGAGCACTGTCTCTTCTCTCCACCCAGGCAATCATTACCAACTGCTTTCCTTTACTCAGCAGAACCATCCCTGCCACAATCCTATCTCTTCTTTTCCTTCCTTTCCATTTAACCTCATTTTCTTTCTCAATCTCACTCTTCTTTTCTTTTTTGTTTCCCTGTCGTTTTTAACTCAGGCCCTGTTCTACTAATGTGGGTTTTACGTCCCAATTACAAATCCTGGAATGCCAATCTGGAGCAGCTGAGCTAACTAAGCAATCAGCTCACCTCCACACCCTGTAGCCGCCCTGTTCCACAGAAGCATCCACACTCACATAGCCCAAACTGCACTGTTTTCATTATCAAAACTTGCTCATAGCCACCGACCACTAACACACATCATCACTAGAACCAAGAAATACAACCACATAATTTGCGCTATTTACAATGGCTTTCAGGTTTGATCAAGATTGATTTCAAAACCCTACCAATTACATATAAAGCTTTAAAAGACTCTGCTAACTTATTTGAACATATCAATACGTGTATACCAAATTATATGTTATGATCAAAAGATGTTGGTCTATTAAAGTCAGACAGCAGTGCGAGAGTAAGGTTTTACAAACAGGGCTTCAAAACTGTGGATTTACCTGTCAGTTTGATTTAACAAATGAGTTGTCAATCCCAACATTTAAATTCAGTCTGAAGACTTTGAACAAAAATACAAGTCTGGCTATCATTATGAACTGGTATTGACTCTCCTCTATTTCTCCCGTCAGTATCTTCCCGGGGACACTACTATATAGTGTATGCCAAGCTGCTACTCTTGCCCTTGGGAATCCATGTGCCTCAGCATCCAAGGATGAATTCATTTAATGTTCTTGTTAGACTGCCTAGCACTTACAATGGTTACAATATCAAACAAATATGTTGAGGAGCAAGTAAATAGTCAGTTCATTAGAAGTGTGACTTTGTCTATATAATTAAAAAAAGCCTTTTGATCCCTCTGATGTTGTTCTTTAAGAATGTTGTTGACTGCAGTTTTTTCTACTCATCCACTATGAACTAGCTATATTTCAATTATAGTGTAATGAATTATACTGTCATGATGGTTTATGTAAATCAAATTGAAATTCCTGTTCTACTGTCTGTTCAACCTCAATTGTTTGTTCATGTATGTAAATGATATCTATTTTAATTGCTTTTGTCATTGCATTATACCCTGAGATTTGTACAAGCAGTCTGAGCCTTTATAAAGTGAACAGCACTTCAGAAATATAAATTGAACAGGGAAAGAATTTTTAGGAGTAAGAGTGACAGTCGGGGTTTGTTCCACACTTCCTGGTTGCATCCGGGAGGCGCTTGAACCAAAATCCTTCAATAGTCATGAACCAAAATGAGCCAGGCAAATGAGGACACGCACATTCAGCAAGGGGTTGGTGCAAAAGTGCCAAGTGCTTTTATTAAAAACCAAATAAACAGTGTCTCAGTGCAGTGCAAAATTATCTTTCATAAATAAATCATCCATGAAAACAAAATGAAATAAAATCCATCCATAAAACCACTATAAAATAGTCACTGGGTCCTATATTTTTCACATTTCTTCCCAATCTGAGCCCAGCATAACTCCCTGTCTCCCAAGCTCACCCATAGCGCACTCAGCTGGCAGAGACTCCAGCAGCAGTGGTCCTTCTTACCGACCCATGTACAGGCTGCCTCCATCAGTGTCTGCCAGACCACTTTAGGTCAGTTGTCCTCCCATCTTCCTTCTCACAGATATGGCATCCTCTGGATCCCTGAGGAGAACTCGTCTGCTCCTCTGAATAATCAACGGGGACTATCTGCCCCAGAGTGCCAATCCTTTGCCCTTCCACAGGACTAATGACCACTCTGCCTCTCTCCCACTGGCTTGCTCTGTTCAGTCATCTATCCATTCATGGTCTTCACAGCTGATCTTGTATTATTTCTTGATCTGATCTCCTTTGATCTTTTTTCTAATCTGATACCCCTTTCTGTCTTGCAGATTCCCTTACATCCTGCCCAAATAGGTGCAGTTCTCCACCTTCTCCAAAGTGTGACTGAGACACCTGACTGATCTGCTTGCATTTGCACATGAATGCACGATCAGCCAAGCATGCCAAACAACCCTGTAACAGCGCGTGCATGCACACACCCACACCCATTCAGAGCCTGCACACTCCATGACCCGATTATTTATTAAAAATCACACTTGACTACAGACCCCTTATCACAGTAAGTAAAACAAAGCATGTGAAAAAAGCATTAATAATTTTAGTAATATTTAAAGATCTCTTTGCTCTTAGAGCTCTTTGTGTAGTAGCCTCCATTAAGTATTTATCACCAAACAACAAATCTTTTAATTTTCGCGGATACGCCTCTTCATTGGGAAGAAACACAACTTTTCTCTGAAGGCAACACGAATTAGCCGATCTACAAGTATCCAACTTAAAGTTTAAACCTGAACAATATATTCAATCTCTTTTCGCTGTTCTGTTATTTTACTGAGTAATAATTTCTGTTTGTTTACAATAATGCGATCTTTACTATCATTTTTTTGAGACTTTCGAATTTTAGTACTTTCATTATCTCTAACCTGCTCTGCATGTGCATCACACCATCATTTTTGAACCTCTTTACGACATTCTACTTTGTCATCTACTTTTTGTCTTTTATTTCAGCCCCGGATGTGGTTAAATTTCTTGGCACAAAGTCTCATCTTGCAGGACTTGAAAGTATCTCTCTGAAAAAGTCACATCTCATCCCAGGATTTTTTATATAATAGAGAGATTTGCTGACACTACCTATACAGTGTACTTAAGGAGTCCTGTTTGCACAATTTCAAAAAATTTGGTTCCAGTTCCCGCACTTAATGCTGAAGGCTTTTGTTTCCCTCCCACTGATGACTCTTAATTGGCTTTGTATGAATTAAGTGTATACTCTATGTTACTGCCCCCTGTGGAGCAATGCCACCCATCCAGAGTATCTTCCTGCCCAAGATGCTGCCAAGGTAACCTTAACCCTGAATTGTGTTAAGTGAGACTGAACATGGATGGATAGATGGACTGACATCTGGAGATACCAATTTCTGTCTAATACAAATGATGATGTTGTGCCCTGTTTTGCACCCCAAATCATGAGGCTGAGTCTCAGTATATTAGACCAGCTTTATTCAGCTTGAAACAGGAACAGCAGGGCTATTTATTGTAGAGGGATTTACCACTCTCCTCTACACAGTCGCAGCAATCAGGCAGGGTCATGGGCAGGTTATTGGCCAAGTAATACTGTTCCCTGCATTTATAAATCTCCTTGCATCACCCATTGACAACAGGCTCTTATAGCGTGGATGTGGTTGGCTCAGATTTGTTTTCAGCAACTGATAGGCTGTCTCCCACAGACATGGCAATCACGTTTCAGGACGCTCTTCGGTGTGTTGTCTTGTTGGGGGGAGCCACAAAAGAGTTTAGAAACCTTACATCTCCCCCTCAGCTTTGTCCAAATCAGTGTGGGCAAAGCGACCGTCCAAGACGGACTCATCTAGGCAGGAGAGAGCATCAGCACTGGTGTGTGCAGCCCCGGGATAGTGGTGAACATTAAAAGGAAAAGCTTGCAAACTAATAGAAAACCGAGTGAGCCAGGAGTTCGTATTCTGTTTGTACAGCTATTGTAGCGGGACGTGGTCAGTCACCAGGTTAAACCGTCGACCCCAGAAATAGTAACGGAGGGCCTTCACTGAACATTTAATTGCCAAGCACTCCTTTTCAATAGTCGAATAATTACAATCCCTGGGCAGCAGCTTTCTGCTGAGAAACATGATGGGGTGCTCTTCCACCTCAAAATGTTGATTATAAAGCAGCTGTTAGGTCTGCAAAAGCTCTCTCACAGGCGTTGGTCCAGTCAAGTCAGTGAGGGAGGCGGCCCGATGTGCAAAATTGGGAATGAACCGCCTGTAGTACCCGGCAAGCCCATCTTGTCCATTTGAGGCATGTGCAAACCCTTCCCCATGGAATATCCCAGATAATGGGCTTCCAACATACACATCTTGCACTTTTTAGTGTTGGCCGTCAATCCCACCAGCCATAAACTGTCAAGCACCGCCCAAAGGTGAACAAGATGAGATTCCCAGTAGTTACTGAAAATTACCACATCGTCAAGATAGGCACTCGCATATGCAGCATGGGGACGCAGGATCAGGTCCATCATTCACTGAAAGGTCAGCGGTGCACCATGGAGACCAGAAGAGAATGCTGTAAATTCAAACAACCCATCCAGAGTGACCAACGCGGTCTTCTCACAACTAGACTTGTCCTAGGGGACCTGCCAATAACCATTCGTGATGTCAAAGGTGGAGATATATGAAGCCTGCCCAAGCTTTTCAAACATTTCATCCACATGCGGCATCAGGAATGCATTAAACTTGGAAATCTTATTCAAACGCCTAAAATCAATACAGAACCGAACCGAACCATCGGACTTTGAGACAAGTGCAACTGGACTTCACCATGTGCTTTTGCTTGGCTGAACAACGCCTAATTGGAGCATCTGTTGGACTTTCTCGTATATCACTTTCCTTGTTGCCTCTGGTAGGCGATACAGGGGCCCCTGTACAGTAACACCAGGTGGAGTGACAATGTGATCTGCAACCGTCATCTGGCCAGGAGTTGATGAAAACACATCAGAGTTCCCCTCAATCAGCGATAGCAATTCCGCTTTCTGTGTGTCAGTTAAATCATCCGCAATAGTGACCTCATTCGGGGGAGTGCTAGAGCTGTGGCCAGGACTTTGTGATGGTCATGCCACTTCTTTAAAAGATTATTATACAAAATTTGTACATGTTTTCGCCGCCCAGGAATTCTGACTTTATAGTTCACTGGGGACATATGCTCTTCTTTCACTGCTGGCCCAAAATTTATGTGGATCAGATGGGATCAACACCAGCACGTGATCCCCCTTTTAAACTCATGGAGTTTACTCGTCATGTCATAATTAAGTTTTTGTGCTTCCTGTTCGCGCTGCTGATGTTCCACTGCAATAGAGGACAGTCTGGCAATCTGGTTTTGTAGCCAAACGACTTAGTCAACAAACCTCAATCCCACAGATTGTCTCACGAGACCCCGTCCATTCTTCCTGAAAAAGGTCCAACGCCCCTTGCGGTTGCCGGCCAACTAATACCTCAAAAGAGCTCATCTCAGTGGACACTTGCAGGGCTTCCCAGACAGCAAACAGGAGGAAATGCACTGCAGTATCTCAGGAAGTTGGATCTTCATGGGTTACCTGCCAAATCATATGTTTTAGGGTTTTATTAAATCGTTCAGTCAGGCCATTCGTCTGCGGATGATAAACCATGGAGTGTAACTGCTTAATTCCAAAACTTTTGCATAGCTGGTTTATGATGCGAGACATAAAGGGTGTGCCCTGATCAATGAGAATCTCACGACGAATACCAATACAATACAATACAATAAAATTTATTGTTGTATAGCCCAAAATCTCACAAGAAGTGCCGCAATGGGCTTTAACAGGCCCTGCCTCTTGACAGCCCCCCCAGCCTGGGCTCTCTAAGAAGACAAGGAAAAACTCCCAAAAAAGAACCCTAGTGGGGAAAAATAATGGAAAAAACCTTGGGAAAGGCAGTTCAAGAGAGACCCCTGTCCAGGTAGGTTGGGCGTGCAGTGGGTGTTAAAGAGAAGGGTGTCAATACAATACAATAGACAGAACAAAACACAAGTAATCCTCAATACAGTATAACAGTAAAATAAAAATACGTGTGAACATACGTGTGAAGTGCTTTTACAATAGTTCAGGCATCTGCTCGTTGCTGCACTGCTGCTTCTGGGAATCTTGTGGTGTAATCGATTAACACTACCATATACGGAAAGCCACTTTTATTCCTGGGAAGGGGGTCAACAATATCTAATCCCACCCTCTCAAAGGGGATTTCTAAAATAGGCATCGGTACAAGGAGGGCCCCAGCCAGTCTGTGAGCAGAATCTATTTGACAGTCGGGACAGACTTTACAAAATTGTTCCACATCCCGGCCCATATTCACCCAATAAAAGCGTTTCGAAATGCATTCCCTTGTCTTTTCCGTGCTGAGGTAGCCCCCCCAAAAAATGACTGTGAGCAATTTTTAAAACCGTTTCCTTGTGCTCAGTTGGTACTACCAACTAGGGAATCCATTCCAGGACGGGTTTATCCATTCCTGGGAATTTGGGAATCCCGCATGTCATTCCCGGGAATCCCGGGCTCCCGGGGATGACGCAGTGCACGGGTATCTCACATGTGAATGGTTTTAGAACAACCGACACTTATTTTTAACTAGCAGAATACCCGCGCTTCGCAGCGGAGAAGTAG
>JANRMT010062826.1:5244986-5268512 GCA_026402145.1 Polypterus bichir lapradei | reverse complement strand
TTTTTTTTCTCCCTAAATAATAAAAACCATCATTTAAAAACTGCATTTTGTGTTTACTTGTGTTATATTTGACTAATGGTTAAATGTGTTTGATGATCAGAAACATTTTGTGTGTCAAACATGCAAAAGAATAAGAAATCAGGAAGGGGGCAAATAGTTTTTCACACCACTGTATATTCCAGGAAAGCAAATTCTTGTCGATCCAGATGGCAACATCATCATTTGACAGTTTTTTTGCTATCCTAAGGTCAGCCATGGCCAGGCCAGGCCTGCACAAGGTACTGTGCCTCCCACAGAGACCTGCACTGACCCATACGTGGTGTTACATTCTGCAGCCCCATATTAGTGTAACTGTTTCTTTATTTTTTAATCTTGGCTTGAATTGTTCTTTATTATACTTTGGCATAACCTGCAGAATTAATGGCAGCTGATTCTAAAGTTTTCCACTAAAAATTATTAAGCTGAAATAACCAGCTTATTAAAAGACTACATTTCTTGGACTTCGACAAGAGATTAAAATCTGTTTGTTGTTAAAATTATTTTCATAACTGATAACAGAATGCACATGAAATTACAGACTATTGAATCTATATGACAAATACATACATTAATAAAATAAAGAAACGGATTATATTTTTTGTTTGTGAAATGTGATTTTATTATTGCAGTTTACCTTAAATTTCTTGTCAAGAAGGATTATAGATGATGTATTTGTTTTAAAAAATAGTAAGTGCACTTTTTATTTTATTTGGACTTCTGATCTTTGTAATGGTTCGGCCAACCACCTAAAAGACAAAGTGTCAGTAGAAACTGCAGACTGAAGGCTAAACTAGCAAAAATGAAACTTGCCACTGCAAAAGGAAAGTCTAACAAAATTAAAAGGTCAGAACTTTTAATGGTAAAATCGTAATTTTATGGACTTTCCATACAGTATGTATAAAAATGAAGCTCTTGAACTATTTGTTATCATTAAGCATGCACATCTCATGGGGATGGTCTGTCAAAATGACATTGGACAGAGAGGGTCTAGAGGTGTTCCCCTTGGCCCGACAAGCTTTAATAAGTCATAAGCTTAAAGTGAAATTACTGAATTGAAGAGAGGGAGAAACAGGAAGAGCACAGTCAACAAAAAGTTGCAGTCATGTACCTTAAGAGACTGAATACCACACACCTTGGGTAGGTCGACCAGCATTGTCTGTGACAGCTCCTGACATAGCCAGGTTGTATGGTGATTTGCCACACCCATTTACTTTTATTTGGTTTTGTATTTTGGCACATTAAGAATATTTAAGACTATAATGACCGAACAGAAGTTTATTACCTACTCCCCTGGCCTGCACTGAATATTTCTTCTATCCTGCTGCCTTGGATATAAATGAATAAAGAGAAAATACCCTCTAATAGATAAAGTGAAGCACAGCAGCAGTCAGTTCTGGGTGTGAATTTGTATTCCTAGGGCCAAGCATTTTGTGTCTGTGGGTCGTGTCTCCTTCTAGGCCAGGTGACTGCAGGGATAAGAGAACAAAATTGGGGTACAGGGCATATCTGTGGGCCTACAAAACAAAGTTAGCACAAAGGGTATTTCTGTGGTGATATTTTATGTAAACCGGTGTATCTGTCTTGCTTCATAATAGATAAACTATTTAACAGATTCATTGGTTGGATCTATTAGACTAGATGGAGACTCAAGTTCTAGATGGGCTTACTAGATATAAAAACAGCCTAGTGTTGCTGTCATCTGTGTAAACTGATAAATCATTGAAATCTCTAAATATTACTATGCATCTGCCATAAAAAAAAAAAAATCCATTGTACTAAACTTTTTGTATTTCCTCTAATCATAATTTTTTAAGTTTACATTACAAACTTTTAGAACAAAACAGCACATTGTAAAGGATGATAAAATGTACTAATTACCATTAAGTGAGAACCTGTTGTGGTACCAAGTCAAGGGAAATACACAAGTCGTAAAGTACCAGTTTAAACCTGTAAGACTGTCCTTTCTGAGAACACACTCCCTCCAGTTAGTGTTCAGGTTTCTGCTGTGTGGTTTGTTTGATGGGGTGGCAGAAATGGGCTTTTACAAAAATCAGAGTGTATTGCCATTTCAAGGACATGGATCCCACACAATATTGTATATTGCCAGAGGTAACTATCTTTTAGACTTTGCACATAACCCTTTTTGACTTAAAAATGATTTTAAAAATACAAGTTTGATGCTACAGGCAGAAGACTTTATAGGGCAAAAAAGATGAATTTGAACAGGAAACAACCACGGAGGATACGACCAGACATAAAATGTACAAATAGGTTTACGTCTAAAACAAAGTGACGGCTGCATATTTTCCACAACTGAAACGTAAAACTCACGTCATCAGTTAAAGCAGAGACGTAAACAGCCCAATAATTGTTTTGCAGTGGGGATTTATGCATAATTTTTTGAATGATCGAGGTGTGATTTGTGAAGCTGGCTGGGATCAGACTTAACGTCATTGTCAAAAAGAAGAGTCTTTAGATATTTGGCTGGCTGATGTCAGTAAAACAGTTCCCCTTGCTGTCTGTAGCTTGGCAAAAAAAAACATATGAACTTATGGGCCTGGGAAACAGCAAACGTACAGAGAGGCATTTCCAAATTTAGAAGAGCCTTGGGCGTCACAGACGCTTATCATATTAAAGGCAATGCCAAAAGCATCTTGCAACAAAAATCCCTAGAGAGAAGCAGACAGTAATGACACACAGAAAGCTTATGTGGATCCATAAGCTTTGAAATGAGTTCCCAGTGGGAAGATTGCAATCTTGACAGCAATAGTTTGTTTTAAAATCTTGGATTTATGCCCTAAAGTGCAGTGTGAAACATACTAAACTGAACAGTCCCCTATTAAATGTCAATTTCTTCAACCAAGAATTATCTTCAGATAATAAAGTGTGTCCATTTACAACAGCATTTTTGTTAGGGTGTTTTACTTATCTAAGTTTTTCAATAATAAAAATTCAGTCTCACTGCAAATTTAATAGTGAAAATATTAACAGTTAAACTCCCTTTAATGACCTCTTTGGCACAGCCATCAGCAGTGTGTCTGTCTGTCAACTTCATCCTATGAAGTCAAAAGATGGATTGGGAGATCACAGGGGTTCATGAGGTCACTGCACAGGGCTGTGAGGTGTGCCCGATATTTTTTCAAAATGACAAAGGTCCAAGCCTTTATACTCCTGGTGCTTCCTGTTTTGCTATATGATTGTGAGATATGGACACTATCCAGTGACCTAAGAGGAAGACTGGACTACTTTGGTACTGTGTCTCATTGGAGAATCCTTGGGCAACGCTGGTTTGATTTTGTGTCAAATGAGCGGTTACTCACAGAGTCCCGAATGAGGCACATTACCTGCATTGTGAGGGAGCGCCAGTTATGGCACTACGGCCATGTGGCCCAATTCTGCGGAGGGTGATCTGGCTCACAGGATTATCATTGTTGTAGGGGACCACCTACGTAACACCTGGCTGCTACAGAATACGAAAAGCACAACATAAAACAAATCATTTTGATACTGAAACTCTCTTAATTGGCTACTAAAATACCAATACCCTGAAACATCGTGAAAATTATTAGGAATATTACCTTTCAGTTTTAATTGTTAAGGTTAATGCTTTGTCTGATATTATGTTTTTTTTTTTTTCTACATGTGATGTTTTAGGTAAGCTGAGATGGCACAGAGTATTATTTTAAATAGTGTACAAGTGTCTTCTTCATATATATGCACATTTAGAATTACAAAGAGTATATTCTAATATTAATAGCAACAGTTTACTAATATTAATATTATAGGGTAGCATGGTGGCTTATAAATATTTTATGATTCACAACGTACTTTTTTGGAAAATTAATTATGTTGAAAGAACAATGATTAATAACATGGCAGTAGAAAGACTTACCCTGATCTCCATGCTTTGAGTCAGTGAAGATTAGCAATGACTGATGCAAAAACACTTTCAAGTTGCAGTGCATTTCTAATGTCTTGTATTTGTGTAATTGCACTTGTTTAATAACCACAACACATAAGACGGGTATTGGTTTTTTAATTTCATGCTTAATGCCTAATGAATTCTGAATGTATAAACATAAATGCCTGTCAATTTCATTGAAATATTAAATCATATCATATAACAGGAGTATTTATTATAACATTTAATCAATGATGAGGATAAAGACTTAGGCATTTCTGGAGTAGACTTATTGAGGCCATGAAAAAACATATTAAAGATGAGTACAGTCACACTACAAGAGACTCCTAAATTATTGTTAAAGTCCATTCTGTAGTGCAGTGTCTTCATTCTAAAACACAATGTGCAGTATTACTGATGGCAAATGAAAATGTTGACCCCGAAATAAAGTCATGAAGATGTCCTAATGCTGCTTCAGTCTGCCAATGGATATTGCTTGAGTATCAAAACTAATGAAAATCCATCATTCTTACCCAGGCAGCACACAATGTTTTCCAAAATAAATGTTGAATAAATATGAATGTCTGGATGGCTGTTTAGTTTCTTGACAGACAAGGCTGCCAGATTAGACAAACACTTTTACAGACCAATTATAGTCAAAAACCCTTCCCAATCCTACAAAATTTAGCCCAATATTGGTCAGTCTATTTCAAGTCAGGAAATAAGCACCCAAATACCCTCCACTTCCTCCAAGCTGTAAACATCCATTAACATCACTCCTCTGGTTGCCGTTATGATTTCCTGTTACAATGAAGCACAAAAATTGATACAGACATCAAAAAAACCACAAACCAGACCACCGCTTCCCCTGACTTCTCTAGGTAGGCCTCACCAAAGGCAACCCAAGTCAGAAGTTAAGAGGCAGACCTTCAAAGGCCAAAAATGGGGCACAAGCTTTTAAAGTCCAAAAATACTCCAAAATATTAAAAGTGGCAGCAGGATAACTGTCAAACCTTAGACCCAAAATAATGAAACAAAGTTTCTTTATAAAGAATGTATTATTTAGAAAGAATTCTTGCATAGTTTTAAAAAAATCAAGCAATATAAAAGGCAAGGCAAGGAAGAAGGATCAAAAACACAGCAAAACCTGCAAGAAATAAATTCAGAATCACAAAATAAAGAATAGTACCTTAAACAAAAGCAGGGGACAAAAATCCATAAAATCCATAAAAGGTAGCACAAATCAGAAAAGCAGAATACCGAATGGGGGGGTTTATTCTCCACACGTGGATTACCGGTTTAGCATGATCCTAGATCTGTCGGTTCTTCAAAGCTCTTGTTGGATGTATCATCATAGCTACAAATCATAAACCACAGACCTACTCGGGAGAAGGTTTGTTCTGTGCCTGCACACTTAACTAGTTTCCGTGCATGGAAATCCATTCAGCCATGGTCTCGCCATTCATAGATGAGTGACAGAGAGAGTTTTGCACAATCACCAGGATCCTTTAGCCTGTCCGGATGATCATCTTTTTGAGAGATATCGCTTCAGCCAGAGGCAATTTTATACATCCTTAATGTATTAGCTCCTTATATTAGGAGCAAACTTGGAGAAGTCATGCTCTCGCCTCCATACAGACTGAGTGCATTGCTCTGAGGTTTTTTGCAAGCGACTTTTTTGTATACAGTAGGTGATGCAGAAAATCTGTCAAACAGTGCTGTTTGTCAGGCAATTTGCAAAGTCTACATGGCCCTGAAACGCTCCCCCAGAGTTTTTAGTGTTTCACTGGACACCTGCATGTGCAGACAATTAAAGACTTGCATCTTGTATCATTTCAAACATGGAGGCTAGATGGCTAGGTTCATGACTCCAGTATTTTTAGGGAGTCACACCTGTATTGGATACTTAAACAAGGTAATACTCATGCATATTTAGAAATCATGGTGAAGCATTTATTTTACTCAAAATTGTTACATTTTGCACAGGTCATCATGATGAGATCCTAGTTGGAAACAGGGGCTATGCTTGCAGACCATTTTTAATGACCCCATTCCCCAACACCAACCCTGGCCTACAAACCCTATATAATGCAGCTTTGACTAGGACAAGGGCACAAATTAAAATGATCTTTGGCCACCTTAACAAGAGATTTTAATGTCTAAAAAGACTGAGGGTTGCACCCAACAAAGTATGTGAGATAAATGTTGCACGCTCTATCTTACACAACATAGTCACTATCAGAAAAGAAAGGGCCCCTAAGGTGGTGGTGTACCCTGATGATGACCTTAGGCCGCTACACTTTGACCAACCCAGTTGCAGAGCTGCCAGAGAAAGAATCATGGCCCATTATTTTCAGTAATGATGACAGAATTGTTCAACACAAATGTTATGTTTATTACCCAAGACTCTTTATTTCCTTTCAGACTGCAAGTGGGACAGAATGATTAATAAGTACACGCAATGTAGCAAAAAAAGAGTGAGAGATTAGTTTTTTTTACCATTTTACTCCTTAAGTAGCTGTATCTGCAACTTGATTTTCTTTTTCCTTGTTCATCAAGATCCATGTCCTGCTGTATTTTTCTCATTTTTAATTTTCTGTATGTCATTTTATGTCTGCACATTTTTCTGTAAATAAAAATCAAATACAAATGCCTTAGGATTTTTGTCTGCATGGTGCCTCTTGCCTCTACAGTAATATGTATTAACCCTCTGGTGGTGTCAGGTAAAGGCTCTCAGTATAGAACTTTGAACCCTTTTGCCAAGTCATGTGTTCCGAAAATACAGCAAATGGTTCAAGAAGCTTCACTAAGACATCACAACTAACCTCCCCATCTTTCTTTTTCAATGTTGACTGTATACCAGAAAGATCATGTGTGCTGGCAATGGGCTACTACACAACAGTTATATCACTATCAATATTTTTTAATTTAAATTTAATTTTAAAGTGGAGTTTATACATTATTAAATATTAAGTATTTAAATTCTTAACTCTTCTCCTGTCGGGTGGTCAGACACTGTGTCATCATCCAACACATCGCATGTGTCAGCCTCCTGTTTCTCAAGCACAGGTTGAAGTGTTATGACACTCTCTGCACTGACCTATCAAAAAAGGAATATTGAATTACAAGGCCTCTGAAAATACACCTATGGCACACACAAAGCACAAATACTGCATGTGCAATGCTGGTCCTTTACCCGCAATGAAGTGACCACTTGCTGCATCCTGCTTCCCCCTTCCATGCCCTCAGAATCAGAGCGATGGGCATTTTGCCGGAGAGCCAGCCCTTCAGTAGGGGTGAGGTCAGGACCAGGAGGACCTCCACCAGTTTTTTTTTTTGGTCAGTCTTCTTCTTATTAGCTTTTAAAGGAATAATATAATGTAATAATAATATCAATAAAATGTTCTTGAAACTGTTTATGCTATAATATGTAAGATTTACCAGTTTGAAGTATATTTTTGTACTTCACTTTAACCTGTTCCCAGGTCCTGACTGTGCTTGTATTTGATCTGCATTATAACGAATAAATAATAACAAATGATGTAACACTGTGGAAATTTAACATTGCATACAAAAAAATAAAAGAAATACTTGCACATTTGTTGCCACTTTTTGCCCGCCATCCTTTTGAGTTTAGCCCATTTTTGCAGTGTTTCCTTTTGTACACATTAATTCCTTGAATTCATCACACCCCTCCAGTAAAACTTCTTGCTTAGCCCGGGAAAAAAATTGCTCTCTTTCTTGTACCATCTCTATCCACCAATAAGTGACTTGCCGATCATGCTTTCTAGTCTCGATATATATGGGCTTTTCAAGCCGCATGGGAGTGCGTAATCATCTTAGATGACTGACTCTGGCTATGCTAATCTAATCCTCAGGAGCGCTTGGAAAACCAACATAGCCGGATGAGTTTAACCACCGTTAGCTGATCCAAGATGACACTTCTGATCTTGAATGATTTAAGCGACGTGCAGAGTATACCACCCAGAAAACAATCACAAGTAAACTCTGTAGCTTCTAATTTTATACAGCTGAGACCACACCCTCAGCTACACCGTCAGGTGGTCCTGCCTCTCTGGCTAAAGGATCTAGGCTGGTGACTTGAAGGTTGCCGGTTTGAATCCTGGCAGTTATGAAGAATGCTACTCCGTTGGCCCCTTAAACAAGGCCCTTAACCTGCAATTGTTCTAGGGGCGCAGGTAAAATAGTTGACCCTGCGCTCTGACCCCAAAACTCGCTGCAGAGTAACTTGGGGTATGCGAAAAATGACAAATTCCTAATACAAGAAACTATATATGGCGAATAAAGGATTAAAAATCACTAATCAATAAAATCACTAAAATCACTTTGCTCTTAACTGTAAGTAAGCAGGATGGATAATTAGAACTAAAGCAGCCATGCTTAAAACAGAAAAGAAGAATAAATAAATAAACAATATTAATAAAAACCACAATATGGCATAAATGCAAAGAACAGACTAAACGAATAATAAAATATTCCAAAGACAGCAACATTATTACATTAAAGGAAAGTTAACTTCAGCCAGGGACAAAACACTTGCTAAACCATAACAGCTGGTGAATTGGTACTCAGCTTGCATGAGTCCGCAGGCCCGTGTGGTTACATTTTGAGAGTGATATTCCCAAATGGTTGAGATCCATCAAAGGTGAACAGAGCAAAGCCTTTAAATGGATTTGTTTAAATAAATATGATGAATGGTAGAAAAAAGTATGTTGAGAGTCCATTTGGTTATATCTGTTGCATTTTTTTCCTTTCTGTTGAAACAACATAATAGAAAGCTAATAAAGGGCTGTGTCTGCATACACCTGCAAAGGAAAAAAGTGAAAAGTTACTTCTGCACTGAAGAGGAAAAAAAGGTAAGAAGCAATGTTTTTTGCTGCATAGCCTTCAAAATTGTGTCACCGAAATGTTGGGTTTCTTACCTTCTTTCCTTTTCAGCATGGTAATAGCCTTTCACTTTTTCCCCTAACAGAAATGTATGACACTGCTAAATCCTAGTAACACGATCACAAATGTCACGATGAAATACAACACATTTTATTCTCACAAGAGCCATCCTTTAAAAAACTGGATCAGAATGTGGCTTTCAAATAAGAAAAGATTACTTAGACAATGATACAGCCATTAGCCATGGTATTGCATCAAAGAACAGAAGTGATCAGTTGTTTTAGAATGGGATCATCTTCCCATATCTTCCTATATAGCTTTTTAAATTAAGATTTTAAGGGCCATTACAATAAAGGTAGTCAAAAAGCTGATGTCAAAATAAGGTAAGGCAAGAAATCAATTTTCAAGTTAAAGTCAGAAACAAAACCAGAATTTTCCTAACAAGAAAAGTGCTGAAAACATTCTGAAATTGTTTCTTCATATTACTACAAAGTTTGGATGTTTTTTTTGGACTGTGACTGTGATTTGGTCATCGTGGTGTCACAAATTACACCACACATTCATAACATGCTTAGGAATCATGTAGGGTCACTGCAACCCAATGTTATTATCGGGGTGATTATTGGTTAGTTCTAAAATAGACAAAAGGGCTTATGAGCAGGAGATGACGACACTAGTAGGGGCTTTAATGAAAACATTGTTGGTATTAAAAGTCAAAAATAATAATAAACATAATAGCTAAAAAATTGAAACAAAAAGCCCTAACCATAACTAATTAGTTCTTTCCCTGACTATTCTTTAAGCTGGTGTCACATTATGACACTTTTTTGTCATTCAGTATGTCAGATTTACTGATTGCAGTTGCTGATCTCATTACTGCGCCATGGCAAACTGCATGAGTGAAAATTGCAGCAGGGTGCATTATCCCACTGAAAGAGGTCAATGTCATCAGGGAATGCCATTGCCACAAGGGAGTGTACATGGTCTGCAACAATCTTTAGGTAAGTGGTAAGTGTCAAAGTATCATCCACATAAATGCCAGGAACTAAATCCTCCTAGTAGAGAATTGCCTAGAGCATCACACAGCCTCTGCTGGCTTGCCTTCTTCCCATAGAGCATCTTGCTGCCATCTCTTCCCAAGGTAATGGATACACTTGTACCCTGTCCACGGGATCTAATAGAAAATGTGATTCATCAGACCAGGCCACCTTCTTCCTATGCTCTGTGTTTCAGTTCTGTCACTCTCATACGCATTGCAGGTACTTTCAGAGTTGGACAGAGGTCAGCATGGGCCCTCTGACTGGTCTGCAGCAGCGTTGACCCATACGGAACAAGCTGTGATGCACTCTGTGTTTTGACACTTATCTTTCATGGCCAGCATACGTTTTTCAACAGATGTATAGTCCTGTACCATTACAAGTTTTTCTATGGAATCAGACCACAAAGAGTGGCCTTTGTTGCCCACATGCATTAATGACCTTTGTGGCGGGCGGCTGGGGAAAGTGCCCAGCTGGGACATCAAGAAGGACCTGGAGAGGGACTATACCTCCCCTGGACCAAGAGAGGGCAGCTGCCCTAGTTTTTTGTGGGGGCCACGGGAATTGAGCATGGAAGCTCAACCCTATAAGGGCCTGTGGCCATCGCCAAGGGGTGCCCTGAAGACTGTGAAGCCCTGGATGTCAGCACTTCCGCCACACCTGGAGGTGCTGGCGGAAGTATTACCAGGGACACCCGGAGTGCTTCCAGGGGCTCATGTGGCACTTTGGCACACCAGGAAGTGCCACAGGAACCTCATCAGGAGGCACGTCCAGGTGGGAATAAAAGGGGCCGCCTCCCTCCTGTCATCAGCTGGAGTCGGGTTGAAGAGGACGAAACTCGGAGGAGAGGAGTGGAGGCGGTGAAGGAAGACAGGACTTTTGAGAAGCCCAGACTGAGGGTGTGTGGTGCAGGGGCACTGGGTTGTGTGCAGGACTGGCTATTGTAAATAAACGTGTGTGGTGTTTTGAACCATTGGCGTCTGCCTGTCTGTGCCGAGGCTGGTCTCCACACCATCTTTAGACCACTTTTGGTAGTTAGTAACCACTGCAAACCAGGAACACCCCACAAGGCCTGCTATTTTGGAGACTCTGACTCAGTCATCTAGCCATCACAATTTGGCCCTTGTCAAAGTCGCTCAGATCCTTACACTTGCCCATTTTTCCTGCTTCCAACACAACACCTTTAAGAACTGAATGCTCACTTGCTGCCTAATATATTCCAGCCCTTGATAGGTGGCACTGTAACAAGAAAATCAACATTATTCACTTTAGATGTCAGCGGTTTTAATGTTCTGGCCGATTGGTGTAAGTTAGAATATCTATTTCTATCCATACGGTATGTATTACAAAATCTAATTAACGTTTTAAAGATTGGTGACAACACTGATGAAATATTGGAATGAAATATTAAATTCAAATGTTTTGTTAAATTAATTTTCCTGTGAATATAATTTTAACTTGTTCAAAAATTTTCAAATAGCACCACCACATGCCTTTCTAAGTTAATGTCCGTTTAGGGACAAATTCTGTCTATCTACCCATCTATCCATGTATCTGTCTATCATATTACTTTAACCTACACAGACCAAAGTCAAACATATTTCATCTTTCTAGTTATTATTATTTTTGAAGGCAGAATAGTCTCCAGTCAAAGTTGATTGCAATTATCTTGTTTGCGCCCTACTAAGGTAAAAATGATAAATTTCCATTAACCTGCCCATTTACTGGGGTTTGCTGATTTATAAAAGTTACTTACAGCAGCCATAACTATAACATTCCCATCTAAACCTTCAGAGAAAAATAAATCAAACAGCCTTTATTTTATAGAAAATGTTTTCAAAGAAGCACAATATAATTATTTCTACAACTAAAGCACAGATTAAGTGACTCACTTGAGGTCAGAAGGTGAAGCAGCAGGGAAGCTGAACTTTGCACTTTACAATCCCGCTTTTTAACCATTAGCATACAGAGTTAATTTTGTACAGAATAAAAAAGGTCGTCAAATAAGGAAATCCAGTTAATAGGAGTATTTGATCTTTTATTCAGTGCATAGCCTAAATTAGCTAACATGGTTACAAATCACTACTGCCATGACGTGACATATATGCATATATGAAAATAATAAAAAGATCCTTACACAAAAGCATTCATCTAGCATTATAAATTGGTAAGTGTGGCTTTATCGTAAGTTGTGTGCTAAAGCACACCCATGTCCAGTATAGTACACGTGTCCAAACCTCTCTTAATTACCACCAACACCACAAACATCCTAACAGTGCAAATGATCTGCTAAATCCATACCAGTCTACTCAAACCACAATAATCGAGCCACAGGAGAAAGCTGCTTTTCTTTTGCTTTCTAATAATTACCCCTTTTCTTTCCTTTAGGGAAACCAGAAGAGAAATGTGCAAATAATAATAAAAAAAAGATGACAGACTTTCTCATTTTTGGAAGGCCTTGTAAATGGTTAAGCAAATGAGACCATGGATAGCTGAGGGAATGCCGATTTCAGTTTCCTGCCAAGTGCTGACAAATGATTCATTCTGAACAGAGATCATGTGCTGCCTCTGGCCCTTGCTGATCTGCAGAAGGAGGAAGTGAGCCTTGTTTTCTTTTTTTCCCTTTTACTTGAGCCCGTGTGTGTGTGTGTGTGTGTGTGTGTGTGTGTGTTTAACTTGGGCTGAATGGAGAACCCTTGGTGAGTATGAAACAGGCTTTTCTTGCTGGGAAGTCGAAGAAACAACATCTTGCTGTCTGGGTTGGGAGATGGCACCACCTGTGCTGGGCCTATTGGATAACAGCTCCCAGCCTCTACCAACCCTCAGCCCCGCAGTTTCCCCATTTGTGAAGCTGGGTTTGACGGTTGCATACACCATTTTCTACCTGCTCCTCTTTCTTTTCATCTACGCTCAACTTTGGCTCATCCTGTACTACAGACACAAGCGAATCAGTTACCAGACGGTGTTTCTATTTCTCTGTCTGCTCTGGGCAGCCTTGAGGGCAGTTCTGTTTTCTTTCTACTTCAGGAATTTTGTGACAGCCAACTCACTCAGCCCGGTTGTGTTCTGGCTACTTTACTGCTTTCCAGTGTGCCTGCAGTTTTTTACACTCAGTCTGATGAACCTCTACTTCGCACAGGTAAGCAGAATCTGGTTATTCATCCATTCACTCAGAAGCATATACAGTACTATATATAAGTACTAGAATGAACTGAAGAAGCAAAATGAAACAGGCACTTAATTAACAAAGCAATTCCAAGCAAAATGTTGGGCTCAATGCATATACTTCACCTGAATAACTGTGTCCTAAATTCAGGAAAACAAACTTTCACTTTAATGAGGATAAATTGTAATATTTAAATACTATTTAATACATATCCCTCATTATTTGTCACTTTAAAACCTCCACTCATACATAACAATACAATTAACTTAACACTTTGTAATATTGATTTATCTATTTTTGTTGCCACTGCCTCTAAAATTAGGATTATTTTCACTGTATGATAGAAATGCTACATTATTCATAAGTAACCATAAAATGGTTAATTTGTGCTCACTCACTGTAAACACCTTCATAAATGAACAACAGGAGACCATTTAAATTCTGCATTACACAAAGGACTAGGCAGATTTGAGGGTGTTATGCTATATTCTCTAAAGCACAGCATAATTCAAATATTTATAAAGCAACATAAGGCAATTTACTTCATATACATTAGAATGAACTTTGCTAATATTCAAAACTAAGACATCTTAAACTAAGAAGTATATTCTTTGTGCTTGTTAAAAAGCGAAGTGTGCTTAAAAAAAAAGCTTAAAAAGCAGAAATGCATATTGCACATTTCTCATGAACTGCCAGCCTCTCTTCTCAACACACTCAGCTGTCTTTTGCACATACAGCATATGCTTTGTCACCCTTGTGATTTAATTAGCAAAGGGTCATAGTGTTTAACGTTTAGTCTGTGTGAGCTCAATACATAAAAGAAAAAGTGAGTAAGTATTAAAGATGAAGTCTGCAGTGCAGCAAATATTTAGGGTATAGAGAAAGCATTTTCTGAGGCCAAGTGCATTGCTTTTATCAGCCTTGTATTTCAAGATGCAAGTGAATTTATTTATGTTTATTTAAAAAAATAAAATAAAATATATATATATATATATATATATATATATATATATATATGTATGCAATACAATAAGCAAACAGATCCCACAAATCATTTTTCAGACACTGCTGCAAGTGACATATTAGAAAAAGTGAACCTCAAAGTTATGGCCAGGTCTTACCATTCAGTGTCTCCAGTGATCTGGTGTTATACACTTCTTTTTGTTTTGCTAAATGGCTCATTACCCTATAATAATGCATAAAATAACTTTGTCTAAATTTATGTTAATAAACTCCAAGTATTAAAACTTTCTTTGTGCTTTTCTGCTCCTGCATATGCACAGTGAGCATAGACCACACAATACTTAGAGAGTCCATTTTGTTGAACATGGGAGGCGATTCTGGACGGTGCATTGAGTTCAGATTCCTTTTGACTAGGATTACATTGAATTGGACTTTAAGTGCTGCAGATTAAACTCTCTTTTCAGCATCTCAACAACTTTTAAAAAAGCAGAGTGCTAACTCTGCTGGTAACTCGGTGTTTATTACTCCATAACCACAGACAATGCTTTATGAGGAAGAAATTATATTTCCAAGTCCCTAAGCATGAACGCAAGAGAAGAAAGAAAGATGATTGTTTTAGGAATTTAAGATGTTATAAACATTCATGCAATGTGACATACTGACTAAAGTGAAATGCTTTTGCTGTGCATAGCACTTACTGTCATAACATCTAATTTGAAGTTACTGATTTTTGATTTGCTTCAACTGATAGTTTTATCAAAAATATTCTTTACATTTTTAAGACTTCTGAAATTTCTTACAGTCAATGGTGTTGTATAAATAATGTGATACTTACATTAAAGAATTATTATAGAAAATGTGCTTGGCCCTATTTATAGTGAAGTAAAAAAGGGAACTATAAGCAAGCTGTGCATTTTGTTCTCCACAACCCAAGCTGAGAGCTATAGTTTACAAATTGAATGGTCGGATAAAGTGTACTTCCTCATTTGAAGATCGTCACTTTGACAAAATAGGATGTTGCGCTAAAATTTTATCAGCTTTACTTTTCTTGCAGTTAAAAACATACAAGCTAGGCTACCCATGTAGGAGGAGTTGAAATCAAAGGAAACAATATAGACGTCAGCATTAACATTTGTTGCGCACCTTCTATTGGAATGTATTTTGTAATACATGAAGTAATAAAATGATTTGCATTTGTCATTTCAACAGATAGTGCATCACAAATATCTGAAGTCATAAAATACATTACTAAAAATGCCTGTGATGCGCCATCAGTTGGAATACACCTTTATTAAGCTGGAAATGCATAAAATGCTGTTGGATATGGATATGACAAACATGCATAATCCAACATATACATACTAGAAGTATAACAGGCTGATTTATTACACTACATACTGTATAACATGAAGTTTACTCTCTAATGACAGGTATGGAGGCCAACCATAATGTCAAATTGCCCCATTATGAATACACATTTTAAAGGAGTGGGACACACACAACAAAGCATAGTGAGGGATAATCTCTACATGTAAAACAATGACAAAAAATCTAGCATAATGTCCATAATGCCATGCAGTGTCCACAAGAGGGTGGGAATGTCTGATGAGCAAAGGCAACAAGAAACACAAAGAAAGGCGGATGTAAGGGCAAAAATGTCTTATAAACTAAAGAAACAAGAAACACAAAGAAAGGCGGATGTAAGGGCTAGAATGCCCAAAGAACAAAGGCAGCAAGATGCACTGTGATTGCAAGAAGCAAGTGTTTTTCTCTTGCGAGTTACCCTATACATTTCCTGTGTGCTTAATGCATGAGTTAATTCACAAATCTAAAAAATATGAATACAGTGATCCCTCTCTATATTGCGCTTCGACTTTCGCGGCTTCACTCCATCGCGGATTTTAAATGTAAGCATATCTAAATATATATCATGGATTTTTCGCTGGTTCGCGGATTTCTGCGGACAATGGGTCTTTTAATTTATGGTACATGCTTCCTCAGTTTGTTTGCCCAGTTGATTTCATACAAAAGGCCGCTATTGGCGGATGGCTGAGAAGCTACCCAATCAGAGCATGTATTACGTATTAAATAAAATTCCTCAATGATATATGATATGATTCCCGCGCGGTGGTTGATTGTTTGCTTCTCTCTATCTCTCTCACTCTCTCTGCCTGACGGAGGGGGTGTGAGCAGAGGGGCTGTTTGCACAGAGGATACGGACGCTCCTCTAAAAAATGCCGCTTTATCACGTGCTTCGGCATACTTAAAAGCACAAAAGCACGTATTGATTTTTTGATTGTTTGCTTTTCTTAGCGAGCGCTCTCTCTCTCTGAAATTCTCTGCTCCTGACGCGCGCACTCCTTTGAAGAGAAGATATATTTGCATTCTTTTAATTGTGAGAAAGAACTGTCATCTCTGTCTTGTCATGGAGCACAGTTTAACTTTTGACTAAAGGGTGTTATTTCATGTCTAATAATGTTAACAGTGTGGGAGAGTTTATAAGGGCTTAAAATATATAAAAATAACCATACAAACATATGGTTTCTACTTCGCGGATTTTCATCTATCGCGGGAGGGGGTTCTGGAACGCAACCCCCGCGATCGAGGAGGGATTACTGTACACTCATTAACTGTCAGTGATGAATGCATATATAAACAAACGACTTATTTACAAACTGAAATAAAAACAAAATATTTTAAGGTATACACTTTATGCCTCTAAAACAGATGTAAGTGTTCCAAGCAGCAGGAATGTTTTGAGTGAACAGGCAGCAAAGCCATTACAGTTCAATGACTCCAAGTACACAGCTAAGCAATCCGGCTTTGTGATAAAGCCTAGGAAAGAACATTAACACAACTTTGTGCATTATGAGACATTTAAACAGATCATTTACTACTGCGTTATTAGGGTACTGACCAACTCTTTTTTAAAAGAATACTCCATCTAAAAATTACATTTTTTACATGTTACTTACCCGATGTAGTTTGTAGTGATGGCAGAGAAAAAACATCAATGTCACATTTTCTTGTAGAACAGAGATAAAAAAAAAGTTTCTGATAGAACAGAAGTCTATGGTGCCCAGCATTGGACCAAAGCATACAATATGAAAACTTCTCACATTATTCGTGTTGCAAAATCCACCTGTGAAGTAATCCAGTCGTATGCTCACCCAAACACATGCATTTTTACAAAAATATTTTTAAATAAGCTACTTACGGAAAACGCACTTGTGGAGTAAAACGTGACATGTTCCAATGCAAACAAGCATTTGAATTGTAGCTCTGCCTCCCACTATTACATTTACTTTCATATCCACAACTGCAGAACTTTGGGATTCTGTAACTACAAACTGCACGGGTGAACTGATCTTAGGCCCAAGTCAGAGGCAAATTCTCTTCCTGATAATGCTTTCACTCTTTTTTTTTTTTTATTTAATTTTTAGTTGTACTCCTCTTTCACTGAATCTTGCACTGTCGATATCATGTGAAATGCAAAGTTAGCCAATAAATCAGCTGTTGCTGGGCTGGACTCATGCCCAGTGAATGGGGAACAGCAGATCTTTGATTCAAATGCTCAAGCACGTCTGAGCGCATTCTGTTTTACTTTGAGTTTCCAGAAGTGGCTCATTTAACAATATTTCGGCAAAAATAAACGTGTTTGGGACTTTGTGAAAACACAACTGGATGGGTTCACATGTGGATTACGCAACATGAGTAAAGTTAAGACTGGTTTATTTATGTTTTTATATTGTTTACTTTTGTGCAACATTGGTCACTATAGACTTCTATTGTATCAGAAACTTTCCATTCTGCATGAAACATCAGATTAAATTTTTTTTTCAGCTATCATTACAAACTATATGGGGTAAGTAACATATATAAAAAACTATTTTATGGATGGAGTATTCCCTTAACTCCAAAAAGCTGTGTAAAACTGACAGTAAATAATATAAACAATAATATACATAAGTTAACGTACAGGCGCTGTTTGTGCTTTTGCTCATCCATTCTGTGTCTGCCTGATTTTTTTTACCAGGTACTTTAGGTTAAAAATGAAATGTATAATATATAAAACCATCTGTATTTTGCAGGCAGCAAATGCCACCTAAAAATAGGTGTCTTGCCTAATTGCCTACTTCTTATGCCGAACACGGCCACATATTAATAGACAATGGATATATAAAACATTTGACTATTAAGAGAAAAAACAGGACTTACCATAGCTTACCCTTTAATGTTGATTTAATTTGTTGCAATAAACCACTGTCAAGGAACAGGAAAGAAGCTTCATCAGATCAAGAGTCTATGTTCCAACAGGGGGAACAGGATCATGAGTTCTTGGTGCTTCAGGTGAGTCCAGATGACTTGGAGTAGAGAAAACATCCACGAGCTAAAATGCTTGATGATTCTAACAAGAGAGCACTGACATGTTAAGCCACTATGTTAGACAGGCAGCAAGCAGCAGGGTGCAATGGATGTTTTTTCATCACATTCAATTTATTTCCACAAGACATTGTCCAATAAACCATACAGTTGACATAAATAACTATTTATTTCTCTGCTTATAGAACATGGCTATATAAAAGAATTTTACGCCGGACTTTGAGCTTTATCCTACTTTATAGTTTGTTTCTAGCTGTTTATATTTTAAAAGGGTCATTTGTTACATCATAATAACCTTTCTCATTAAGTAATGTGCATTTCTTAGTAAAAGATAAAATACTGTACTTGAATACTGTATGTGTACATAAAGGCAAGTATGTATAAATATGTAAATATAGCAGAAATCACATATATACCAATTTAAAGCATAAGTCACTGTAATGTTCAGATTTTTTATCTTATTTACTGATCATTATGTACTCTTTAAAAAACTTTAAATAAAATTTAAATCGATAAAGACAAAAAACACCCGATAAACCTAACACCAAAGTTATAAATGATAATTTTGTAAAAAGGTTCACTGGCCTCTAGATTAAGAAAACATTTATAAAGACAATAGAATTTCCTGTGGTGGGCTGGCGCCCTGCCCGGGGTTTGTTTCCTGCCTTGCGCCTTGTGTTGGCTGGGATTGGCTCCAGCAGACCCCCGTGACCCTGTAGTTCGGATATAGCGGGTTGGATAATGGATGGATGGATAGAATTCCTGTCAGGTACCACACCTAAAAGTTAGTCCCCATCTTCCTAAAATCAAGAACTAGCAGGTCTGGCAAAACTGGTTTTCATTGTGGTCAACGTGAGCAAAAATGTAATGGCAGTTAGCCCCAGTGAAAGAAGAAGTACAAACAAACCAAAGTTTCGAAAGCTTGGCAACTGCTTGGTCAAATGACATGCCACAAGACAATGTGATTCATGCTTCATAAGTATATAAGAAATTTGACAAATGAGAGGAGACAATTCAGTCCATCAAGCCTGTTTGTTTAGCTCATAGCTAAGCTGTCCCAACATCTCATCCTGATTCTTTGTAAAAGTTGTCAAGGTTTCTGCTACAACGCCACGTCTCGGTAGTTTCTTCAGAGTCCCACAACTCTTTGTGTAAAGAGCTCCTTGCTGGCTTCAGTTTTAAATGCAATTCCCCTTAGTTTCCACTGATGTCCTCAAGTATGTGATTCACCCTTAAGCCGAAAGAATGTTGCTAGATCTATTTATCAATGCATTTGGGATTTTAAATAACTGGATGAGGACCACATGCAGTCTCCTCTGCTTGAGACTAATCAGGTATAATTCTCTGAGTCTGCCACAGAAGGGCATGTCCTTAAGTCCTTGGATGCACCTAATTGCCCTTTTTTGCACAGCCAAGTGCTGCTATGTCTTACTTGTACTGTGGTGACCAGAACTGCACACAAACCACCAGATGAAGTCTTACAAGTGAATTACTGTATATACGTAGTTTGAGCATAACAGTTTTTATAAGATCTAACATTTTATTTACCTATTTAATTGCTTCTGTGCATTGCTTACATGATGAAATGTTGCATCAACATAAACCCCTGAATACTTTTCAGAGGTTGCTTCCTGTATGACAGTGTCTCCCACCTTGTATTTATATTTGATATTCTTTTTGCCAATGAGTAGGCCTTTGCACTTTTCTACATTAAACTGCATTCTCCAGAGGCCTCATGCATAATGCTGTGCGTAGAATTCACACTAAAACATGCTGTATGGACAAAAGTCGAAATGTGCATATGCACAAAAAAATTCAGATGCACAAAACTGTGCGTAAGCCAACTTCCACACACTGGTCTGCGTGAAACGTAACACTTGTGTATTCGCCTGCTGCCCCTCCCAGAATCCTCCCAGAATTACACCTTTTTACATATGCAAATCAATATAAATATTCCCTTAAGTTCAGCGTTCTGTGAAAAGACAATGGCAAAGGCATGGTGAAAAAAGAAGAATATCAGTGAATTCCAAGTGGAGGCAATTAAAAACATACTATTTTTTGATTTAAGCAGTTGTATAAACAACAAAAGGAAGTCGCATTGAGCCTGAAATAAAAAAGAAGTGGTCAGATACCAAAGTCGCTGTGAAAAGGAGAGTCATAGCCCACCATCAGAGTGTCGTATGGAAGCTTATTAGGGTACAGAGAAAAAAAAAAAAAAAAGCAAATTTCCACTTTAATCACATAGTTTATTTTGTCCTTAAAGTAGAAAGTCATAAACTTAATCTTAAAATCTTTTGATTTACTAGTTTCTCAAATCCCATCGTAACTAAAGTAGTATGTTAAATGCTTCGTATTCTGTGTGTTCTTCTATGTACTCTATGTGTGTGAATCACTATTTGCTTCTTAAACAGGCTTTCTCTTACGCCGACAGGACACAGAATCCATTCCATTCATGATATTACAGCTTTCTGAATAATTTAAAAACTAAGATGTATGGTTGATATCATTTTCATGATTAAATGACTTAAAGCATGTATTAAACAGTGGCGCAGGGGTAGTGATGAGCTGACGCCCTGTCCAGAGATTGTTCCTGCCTCCCGCAAGATGCTTGCTGTGCCATGCGCGACTTTCAATGAAATAATTTATTGCAGCAGTACTGTTTCTTTCAAACGTACTAACTCCCAATTCTTGTCCTTCCTTTTCTTTCTCCACATACCCAATCGCCACACAATCGGATCTTTAATAAATGTCAAGCCAATTGTAAGCTTAGAACGCAGTTTCTTCAAAACTTTCAAGGAACATTGAAATATCTTCATAGTACATGTTTAATTAATCCATCCATCTGTCCATCCAGGATTGTGCCAGTCCCAGCAAGCATACAGCGCGAGGCAGGAACAATCCCTGAACGTTCATCACTAGTGCTGTCCACCATGTCTACATGTTTAATAACAGTAATGTATTTAAATGAAGTGAAAAATGTATCTGTATAATGTAATATATATATACTTTATTGCATTTCAACATGAAAATGATTACAAGAGCTCCAAGAAAATAGCGCCTGGAAATCTAAATCGAAGCCAGTCGTCATTATCTGTAAATAAGTGCTCTCTTCTGTTGAACTAAATTGAATTTCTTTATTGTATTGTATGGTACAATGAGATTCAATATGCAAATCCTCCATAAATATATTTTCCTATAAAATGGTAAAACAACAACAACAATAATAATAATACAACAAAAAAATGAAAAATATACAATATGAAAGTATAAGTGGCTCAGGTTGTGCAATATTACAACTGTAATGCAAGTTTACAATGAGGTAATTGTACTTATAAGTACAAACAATTCTACTGGGAGCACTTGATGGACTAATTGAGTTTGTTTATAGCTCTTGGGATAAAACTGTTTCTGAACCGTAAGGTTTGTTCAGGAAAGGCTCTGAAGCGCTTGCCGTATAGGTGCAGTTCAAATACACTGTGTGCATGGCTGAGGCAGTGTGTGATAGATGCTGCACCCTGATAATTCTCTCTGCTCTTGACACAATCTGCCATACAGCTTTCAGATCAGATACTGTAGAGCTGTGATTCCCCACTCAGATACATTGTGTTAAAATACTGGTGCACTGAGAGTAACAACACTAAAGCAGCTGTGGTATTTGAAATAGTTTATCCATTCTGTGCACTGTTACCGGTTGATTACAATCAGAAGCCTTAAACTAAAAAACGATATGTGGTTAATGTCAGTGTATTTGATAAAACTGCATCAGGGATGTGAATCAAATAAATAAAGGGAAACCACACAGGAACACTAGCACTGCTTTGATGCTGGGTGCTGCCAGTTTGCAAAACTGAGCCGAAAACGTACATAAGCAATGGTTTAACTTGGCGTGAGAATGTGCGTGGCTCTATGGCAAGTTTAGTTTTAACATCATGATGTGAGCGTGGAAACAGGTGTATGCAACATTTTTGTGCGTTTATACATGAGGCCCCAAGTACTTGCCCAGTCTTTCACCAACTGTACACAAATTGGAAATTTACATTTTATTTTCTTTCAAACTGATTTCTATTTTCCAAAGTAGGGTTTTTTTAATAAAAGCTGCCAAATGTTCTGCCAAATACCCCCCACCGCATTTCAACTCAAATGTCAAAATCTCTCAATTAACCTGCACACATGATAGTTTAGTTTTACAATATTGCAACTAATACACCAGTGTCTAAACAATGCACCTAATGAATTTAATCTTTTAATTTTTACTTATTAAATAATAAATAAAGTGGCTAATATCAGGTCCATAATATGTGAACATTTTATTATAAGGAACACTCTTGCTAAGACAGATGAAATGCATTTTGGATCTTCGTTCATTTGCCCCTAGGTCAGCTTGTTTTGTTGCACATAGAACAATGCTGGCAATGGAACAATACATTTTTTAAAGTGACAGCTTCCTTTCTTTGTAGTGCTGTGCTTATTTCCACAGATGTAAAGCAGACAAAAAGTTTATGCTTTATAGGATAATAAAATATGAGGAGCAAAGATCCAATTTTATAACTATCTGTATATACTGAATATGCAGAAAATGTCGTACTAAGATACAAAACTGAATCTGAAATTAACCGATTTACTATACCAGTGAAATAAATATTGAAAAACTAGGTGAAATTGGTGTTTAAAACTACAGTAGTCCTAAATTGCAATTAAAACTCTGTGCTAAATCTAGTGTCTTTGATCTACACTAAAGTATTTCTAAAAGACACAGGCGCTTTTTCACCCTTTATGCTCCACCCCATCCACAATCAAGTGTCTCCATTTGCTGACTTGCAGCATGAGCTGGAATGTTAGACTTAATGTTTAAATTAAAGTTTACCCCTTGATCTATTCACAGCTAGGCAGTGCTATCAGCATATATAACAAAACGATTTTGAATAACAAAAAATGTTAAGAAGTGATGTGCTAGACCATGTGACCCCAGAACAGATAGTATTCAGTGTGGCAGTTGAAACTGTAACAAGCTCCATACAATGAAATGAAAAACATAGTTGAAGAAAACAGTATATGTGTTTACTGAAGAGCCTTCATCTTGCACTGAAAAAATGAGAAACATCTGACTTTTAATTGAAACAAGTTAATTC
>JANRMT010062826.1:5196082-5244886 GCA_026402145.1 Polypterus bichir lapradei | reverse complement strand
TAAAACAGAGAGAGAGGCATAATATACAGTATATCTAGAAAGTAACTGTCTTTACCTTTGGGGAGCTGGAATTGAGCATCATTTTCTATAGCATTCTAGATATGAACATTCACATCTTGTCTAGGGAGTAATATTAAAGTTTAATTGAAAGTGGTATAAGCTGGGAAGGATTTGTGATCTTTATCATTTATTGCATATTGGTGGAGTGATAGCACTACTGACTCACAGTAGGGAGACCAGGGTTTGCATCCCAGGTCCTTTCTGTGTAGAGTTTCCACGTTCTCCCTTTGTCTGTGTGGGGTTCCACTGGATGCTCTGGCTTCCTCCCACTCTCCAAAGTCTTCCAGGTTAGGTGAACTGGCAATGCTACACTGGCCTGTGTGTGTGTGTGTGTGTGTGTGTGTGTGTGTGTGTGTGTCTGGCCTGCGATGGACTGGTGCCCTGTCTAGGGTTTGATCCTGCCTTGTGCTCTATGCAAGGTGGGATAGGCTCCAGACCCTCATGACCCCAGTCTGGATTGAGCAAGATAAATGACATAGCATACTGTAATTTATCACAAATGGTAAATTTTCAGTGTTGGTCTTCAGTAAGAAAATGTTTAATTATATTATAATGCATACTGTAACCAGAGAACATACTGTATTGTACCTACATGTGGGTACATTAAATCAGGGTTCTACTGCGTTTATTTTAAAAATAGGGCAGTACAGTATTACAATGGTTAGAAATACTGTTTTGTGAAATAAGCATCCTGGATTTGAAAACTTTTGAATTAATTCTGTCTGAGGATATCTGACAATAACAAGTTAAAGTTCATTAAAAGTCTGTATTTCACTAGAAAACTATGTTTTCATGGGCTGTATTAGTCAGTCAGTCATTTTCCAACCCGCTATCTCCTAACTACAGGGTCATGGGGGTCTGCTGGAGCAAATCCCAGCTAACACAGGGCACAAGGCAGGAAACAAACCCCAGGCAGGGCGCCAGCCCACCACAGGGCGCAAACACACACTAGGGACAATTTAGGATTGCCAATGTACCTAACCTGCATGTCTTTGGACTGTGGGAGGAAACGCATGCAGACACGGGGAGAACATGCAAACTCCACACAGGGAGGACCCGGGAAGCGAACCCAAGTCTCTTTACCCACTGCGTCACTGTGCTTCCCTGGACTGTATTAATTAAAATATTTTCAGTTGGTTTTTACATACAAATGATTCAGATGTTAGCTGTTTAGTCACACTATGTTTAACTGCAAGGGTTTTTCATACTTTTTCTAAAGCTGTCCCCTTTTTGAATGTATGTCCACAGCAAGACCCCCTAAGTAGAAGATGTAAGTGTGTCTCTGAAGAGGTTCTTGTTGGCATTGTTCACGTCAGTTATAGGCATATCTAGATGGCTGCTTATTTGCTGCCAAGCTCCACAGCTGATGTGCACATTATCTGCTCCGTTCTCCGAAAATACCCTTCTTGTGGGGAGGGATGTGGAGTTCCCCTTGGTGACTTTCACTTCACTAACTGTGTATCTTGGTGTCATCAGTCATTACTTTATAGAATGTCCTTCATTAAAAGGGGAATCTTACTTAAATGCAGAAAATGTCATACAGTATATGGGAATGTTAAATTGGGGTTATACTATGTCATATTTTTAACCTCTTACAGGGTTCTCACCCAGTGCTTGGCACTAAAATTTGAATAAATCAAGCATCCTAGGTTTGGATCCGTATTCGTACATTGTTAGTATAGAGTTGGCACATTCTCAACATGTGAGAAGAAATTTAATATGTGAGGTTTCCTGCTACATCCCCAAAGATATTAGATTAGATAAACTTTATTAATCCCACGGGGAAATTAATAAATAATAACAATACATTTTATTTATATAGTGCCTTTCCCATGCTTAAGGTGCTTAATTCAGAATTAAAGTATTGGCAAGTCTAATTTGTTCTTGTGTGAGTGTGAGTAAGCCCTGGCATGGACTGGGACCGTGTCCGAGTTGTTTTCTGCCTTGTACTTAATGCTGTTATGATAGGCTTTGCCCCCTTTGACCCTGAATTGGTAATGAAGAACTCTAACATCCAGTTCAATGTTTTTTTTTGTCAGTTAATAAATATACTTTATACTTTATTATAGGGTGGCACCGTAGCACAGTGGTAGCATTGCGGCCTCGCAGTAAGGAGAGTAGGGTTTGCATCCCGGGTCCTTCCTGAATGTGTCTGCGTGGGTTTCCTCCGGGTGCTCTGGATTTCTGCCACCGTCCAAAAACATGCAGATTAGGCGAATTGGTGATCCTAATTTGGACGGCGTGTGTGGCTGGAAAGGATGTGTTTTCAGCCTGTGAAGGACTGGTGCCCTGTCTCGGGTTTGCTCTAGCATTGCACCCTGTGCTAGCTGGGATAGGCTCCAGGAGACCCCTATGATCCTGTTCAGCACTAAGCTGGTTAGAAAATGACTGAATGACTTTATGACAGACAGACAGACAGATCCCGCATCATGCATTAAGTCCTGCACTAAGTCATCTGTGTGAAATCTACACATTCTCTTTAAGTACTTCATCTACATCTCAGATGATGACTGCTAGGTTAGCTGTTATTTCTGAACTGGACTTTTGGGATTCTGAGTGTGTGCCTGAGTGAGCTCCTTGAGTAGACTTACACCCAATCCATAGCTGTTTCTAGTCTTGCAGTCAATGTTACCTGATAGAACAGAGGGGCCCACACTTTTTTGGCTTGCAAGCTACTTTTAAAATGACCAGGTCAAAATGATCTACCTACTTTAAAAATGCTATATATATACTGTATATATACACACACATACAGTGCATCAGGAAAGTATTCACAGCGCATCACTTTTTTCACATTTTGTTATGTTACAGCCTTATTCCAAAATGGATTAAATTAATTTTTTTCCTCAGAATTCTATACACAACACCCCATAATGAGAACGTGATAAAAGTTTACTTGAGATTTTTGTAGTACTAGGGTGTTGTACCATGTTAGCCGTTATGAATGTAGAGAAAAGCCAAGCAAAATGACACCTTTTATTGGCTAACTAAAAAGATTACAATATGCAAGCTTTCGAGGCAACTCAGGCCCCTTCTTCAGGCAAGATGTGCCTCGAAAGCTTGCATACTGTAATCTTTTTAGTTAGCCAATAAAAGGTGTCATATTGCTTGGCTTTTCTTGAGATTTTTGCATATTCATTAAAAATAAAAAAATTGAGAAATCACATGTACATAAGTATTCACAGCCTTTGCCATGAAGCTCAAAATTGAGCTGAGGTGCATCCTGTTTCCCCTGAGTGTCCACCTGTGGTAAATTCAGTTGATTGGACATGATTTGGAAAGGCACACACCTGTCTATATAAGGTCCCACAGTTGACAGTTCATGTCAGAGCACAAACCAAGCATGAAGTCAAAGGAATTGTCTGTAGACCTCTGACAGGATTGTCTCGAGGCACAAATCTGGGGAAGGTTACAGAAAAATTTCTGCTGCTTTGAAGGTCCCAATGAGCACAGTGGCCTCCATCATCCATAAGTGCAAGAAGTTCGAAACCACCAGGACTCTTCCTAGAGCTGGCCGGCCATCTAAACTGAGCGATCGGGAGAGAAGGGCCTTAGTCAGGGCGGTGACTAAGAACCCGATGGTCACTCTGTCAGAGCTCCAGAGGTCCTCTGTGGAGAGAGGAGAACCTTCCAGAAAGACAACCATCTCTGCAGCAATCCACCAATCAGGCCTGTATGGTAGAGTGGCCAGACGGATGCCACTCCTTAGTAAAAGGCACATGGCAGCCCGCCTGGAGTTTGCCAAAAGGCACCTGAAGGACTCTCAGACCATGAGAAACAAAATTCTCTGGTCTGATGAGACAAAGATTGAACTCTTTGGTGTGAATGCCAGGCGTCACGTTACAGATACATCTTAAAGGTTTTCAAGGTTCCTGTTTCAACTACATGGCAATGTAGCTTGTTTGAAATTTCCTCAACCCTTTTAGTAAAGAGGTGCTTCCTGGCTTCAGTCATAACTGCTTTTCCCCTTAATTTCCACTAGTATTCAAGTATGTGATTCACCATTAGGTTGTAAGAATTCTGCCGGATCTACTTTAGCAACGCCTTTAAGGATTTTGAAGTCCAGGATTAAGTCCCCACACAGTCTCCTTTGTTCAAACCTGAACAAGTTAAAGCCTCTGAATATGACATGTCTTTAGACAAGTCCTGGGATGCACTTTGTTGCTCTCCTCTTTACAGCTTCAAGTTCTGCTATGTCTTTCTTGTAGTGTGGTCACTAGAACTGCACAAATACTCCATACTAATACTAGTGCATTATATAGTCGGACATCCCTTGGCTTAATCCACCCAAACACACACACACACACACACACACCACATTAGATTTACAGGTTTTAAGAGGGACTGACACCCTGTCCAGGGATTGATCCTGCTTTTGGCCCTATACTTGCTGGGATCAGCTCCACAACCCTGCTCAGGATTAATTGAGCGTAGAAAATGGTATGTTTTTGAAGAATGTTACTTGAATAGAGTTTGCATGTGTGTTCTAGGCCTGTGTATTCTAATGATACATTAGTTTTAAATCATGTTTTTTTAATGACGGAGCTTACCTTCATTATATTTAACTCCAAAACAGCTTTTCTCTTCAGCAGTGATCTCCCACTTAAAAATTAAATAAAAGCATCATTTAACGCTTAAAGTTGCTTTATTTATTCCTGTGAAAGTGAGAAGTGAGTGTGGGCCCAGTAATTATCATGGTAGCTTCACTGCGCACAGTTCTTCACTTCATTGAAAGGCGCTTGCAGTCCAATTGTCCACCTCAATAGTTGGGAAATCCTCACGGCATCTTTGAGCAGCTTAATCCCCAAAAAGAGTTAGCATGTAATCGCGTCCACTGACGTCAGTTTGACTGAGTGTAATTAAAAAAAAAACATACGCCTCCATTTGCCCATGAATTATTGCTAAATCGAGTTTTGCACTGTTGCGTTTGGTACACACCGAGTGTTTCTGGGGTTCCATACTTCCCCAAGAACAGCTGAGAGAACCTGCCTTGACTGAAGACGGGAAGAAAAATTGCGGGAAACGCGCGCAGAGCACTTCAGTGCCAATTAAACGCGACGTGCGCAGAACACCACCGAGTACATCTCTGGATAGAACTGGGCCACCATTTAAGGTAGAAAATTCTTAATGTATCGCACTGTTAAAGTTATAATCGTGTAGTTACAGCTACAAGTCCCACGCACAGCGTTGCGTTGTGTCTATGAGACTTTTCTGCTACTTGCCGGGTAAGCCACTTCACTTGCCCGATCTGCATCTGTGAAAAGCTGGAATATGCAGGAGGTGACATCATTATTTCTCGGTTGTGGCTGTTGTTTTTATCGAATTAAAACATCGTCGTGAAACTTCAGCGCGTTTGAGTATATATTTGTATTACATGGTATTACTGTTTAAAAACTTAAAGTTTGCCTTGAAACAGCAGTGTAAATGAAATGGAAAAAGAAAAACATACAGATATTGTATATTTTAACAACACAAGTTAAGGTGAAAAGAAGACTGATGCACATTTGGCAGAGGTTAACAGCACATGAAAAGGTTATACTAAAATCACGAGGTTATTAATGACAGGGACCCCGCCTGAAGCCTCTCAGGGAAATCACCATCTTTGTGAGCACTCCCCACCACCACGTTATCCCCGTTGCCATCCCTTTACTGTTCTCCTAACTTGTGATGGCCGATTTGCGAACTATAGGTTATTTTTAATGGTTCTTTTAAGTACGTTATACATATCGATTCAAAGGAGTGCAACGTGAGTGTTAGGGCTTGTTTATACTTCACACTCAGAATGCGTACGCACCCGCATCATGGCTGCCACGCGTTCTCAGCTTTCATTTGATGCGTCCTTTGAGCAGGTCCTCAGAAATTAACGTGATGCGTGCGCAAGTTGCAGTACCAGCAAAAAGTCAGGGGGCGCAGTGTGCTAAAAGTCGGAATGTGACGTCAGAGTCTCTGTTTACTGTCTATATGTGACAGAAACCTTTGCGGATCCTACGAGAGTGATGTGCATGCTTTGCTGTTTGATGAATGGTTCAATGTGGTGAAGCAAAATGCCGACACACAGATGTTTTCGTGGTGCTTTTATATTCAAGCGTCGCATATTCCCGATCGTAATGGCATGATACATTTTAAAAGTCTCACATACCATCTTTTGTGCCGTCTTTCTTTTTGCATCTTCACAGCAGCAACATAACGCACAGCGCTGTATTTGAGCCACAGAGAAAAAAATTAAGGACTTGGTGAAAACGTGTATTTTGTGATTAAAGTGGAAATTTCAGCTTTAATCTCGAAATGTCCACTTTAACCTCGTAGTTTACTTTATCATGAATGCAGACCATCGTAAACGTCATCCCAGTTTTTAATTGCTACGGCAAGCAGCAATAGATCACCACACAGAACACATTAAATGTATGATATTCCAACTCTCTGCACATTTAGAATCTTTACATTTATACTTGATATTACTTTCATGATGAAATGCATTAAAGTGTGTATGTTACATTTTACAGATGAATCGTTAATTTCGTTTAAATAATGAATACTGTTAATAATTATTATTGCGGTAAGGTGTCATCGGAATTTAATGGGTGTTCTAGGCAATTCACAACACAGAGGAGCTGAACCTGTTCTCACCGCGATAATATCTCGCACTGCCACCTGGTGGATTCCTCCAGAATTACGTAAAGTATGCGCGCAAGTATAAACACTACAACGCTCGTGTAGCAGGAGCATCTCATTAATACCAGGCCAATTTGGAGCCGTGAATTGACCTAATATGCATGTCTTTGGAATGTGGGAATAAAAATCACCGTAGACATGGGAAAAATATTCAAATAGTGACCTGGCCAGAAATTTTTATGTAGCTCTGAAGCAACAGCGCAAATCACTGCACCACTGTTCTGTGATAAATTAACTTAACACTTTAATGTTCTATTGAATTTCTAACAAACTTGAATGTTAAGTGCCTTCAGAGATGACTGTCTTCAAAGGCCCTGTGTGACTAATATTGTACAACTGTTCACATACAGTCATATGAAAAGGTTTGGGAACCCCTCTCAGCCTGCATAATAATTTACTCTCCTTTCAACAAAAAAGATAACAGTGGTATGTCTTTCATTTCCTAGGAACATCTGATTACTGGGTTGTTTTCCGAACAAAGATTTTTAGTGAAGCAGTATTTAGTTGTATGAAATTAAATCAAATGTGAAAAACTGGCTGTGCAAAAATGTGGGTCCCCTTGTAATTTTGCTCATTCAAATGCATGTAACTGCTCAGTACTGATTACTTGCAACACCAGATTCGATGGATTAGCTCATAAAGCCTTGAACTTCATAGACAGGTGTGTCCAATCATGAGAAAATGTATTTAAGGTGGTCAATCACAAGTTGTGCTTCCCTTTGACTCTCCTCTGAAGAGTGACAGCATGGGATCCTCAAAGCAACTCTCAAAAGATCTGAAAACAAAGATTGTTCAGTATCATGGTTTAGGGGAAGGCTACAAAAAGCTATCTCAGAGGTTTAAACTGTCAGTTTCAAGTGTAAGGAATGGAATCAGGAAATGGAAGGCCACAGGCACAGCTGCTGTTAAACCTCAGGTCTGGTAGGCCAAGACAAATACAGGAGTGACATATGCTCAGGATTATGAGAATGGTTACAGACAACCCACAGATCACCTCCAAAGACCTGCAAGAACATCTCGCTGCAGATGGTGTATCTGCACATCGTTCTACAATTCAGCGCAATTTGCACAAAGAACATCTGTATGGCAGGGTGATGACAAAGAAGCCCTTTCTGCACTCACGCCACAAACAGAGTCACTTGTTGTTTGTAAATGCTCATTTAGACGAGCCAGATTCATTTGGAAACAAAGTGCTTTGGACTGATGAGACACAAATGGAGTTATTTGGTCATAACAAAAAGTGTTTTGCATGGCGGAAGAAGAACACCGCATTCCAAGATAAACACCTGCTACCTACTGTCAAATTTGGTGGAGGTTCCATCATGCTGTGTGGCCATGTGGCTAGTTCAGGGACTGAGGCCCTTGTGAAAGTCGAGGGTCGGATGAATTCAACCCAATATCAACAAATTCTTCAGGATGTTCAAGCATCAGTCACAGAGTTGAAGTTATGCAGGGGTTGGATATTCCAACAAGACAATGACCCAAAACACAGTTTGAAATCTACAAAGGGATTCATGCAGAGGGAGAAGTACAATGTTCTGGAATGGCCGTCACAGTCCCCTGACTTGAATATCATCGAAAATCTATGGGATGATTTGAAGCAGGCTGTCCATGCTCAGCAGCCATCAAAGTTAACTGAACTGGAGAGATTTTGTATGGAAGAATGGTCAGAAATACCTCCATCCAGAATCCAGACACTCATCAAAGGCTATAGGATAGGCATCTAGAGGCTCAAAGGAGCAAAAGGAGGCTCAACTAAGTATTGATGTAATATCTCTGTTGGGGTGCCCAAATTTATGCACCTGTCTAATTTTGTTATGATGCACATTGTATATTTTCTGTTAATCCAATAAACTTAATGTCACTGCTGAAATACTACTGTTTCCATAAGGCATGTGATATATTAAAATGAAGTTGCTACTTTGAGAGCTCAGCCAATGATAAACAAAACCCCAAAGAATTAAGAGGGGTTCCCAGACTTTTTCATATGAGTGTATCTCCACAGTTCGAGGGTAGGCTGGTCGGACTTGCAGAGTGGCCACTGTGTGTGTGACTGAATGCACAACTCTTTGGTTTTTCACTTCAGGTATTAAACTGTTGCAAAGGCTACAATTGTCTTTGTCTATATTTTATTTAACAGAAAATGAATTGATAACAAATGTGTGAAAATGCATTGGTTGGGTAGGGAAGGGATATTTTCTAATAATGTAGCAGTATAGCTGTAGAAAACTAAGAAGTACTGATAAACATAAAAACAAATCTGTATAGTTTAGCACATTTGTGTAGCAGCTTTCTCAACAGAACCAGCAGTGTCTGGCATTATGAAAAGTACACCCACTCACAGCATTGCTCTGCCAGGTTTCTATGAAATCCGGTTGCTTTATGTGCTCAAGAATTAAGATAACATGACACAAGTGAGAAGAGCTGAGTATTCTTTTAGGTCTGCGGTTTAGACAATCTGTGAGCTAACGCTCTAGGAAGACTGTGCACTTGTCCCTAAATTTGAGATACTGTCAAACTGGAAAACGGGCAAAAACTCTTGACAACATTTATAATCATATTGTGCAAATTGCTCCTATGTCACACACAACAAGCTGAGTGGTGATCATGAGATACCAATGAAGACACATCAAGGGTAGAAGATGTGGTAGAAAGACAACAGTTTCTGGTAGCTAGTGTATGGCTGTGAGATTCACGGTAAAAAAGAATGGCATAAAACGAAAAAATATGTGAACATGCATGAAAGTGAGATGTAAGATTTAATATGTTGCGTGATGGTAAATTGTGAAAAAAACTTTTGACGTATGTGTCGAAAGGGTGGCAAAATCATTTCAACATTACTCATAGCTATTACAACGATGCATTGCTGTAACAGACATGACGTTACTGGATTAAGACAGCATGCTACTGGCATAAGGTAACAAGGAGCTGGAAAAACTAATTTTATGTGCGCAGATGACTGTAAGTTGTGGGCACAAGAAAACATGCCAGGGTACAGTATAGCAAGTTGAGAAACAATCATACAAGAAAGCAAGTCAGTCAGGTTGGATGAATGAGGGCATCGTTGTGGATTTCCTTTAAGCCAATGTTCTGAAGTCTGCGGTGGGCTGGCACCCTGCCCAGGGTTTGTTTCCTGCCTTGCGCCCTGTGTTGGCTGGGATTGGCTCCAGCAGACCCCCGTGACCCTGTAGTTAGGATATAGCGGCTTGGATAATGGATGGATGGATGGATGGAAATGTTCTGAAGTCATTCACCCACAAGAAACAGTCATCAAAGACCACCAGGCAGTGGAGTTTGTTTCCAGTTATAAATATCTGGGCCAGTCACAGACTCAAAATGGACTTTCACTGAAAATAAAGAAGGCATTTGCAAAAAGGGACAGCAGTGCCTCTCTTGTCGAAGGACGCTCAGTCTTTTTAATGTGAGTCCTACTATTATGTCAGTGTTTTGTGAATCCTGTATTGAGTCTGTCATTACTTGTGTTCTGTTGGTCGAGTTTGGAAATCTTGATGTCAAAAACAAAATAAATGAAACAGTAAAATGGAGCAAATTAAAATAATAGCAAGGACTCAACGGTCAAATCTGACTGACCTGTTCAACAAGCACGTATTATGGAAAGCAGAGTGTGTTTTGTCAAAGTGGACTCACCCTCTCCAGTATTAATTTCATTTGTTGCCAGCAGGTCACTGGTTCAAAGTTCAAAGGGTAAAAAGCATCTGGTTCAAGTATTTCATTCCAGCCTCTATTAATCTTCTGAATACATTCAACTTTAATAAATATCCACGGGCTTAAATCATGAGATGAATAGTCATCATTTGCACCAATCATCATTCACATCTAAATATTGGTTTCATTTTAGGTAGTATGTAGTGTGTTTGATCCAATACTTCTTTGTGATGTGTTTTTTTTTTAATGTTATGCCATGGTCTCTCTGTAAACCCTCCTGAAAAATCACATTTCCCTCTTGGGATGATAACATTTAATTGAATATATACTGTATATGACTGGGTCAGAGCATCTCCAAAATGGCAGATCCAGTGCGGTACTCCCAGTATGCAGTGGTTAGCACCTATCAGTATGTAAGTGCCAGAAATGGACCACGTAGCAATGGAAGAAAATACAATTGTCCAATGAATTACATTTTCTTTTAGATCACGTGGATAGCCGGGCCCGTGTGCTTTGTGTACCTTGGGAAAGATGGCAACAGGATGCACTATGGGAAGAAGGGAAGCTGGCAGAGGCAGTGTGAGGGCATTCATGTGAATGAACCTTCCGTCTCTTGTGCTCCTTCCACCCTTTAACCAGGACGTCCTCCTCTGCTTTTGAAAGCACAGTGCTTAGCAGCTGTCCAGTCACATGGCCCTCAGCCTGGTCATTACAGTATTATTTAGTATTGTTTCCTAATACATGAAAATGCTGCTCTGACCAGAGTACTGCCTGGGTTGTTTGCCTCATTGCTCATTTAACATGTTAAGCAGGCCACATTAATTGCAAAAATTAACCGGTTAACTTTCCCAGGCCAAAATAAAAAAAAAAATATATATATATATAGTGACAGATAGGGGGTGCTGTCGACCCCTGAACCCTCAGACAACACGCTCAGACACCTGGTAAAAGTCCAAAATGATGAATTTATTTTTACAATAATATGCACAAAGCACCTCCACCTCCACTATTCTCAATAATAAATCAATAATCAATACAATACACGATCCTCCAATCCACCCAGCAGCTCAACAACAACAACAACAACATTTATTTATATAGCACATTTTTATACAAAAAGTAGCTCAAAGTGCTTTACATAATGAAGAAAAGAAAAATAAAAGACACAATAAGAAAATAAAATAAGTCAACATTAATTAACATCGAATAAGAGTAAGGTCCAATGGCCGGGGGGGGGGGGACAGAAAAAACAAAAAAAAAACTCCAGACGGCTGGAGAAAAAAATAAAATCTGCAGGGGTTCCAGACCATGAGACCGCCCGGCCCCCTCTGGGCATTCTACCTCACATAAATGAAACAGTCCTCTTTGGATTTAGGGTTCTCACGGAAGGACTTGATGATGATGGTCACGTAGACTTCCGGCTTTTAGTCCATCATTGTTGGAGCTTCATGATGACGCAGGCCACCACCACAAAGAAACCGGAAAAAGAAACAGAAAAGAGAGTAGGGGTTAGTATGGATTTTGGAGCCACCCTGAATAGTTATTATGATGAATTGAACATACAGAGTATCAGGATTAAGTTAAAGTGAAGTTATGAGAAGGCCATGTTAACGTAATGTGTTTTCAGCAGTGTTTTAAAGTGCTCTACTGTATTAGCCTGGCGAATTCCTATTGGCAGGCTATTCCAGATTTTAGGTGCATAGCAGCAGAAGGCCGCCTCACCACTTCTTTTAAGTTTTGTTCTTGGAATTCTAAGGAGATACTCATTTGAGGATCTGAGGTTACGATTTGGAATATAACGTGTCAGGCATTCCGATATATAAGATGGGGCGAGATTATTTAAGGCTTTATAAACCATAAGCAGAATTTTAAAGTCAATCCTGAATGACACAGGTAACCAGTGTAGTGACATCAGAACTGGAGAAATGTGCTCGGATTTCCTTTTCCTGGTTAGGATTCTAGCAGCTGCATTCTGCACTCGTTGCAAACGATTTATGTCTTTCTTGGGTAGTCCTGAGAGGAGTGCGTTACAGTAATCTAGTCGACTGAAAACAAACGCGTGAACTAATTTCTCAGCATCTTTCAGTGGTATAAGAGGTCTAACTTTACAAATGTTTCTTAAGTGAAAAAAATGCTGTCCTAGTGGTCTGATGAATATGCGATTTAAAATTCAGATTACGATTTAAAATTCAGATTACCCTTCCTCCCAACTCGGCTCTCTCTGCTGGGGTTTCCCAGAGTCCTTTATAGTCCTTGACCTGGCAGTGTTTCTGTCCCTCAGTCCACGTGATTTTATAACACTTCTGGGTCAGGTGAAAACTTATTCTTCTCTTCACCCCGGAAGTACTTCATCTCTCCCTTCCCCATGACTAGGGAGTACTTCCGGGCTATCTCAAAAATATAAATCACTGTGCCTCCCTCCCACGATATCCAGCAGGGCTGTGAAGGAAAACTCCAATGTCCATGATGCCCTGCTGGAACTCAAGGCCCCTCCATGTTGCAGGGAGGACTCCATCTAGTGGTGCGGGGGTATTGGCCAGGATCAACTGCCGGCCAAATATCACAATATATATATTCAGAAAAACTGAAACTGACACCAAGGTGGACATCCTAATAATGCATAATTTGTGGGTTTGAAGTAATGAACACAAAAGAAGGATAAAGATTGGAGAGCTGATGAGAAGAAATGAGAGGCTTGATTTTCTTTCACTGTTCTACATTGTTATGCCATTATCTCATGTACATTATTTATTTATAATGAAATGGCAAAATGAGAAGAATCCAGTATGCTTACAAAGAGTTATGGCAAGCTATTTAAACTGCAGTATTTTGCTTCTACAATCAGAATAGATGTTTGGTTTATAGAATACCTAAATATTATTTTGATTATTATGCAGGTGATTTTCAAGGCTAAATCCAAGTATACTCCAGAGCTTCTAAAGTACAGGTAAGTTTTAAAATGGACATTTTTACATTGATAGAAGAATGTAAGATATTGTGTTTTTGTCCTACTTGAAAGTGATGTACCTCTCTGCTACACTTTGACTTTGGCACTTCTTTGTTCTTAACTTGTATCTCAGTAAATCTTGCCCTGGTTCACAGATGATTTGCAGTATTAGGGTTCCAAGATATTTTCAGTCAGAAGTCACATCAGGTACTTCCCTCCTTCGTTGCCCCACAGCAGTACATACCCACATGTCCTTACTCACTCTCAAGAAATATAACATGTTTGATTGCTGGGATGTGATATATAGATGGAGTTTTATCCTTTCCCATAGCATTTGTGATTAACAAACAAAAATCTCGCTTTCTCATCCAAGCTGCCAAAGTTACTTACACATCTATACAGTGGAACCTCGGTTTGCGAGTAACTTGGTTTACGAGTGTTTTGCAAGACAAGCTAAATTTTTAAATAAATTTTGACTTGATAAACGAGCCATGTCTTGCAATACGAGTAGTATGGATACACTTTGTCTGCTGAGCGTCATGTGATCACAACTGAGCTGATGGTTCTTCTCTCTCTCTCGCGCGCGCGTCTCTATTCCCTTATCTCTCTCTCTCGCGCGCGCACGTCTGTCTCTCTCCTTATCTCGCTCGCTCGTGCGCCCATCTCTCTCTCACGTCTCTCTCTGTCTCTCTCCTTATCTTGCTCGCTCGTGCGCCCGTCTCTCTCTCACGTCTCTCTCTCCTTATCTTGCTCACTCGTGCGCCCATCTCTCTCTCACGTCTCTCTCTCTCTCTCTCCTTATCTTGCTCGCTCGTGCGCCCGTCTCTCTCTCACGTCTCTCTCTCTCTCTCTCCTTATCTTGCTCGCTCGTGCGCCCGTCTCTCTCTCTCGTCTCTCTCTCTCTCCTTATCTCGCTCGCTCGTGCGCCCGTCTCTCTCTCACGTCTCTCTCTCTCTTCTCTTGAGGGCAATCGTCTCCTATTCTCCATCTGAGTCTGTGTGCCTCACTCATATAGTCAACATCTGTACGAGCGTATACTGTTTACTACAGCATTGTGACTGTGTGTGTGTGTGTGTGCGCATGCACATGTGCGCTGTGAAGTGCGAGTCCCCGTCTTGCACCCTAAAACACGAAGCTGAGTCTCAGTACTTTAACAACACCAGCTTTATTCAGCTTGAAACAGCAACAGCGCGTTTGTTTATTGTAGCGGGATCTTTATAATGTTCCTTGTATCACCCATCAATGGCAGGCGCTTATAGCATGTCCGTGATCTTTTTGGATACGCTTATACAGCGAACTGCTACAGTGCTGGGAGACTGCGATTGCTTTGGGACGCTCTTCCGCGTGTCATCCCGTTGGGTGGAATCCCACAAGAGTTTAGAAACTCACTCACACCAGCCATGATTCTTTTTAAAGGTAAAGTGCAGGTTAATTTGTTTTATGTATTTTTACTTTATATTTTGTATTAATCATTTTTATATGAATAGTTTTGGGTTGTGGAACGAATCATCCGAGTTTCCATTATTTCTTATGGGGAAATTCTCTTTGATATATGAGTGCTTTGGACTGCGAGCACGTTTCCGGAACGAATTATGCTCGCAAACCGAGGTTCCACTGTATATATAATTCACTAAGTCGCCCGACCATAGGATATGCACGACAGAGCCCCACCCACCAACTCACAGAGCCCCGCCCACCAACTCTAACAGAGCCCCGCCCGCCAACTGTAACCCTCCCCCCGCGTCATGGGATACGCACGACAGAGCCCCACCTGCCAACTCACAGAGCTCCACCCACCAACTCTAACAGAGCCCCGCCCACCAACTGTAATCCTCCCCCCGCATCATGGGATACGCACGACAGAGCCCCGTCCGCCAACTCACAGAGCCCAGCCCGCCAACTCTAATCCTCCTTCCGTGTCCACCCTCGCTCTCGAGGCATGCGTACTGCCTGCTCATGTGCCCGCACGCCTTAATAGTCTTACTCCCACTGGCATGCCTCCGTATGAACTCAAAATTAAAATTGGTTCAGTCGTCATGCTTCTCAGGAACCTCATGCCAGCAAAAGGTCTCTTTAATGGCACTAGACTGACTGACTGTTACCAGCATTCACCACAATGTACTGGAGGAGTGTAAGACTATCGCGGCTGCTACCTCACAAACTGTCCTTATTCCCCGATTTCCCTGACCCCATCAGATTCTAATTTGCCTTTTACTTTTACACACAGACAATTTCCTGTTAGATTGGCGTTTCCAATGACTATTAATAAGGCACAAGGAGAAACTTTCAAAAAAATATGCCTGTATCTGCCAAAACCAGTTTTCAGTCACGGACAATTGTATGTTGCTCTCTCCAGAGTTCCATCTTTTCATTCACTCACAGTCGTATCCTCAAACCCTCTCCATTTGGACAACTGTGTCTTTCAGGAAGTCTTCCCCCATCAATAAATAATTATATGCGGCGTATGCTACGCCGCGGGTTGGCTAGTACAATATAATTGTTGACGCTTACACAAGAGGAGGACAGACAGGTGAATTGACCCAGAGTCACTTAGCATTGTGGGGCCCAGACCTATGACCTTCTTCTTTACTCTCCCACGTCTCCGCTGCTAGGCCTTGCTGCCTCATCTCCAGTCTTCTTGCACTCTGTATATTCATATGTTGAATGCTTCCTTTGAATAGTAAAGTACTTTATACACTAAGATTTAAAGTAAATTAAGACTGATTACAAATCATTTCACATATAAAAAAAACTGCTAGAGTTTTCTACACAAAATATGTTCTTTTTCACCTCTCATAGCTCTTGCCAAAATTCATTACCCGTTAACAGCACATTTCCAGTTCTGTGTTTCCCACACCCATGAGCAATTCTTACACAATTTTGAAAAACATTTCTCTAATTGCACTCGAAAGAATAAGACCAGATTCTGTTGAGGTTGTTTTTGTGCTTCATAAGCAGATTCATCTAATTTGAACGTGCCAAGACAAAGCAATGCAGAGGGCTGTTAGATAATAGAAGTGCTGACTAAGAAATAATGGATCTTAGTTACCCTGCAACAAATGTTACTTCTGTTAATCAGTCTCTCTATTATAGCATATACTGTCTTCTGCAATTTACATTCATTTATGCAAATGACATTACACACACACACACACACACACACATATATATATATATAGTGGCAGGAGGATGGGGGTCAGACCCAGCCGGGACGGGGAAGGGGCAACCGCCCTGGATAAGGAGGAGGGGACCATGGGGACAGAGCAAGGAGGCTCAAGCCCATTGGGGCCCGTGGCCACTGCCAGGGGGTGCCCCGAGCATCATTGAGCCCAGGAGATCGGCACTTCCTGGGAGGTGGAGGAAGGACCTTCCAGGGACGCCTGGAGTGCTTCCAGGTGATCATGCGGCACTTCCGCCACACCAGGAAGTGCCACCGGAAGAACGTCATCAAGCACCTGGAGCACGTCCGGGTGATTATAAAAGGGGCCGCATTCCTACACCCGAGGAGCTGGAGTCAGGTGCTGGAGTAGGACGAAGCTCCAGTGGATGGAAGAGAGGTGGCCCACGGACATTAAAAGGCCCGAGTAGGAGAGTTTGCTGCGAGAAGCACTGTGTGTGTGTAGGACTTGTGTCTTGGGGGACTTGGTCTTTATTAAATGTGTGTGATTTAAGAACTGGGTGGCACAGTGGTGCAGTTCACTTCCCGGGTCTTCCCTGCGTGGAGTTTGCATGTTCTACCAGGACGCTCCGGTTTCCTCCCACAGTCCAAAGACATGCAGGTTAGGTGGTATGGCATTTCTAAAATTGGCCTTGGTGTGTGGGTGTGTTTGTGTGTGTCCTGCGGTGGGTTGGCACCCTGCCCGGGATTGGTTCCTGCCTTGTGCCCTGTGTTGGCTGGGATTGGCTCCAGCAGACCCCCGTGACCCTGTGTTCGGATTCAGCGGGTTGGACAATGGATGGATGGATGGATTTAAGAACTGCCGGTGTCAGTCTGTTTGTGTCCGGGCTGAACTTCTCACAATATAAATACAGTATACAGTATATACATACATACACACACACACACAAGGGTTGAATGAGAAGTGATGCTTTCATGTCTGGATAATTCTTAGAATATACTCTTTAATTGTGTTGTATCAGTTCATAGTCATCAAATAGCTGTATGCATTTTTGTCAGTGATAAACAAGTTTTGTGACGCCATCATGGTAGAAGTCCACACTCAGTTTCTGCAACTGCGTCCTGACAGCGTTCTCAGTTCCTTCATTTGATGCATAATGATGTGTGAAGGTCTTCTTTCAATTATGGAAAACAGTTATAACCATAAACAGCCTGTGTACATCAGTGAATTTCCATTGGAGCAACGCTTTCTGCTGTCAGGAACACAGTCACAGCACACTGCTTAAAATGAACTGACAAGGGTCCTGGGATCCATTTCACAGAGAGCAGCAAACAACCTTCCACTGTAATGACCTGTCGCCAGCTGTGGGGGTAGAGAAGAAGCTACAGAACGTGCCAGTACTTGTTGCATTTCAGGTCTGCTATCTGTTAATGAGATATGGAACATTACTTTTCTTTCAACACTTGTACACTCTATTGTGTGATTGTAACACAGGAGCGGCGCTGGGGCTCAGGATTTAGTGCTGGTGCCTCACAGTTTGGGTGCCCTGGGTTGAATCCCTTGCTTGGCGCTACCTGTTGGGAGCTGAGATGTTCTGCCTATGTGCGTGTGGATTTTTCTCCTGTAGCTCAAAGATGGGTAGGTTAGGTTGATCACAGCCTCTAAGCTGAGAGTGTGCCCTGTGATGTGTTGGCACCTCATGCTGAGTTGTGTTCGGCTTTGTTCTTGGTGCTGTTGAGATACGCTGGGTAGGAGAATGTTCTCATTTCGGGTGAACAGTACATTCTGAAACACGTGACAAACTGTCTCAAGTGGGCTCCATGCACATTACTGAAACAGAGACTGGGAAATTTCCCTCAAGATGTTCCTTTAGATTGCAGCCTCTTTCTTTTCAGTTGTTAGTTTTCACTGCGTTCTTTAGGTAACCCCAAAGGGTAAGTGAAGTGTACAATATATAGTGTTTGAGGCATCACGTATATTTTACTGAGTTACAGACTAGTCGTGCAACATTAATTGCTTGGTAAAAGTAATCCATGTAAAGGTAGACAGCATGGATGGAACCGTATTTACTCATGTACCACATGCACATTTTTTCCTGAAAATGAGCATTAGAAAATCAGGAGCGCATCATACATGAGGAATACGGTAGGGGGGTAGGTTTATTTTGGAATCAGTTTGGCGTTGTCATTCAGCATGGATAGTAAGCGTTTACGCTCCTTCACGGCGGGAGAGAAACTAAAAGTGATTTTGGAAGCAGAGAAGATAGGAAATCGGGCAGCAGGTCGCAAGTACGGTGTTCCAGAGTCATGTGTTCAAGATTGGCGAAAGAAGAAAGAAAAACTTTCTTCATGCAACATAAACAGATGGGCATTTTGCGGAAAACGTGCCCAGTTCCCACAAGTTGAAGTTGCATTTGCTGATTACATTCAAGGCTGGCGTCAGCTTGGATATGCAGTGTCCACGGAAATGATTCAGATGAAAGCTCGTGATATAGCGAAAGAACGTGGAATACCCATCACTCAGTTCAAAGCAGGCCGCGGATGGGTTACGCGCTTCATGAGAAGGAATGGCTTATCAATAAGACGCCGCACAACCATTTCGCAGTGTCTACCAGACACATATGAAGAAAAGCTACTAGCTTTCCAAAAATATGTTATTCAGTTGAGGCAGAAGAAAATGTATTTAAAGGGGCAAATCGGTAATGCTGATCAAACGGCAGTTTATTTTGAGGACCCCTCAAACACTACTGTTAATGCAGTCAGAGACAAGAGTTTCCCGGTACGCACGGGAGGCAGAGAGAAGCAGCGGTGTACCGTGTACCATATGGGACGTCAGTAGCGGTGGCGAATCCAGCAGCGAATCGGAAGATGATGATTAAACTGGAATATTCTGGTGAGCACAATAGTTTTCCACTTGCCGTTACAGTCCTTTACCGATTGTCTCTATACGGTTCTTTCTTTTCTCATTTCACAGGGCTATTTGTCATTCCCACCTTTCGCAGCATGGTGTGACGAACACTGGACGTTCTGCAGTAGGGGTACTGCTTACAGTTAGTACAATATACTCTATCATGTGCAGAAAGAATTAAACGAGACATAATTATTCTCCATTACAGTTATTCACGTCGGTGTCTTACTCCAACCTCACTCGCTTCCTATACAATCACAATGTGTCGTACACGGGGCAAAAGATTTTTTCCCGATTTTCTTTGTAAAAGTTAGGGTGCGCGTCTTACACAAGGGCGCGTGGTACAGGAGTAAATACGGTATTTTTAGCTTTATTAAAAAATTGTAGCTTAATTAGATGTTTCTCTATAATTCAGTTGATTTGTAAAGATGTTATACATCACTGATTGGTAAGTGGCTAGCACTGCAGCACTGTTTGCATTTTAAATTTACAGAATAACAGTTTACAATGTTAATCGCTGACTGAATAAGATATACAGAATGTTGCTCAAGTGACTTACGCTGCTTTATTTGTAAAGATGGTCAGCTGTACAGCCTTCTTCTTTTTGTTTTCAGGTGGCCTCTCTACTTGACATTTCTGGCGGTCAGTGTGATCTTCACCGTGGTGAACCTGACCTGTGCGCTGCTGGTGAAAGCGTCCAGTGCGGAGACAAAGACTATTGTCTTGGTGCGCGTGGCCATTAATGACACTCTGTTTGTGCTCTGTGCGGTGTCACTTGCTTTATGCCTGTACAGGATTGCTAAAATGTCCCTGGCTAACATCTACCTTGAGTCAAAAGTAAGTTTTGAAGTTGGCAATTGCTTCTCATATGACGAGTAAAAATCTGGCCAGTTGGGTTTATGTGCAGACAAACTGGTGATGTAGCAGTATTTTAGTCCTGGGATAAGGTGTAGGCTCTCCTGGGACAGATAATTATGTTCTAAAATGGTGCCTCTGTGTCAGTATCACGTCACGTCAGGTTGGGGAGCATGCACTGGTACAGCATGTACACGACGATCCTGGTTGGCAACCCCGCCAGGCGGACACGCGGTCCAGTCCCACCCTCCGGAAATGACCCTCTATCTGCCGCTGCCAGGTGTTATGTGAGCGTCCCCTTGGCCTGGTCCAGCCACTCGGGTCCCCAACAATGAGGGTCCTGCGAGCCGGATCACCCTCGGGGAATTGCGCCACATGGCCGTAGTGCCATAATTGACGCGCCCTCACAATGCAGGTGAAGCGCGACATTCAGGACTCCGTGAGAAACCACTCATTCGACACAAAGTCAAACCAGCGGCACCCAATGATTCTCTGAGGAGACAGAGCACTGAAGGAGTCCAGTCTTCATCTCAGGTCACTGGATAGCGTCCATGTCTCCCAACCATATAGCGTCAGTATGTTTGCAGGTAAAGAAGCCTCCGGTGAATACGGTTTCTTCAATCCCATCCACATGAGCTGCCGCCAACAGAAACAGAGAGCACTTCTTTAGTCATTCATGAATACATTCAATTGTTTTATTATTTAAACATCTTTGAGGAGTATTGACCGTTCAGTCCTATAAGCTTGTCAATCATATTCGCCTAATTTCTCAAAAACAAAATCAAGTCGAGTTTTGAAGGTCCCCAACGTACTACTCTACCACACTACTTTGTAACTCATTTGTCGTATGCTATCTGATTCAATCTGTGAAAAAAACTTTGTAATATTTCTAAGAAATCTGCCCCGAATAATTTTCCATCAGTGTCCCCAAATTTTTTGATGAATTTATTTCAAAGTAACTCTTGGGTCAGCCTTCCTAATTCCCTTCATAATGTTGAACAGTTCAATTCTTGCAGTCAGCCTGGTTACTTTCATCTGGACTTTCTTTAATGCTGCTGTGTCTTTCTTTGAAGTACGGTATGTATCCATCCATCCATCCATCCTCTTCCGCTTATCCGAGGTCGGGTCGCGGGGGTAGCAGCTTAAGGAGAGAAGCCCAGACTTCCCTCTCCCCGGCCACTTCTTCCAGCTCTTCCGGGAGAATCCCAAGGCGTTCCCAGGCCAGCCGGGAGACATAGTCCCTCCAGCGTGTCCTGGGTCTTCCCCGGGGCCTCCTCCCGGTTGGACGTGCCCGGAACACCTCACCAGGGAGGCGTCCAGGAGGCATCCTGATCAGATGCCCGAGCCACCTCATCTGACTCCTTTCGATGCGGAGGAGCAGTGGCTCTACTCTGAGCCCCTCCCGGATGACTGAGCTCCTCACCCTATCTTTAAGGGAAAGCCCAGACACCCTGCGGAGGAAACTCATTTCAGCCGCTTGTATTCGCGATCTCGTTCTTTCGGTCACTACCCATAGCTCATGACCATAGGTGAGGGTAGGAACGTAGATCGACTGGTAAATTGAGAGCCTTGCCTTACGGCTCAGCTCTTTTTTCACCACGACAGACCGATGCAGAGCCCGCATCACTGCGGATGCCGCACCGATCCGCCTGTCGATCTCACGATCCATTCTTCCCTCACTCGTGAACAAGACCCCGAGATACTTAAACTCCTCCACTTGGGGCAGGATCTCGCCCCCAACCCTGAGAGGGCACTCCACCCTTTTCCGGCTGAGGACCATGGTCTCGGATTTGGAGGTGCTGATTCTCATCCCAGCCGCTTCACACTCAGCTGCGAACCGCTCCAGAGAGAGCTGAAGATCACGGCCTGATGAAGCAAACAGGACAACATCATCTGCAAAAAGCAGTGACCCAATCCTGAGTCCACCAAACCATCATACGTACGGTATGTACGTTTTGACCATAATCTTCCTCGACTTGTACTCCGCACATTGTGATATAAAACATCCAAATAACTGTCTTTAAACATTGCTGTACGCTGTCTGGATGGAGAAAGTAAGATGCCACTTTGACTCCTAATTAGGAAATATACTTTCAAGTTTCACACCTCCCCTTGTGCATTTAGTCCTAAAATGTTGACTTCCTGTGTGTATAACATGATATTCATTTAAATTAAATGTCATCTGCCATAAATACAGTATATCCTAGTTTGTATTCCCTCTAGGTCCTTATGTAACAGTTTGGCTGATTCTGCATTGCCTGCAGTGTCATCTAATTTAGTATCATCCACAGACTTAGCCAGCTTGTTATTTATATTCATATCAATATCATTTATGTATATTAAACAGAGCAGCGTCCATCAGCACTGAACCCTGGGGGATACCACTTTTAACATCACAATTTAGAAAATGTTCTGCACACCATAACCATTTGCTTCTGCACCCATCTACAATGCACACTACATCTTCAACTCTCTCGAAATTGTAGCATATTAGTAAACCATAAAATTGTCCTGAGTGTGTGCTTGGTGTGTGTGTGTGTGTGTGTGTGTGTGTGTGCACCCTGCCCAGGGATTTGTTCCTGCCTTGCGCTGGCTGGGATTGGCTCCAGCAGACCCCCGTGACCCTGTCATTAGGATATAGCAGGTTGGATAACGGATGGATGGATAGATAGACATGAAAGGCACTATATACAATACAATACAATACAGTTTGTTTTTGTATAGCGCAAAATCACACAGGAAGTGCCACAATGGGCTTTAACGGGCCCTGCCTCTTGACAGCCCCCCAGCATTGACTCTCTGAGAAGATAAGGAAAAGCTCCCAAAAAAAACCCAGTAGGAAAAAAAATGGAAGAAACCTCGTGAAAGGCAGTTCAAAGAGAGACCCCTTTCCAGGTAGGTTGGGCGTGCAGTGGGTGTCCAAAGAAGGAGGTCAATACAATACAATACACAGAACAGAACAAATCCTTAATACAGCATTTATATGATAAATAGATAGATAGAAACGCCCTGTGGTGGGCTGGCGCCCTGCCCGGGGTTTGTTTCCTGCTTTGCGCCCTGTGTTGGCTGGGATTGGCTCCAGCAGACCCCTGTGACCCTGTCGTTAGGATATAGTGGGTTGGATAACGGATGGATGGATGGACCTCCCACATTTAAAATCTTGCTGACTGTTTAAGTCTTAAAAGACTTCAATTTTTTAGTTTCATCAAATTCCTTTTTATTACCCAGATTGTGAAAAACATAAAGCTAACAAAGCATATTTTTAGCAGCACTTTCCTTGCCACTTACCGTACGTCCGACAGCTCAAAATCCTCATCTGATAGTGCAGAATTCAAGTCATCGCCAATACATAACACAACTCGGCAGGGGATTTCCTTTGACGAGAGTGGTTGCCGGCTGTTAATGCCCTGCTTTAATAAAAATGAATGGCGACTCATCTTTAGCTCATGCTCTTTGCTGCCATCTAGTGGATAAAACTATAAAATACATTCAAGGTGATTTTTCTTGGCGGTTAGCCTTCGATTCTTTGTGTTGACAATCACCTTGAAAGTGTCATAAACCGGCTCTTGGCCTGTGATATTCAGTCTTTTCTTAAATAATAACTTAGTTTAATTTTCCTGAGATGCATGGTAAGCTTACTGGCCTGTATGCACCAGGATCGGTGCCATCACCTTTTAATACTGCATTATGGGATAAGAGTTTGCTAACACACCTCCTCCTTAAGTACACTAGAATAACTGTGATCTGTAATTAGAGCTGCCAGTTATACCGTTTAGCCAAAGAAGATCTGCGTTTCGGTAGTTGCTTCCTTTTCTAGACATTTGTTTGATTTCAGTATATTTAATTAACGCAGTACCGTCAGTGGCTGAATTACAGCAGCTTCTCATTAACCTGAGCCACGAGGAGCTACTCCTGAGGACTTCCTAGTCATGTCAGCCATCACCACCCTGTGCAGCACTGTACCTCATCCCAAAAGTGGCAAGTCGAGGCTCCAGTTCCCTGCAACCCTGAATTGGGTCAAGTTGGCCAGAAATAAGATGGATGATTAATGGATGAAATGTTCAGAAGCTACAAAAGAGTATTTGGTATCACACCTTCCTAAGGTGCGTCAGATTGGTTTAGTTGTAAGCACCAGTAGGTGATGTGAAACATATGCGGGAGACTCGACTTCAACCCTTTAATTTACAGTCCAGAGTCTGAGCTAGAATGAGAAGCAGCTGGAGGAGTCCTGCATCCTAACCTTCTGTTATTTTACTTTAGGGGACATCAGTGAGTCAAGTGACAATAATCGGGGCTGCTGTCATCTTGCTGTACACATCAAGGGCCTGTTACAATTTGGTGGTCCTGGGCCTAGCAGATCACAGACACGTCAGCTCCTTTGATTACGACTGGTACAATGTCTCTGATCAGGTGAGGAAGAAGTTAAATCTTTCTGAGTATGAATTTTGAAACTCATCAGCGGTCATAAAAGGTTCATTCTCAAGAAGGGCATCTGTTACGACATGGGAACAGCGGCTAAAAGGGGGGTACTTTGCAGTGTGGTTTTAAAACAACACTGTCTTTAACTTCTTAATAACTTTCCTGTGATTCAGATCTTAAAAGCAGTTCTGCTCTGTCTGTCGAGTCAGGTGATTAGCAGGCGTTGTGGCAAAGAAAGAGAACTTAAAAACGCAACGTTGTCTGTTCAATTCCAATCATTAACTCAATTTGTGATGCTGAGCAAGTCACTTACCATACTTGTGTTCCAGCTGTTAACCCCGCTACATGGAAATCATTCATCTAAATGTGAAATATCCGCGATTGTAAATGCCTTGTTTCTGCAGTTTCCAAGCTATTCTTATGAGGTGGCTTGCTGAGACTTTGTAATATTCTGATGTTTATGTGAAGGTTCAGTACCGTGCTGCTGATGACCTTCATGTCATCGTGTAGGATGCTGTCAAGAACACAAGTGTGGTGCAGCGCTTGTGAAGAGAAAATGTTAAAGTAAATTCAATTTGTACCTGTTTGTGTGTGCTTAGTTTGGGGACAAAGTGTTTCTACAAGTCTACTGAGATGCTCAAAAATGGTCCGATAAGTGTGATAGTTGCAGAGTGCTCAGTGTGGCTGTCATCATGAACCACTGACGAGAAGCTGAGGTGTGAGCTCTCAGAGAGCAAGTAAAGTAATGACAGAAAAAACTGCAGTGCTGCTAGGAGGGGCTTGCTGCTGCTGCTGCTGATGATGATGATGATGATGATGAGGTGAAAGAAGTAGGGCGTAACTGGCCCTGCACTCAATCAAAAATGTTTTTCTCATGGCATTCATAAGATTGAAGCCAATTGGTGTAAGTGTGATGAGGAGCAGGGAGACAATATAGAGATACGAGTTAAACATGAAAAATGAAAACATCTACAGTATGTGAGGAACACAAGATTGTGGACAGAATTCATCAAAAATGTTTTGATGGTGTCCTCCCAGGTGGCTCCATCTTTAACCTGCTATAAAGCTCAGCCAGGTCCAGTTGCGTCTCACTGGAGGTGCCCTTTCTCTGACCACTGCTTCCCCTCCCCAGTTTGCTAGAGCACTTCATACATGCGGGGCTCTTTCAAGGCTACATTTAGGTTCCCAGATGCATATAAAAAACATTCAATGGACACTTTAATTGGGTACGCCTTTTCACTACCACAAATAGTTTGTTGTTGTAAACAGCCAATCAATTGGCTCCGACCGAAAATATATTTACAGATCGGCAGGGTCGGGAGGTCTAGTTGTTTGACCAAACATTAAAAAAGTGCAAAACACGAGATCTAATGGAGTGGCTGGGCTGCTTCCAACATGTACAGTGCATCCGGAAAGTATTCACAGCGCATCACTTTTTCTACATTTTGTTATGTTACAGCCTTATTCCAAAATGGATTAAATTCATATTTTTCCTCAGAATTCTACACACAACACCCCATAATGACAAAAGTTTACTTGAGGTTTTTTCAAATTTATTAAAAATTAAAAAAACAGAAATCGCACGTACATAAGTATTCACAGCCTTTGCTCAATACTTTGTCGACGCACCTTTGGCAGCAATTACAGCCTCAAGTCTTTTTGAATATGATGCCACAAGCTTGGCACACCTATCCTTGGCCAGTTTCACCCATTCCTTTTTGCAGCACCTCTCAAGCTCCATCAGGTTGGATGTGAAGTGTCGGTGCACAGCCATTTTAAAATCTCTCCAGAGATGTTCAATCGGATTCAAGTCTGGGCTCTGGCTGGGCCACTCAAGGACATTCACAGAGTTGTCCTGAAGCCACTCCTTTGATATCTTGGCTGTGTGCTTAGGGTTGTTGTCCTGCTGAAAGATGAACCGTCGCCCCAGTCTGAGGTCAAGAGCGCTCTGGAGCAGGTTTTCATCCAGGATGTCTCTGTACATTGCTGCAGTCATCTTTCCCTTTATCCTGACTAGTCTCCCAGTTCCTACTGCTGAAATACATCCCCACAGCATGATGCTGCCACCACCATGCTTCACTGTAGGGATGGTGTTGGCCTGGTGATGAGCAGTGCCTGGTTTCCTCCAAACGTGACGCCTGGCGTTCACACCAAAGAGTTCAATCTTTGTTTCATCAGACCAGAGAATTTTGTTTCTCGTGGTCTGAGAGTCCTTCAGGTGCCTTTTGGCAAACTGCCATGTGCCTTTTACTAAGGAGTGGCTTCCGTCTGGCCACTCTACCATACAGGCCTGATTGGTGGATTGCTGCAGAGATGGTTGTCCTTCTAGAAGGTTCTACTCTCTCCACAGAGGACCTCTGGAGCTCTGACAGAGTGACCATCGGGTTCTTGGTCACCTCCCTGACTAAGGCCCTTCTCCCCCAATCGCTCAGTTTAGATGGCCGGCCAGCTCTAGGAAGAGTCCTGGTGGTTTCGAACTTCTTCCACTTATGGATGATGGAGGCCACTGTGCTCATTGGGACCTTCAAAGCAGCAGAAATTTTTCTGTAATCTTCCCCAGATTTGTGCCTCAAGACAATCCTGTCTCGGAGGTCTACAGACAATTCCTTTGACTTCATGCTTGATGTATGCGCTGACATGAACTGTCAACTGTGAGACCTTATATAGACAGGTGTGTGCCTTTCCAAATCATGTCCAATCAACTGAATTTACCACAGGTGGACTCCAATTAAGCTGCAGAAACATCTCAAGGAGGATCAGGGGAAACAGGATGCACCTGAGCTCAATTTTGAGCTTCATGGGAATGGCTGTGAATACTTATGTACATGTGATTTCTCAGTTTTTTTATTTTTAATAAATTTGCAAAAACCTCATGTAAACTTTTTTCACATTGTCATTATGGGGTGTTGTGTGTAGAATTCTGAGGAAAAATATTAATTTAATCCATTTTGGAATAAGGCTGTAACATAACAAAATGTGGAGAAAGTGATGCGCTGTGAATACTTTCCAGATGCGCTGTAAGGAACAGGAGTTTCATGCATTACAGTCTCTAGCTTACTGAGATCAATGTGATGAAAGAACTTTTTAAAGATGGCAGAGGGGAAGGGTGAGACTCAAGCACATTTAAGGGAGAGCTCTTTACAACAGTGGTATCCAGAAGAGCAGCTCCGAGGGTGAAGTGGGTGGGTGAGTGCAGCAGAGGGGCACAGTGGGTTCCAGTCAACAAAACTGAGCCAAAGAAGACTGGATAGTCTAACCAATGCTGACTTGTCCAATACTGTAACATTCAGATGGTGTGATCAGAAACATAAAAGTCATGACTCTATGGATCCATCCTGGTTTGTTTCAACAGGACATCGTTTTGATGGTAGTGTAGTAGTGTGTTAAGTATGAGTTTTCTTGACATGCGTTAGTCATCTTAATACCAAGTAATCGTCACTTGAATGCTGCAACTGCAGTATACCCAATCATTGCTGCTGACCTTATGCATCCCCTTTTCAAACAGATATTTCCAGAAGAATAATGTGTCATGTCACAAAGCACTCATTATCAGACACCAGTCCCACAATCATGACAGAGACTTTATTTTACTCCAGTGGGCTACCCAGTCTCTGGATCTTAATTCAACAGAACACCTTTTGGAAGATCACACCATGAATGTGTGGCCAAAACACCTGCAGCAACTGTGTGACACCATCAGATCAGCACTGAGCTAAATAAATGTGGAAGTTATCACCTTGCTGAATCCACGCCTTGAGAATTCAGGCTGTTCTGGAAAACAAAAGGAGGATGTACCTTTTACTGGACAGTGGCCAGTTTTTTAGGTACACCTGACTATTTATGAATGGGATGACAGACAGGAGCAGGGCCGGATTAAAACGAAATTGGGCCTGATGCTGCAGCGCAATAAAGGCCTATTTGTTCTCGGCATTGGTGCGTGTGCATTCGACACTCACCGTACATGCGCACTCAGACCGACCAAGGAGCCTTAATTGCTTGTGATGCAACCAGCCTATAATAATAACGACGTAGTATCGTAACAACTCGGGATTAACATCAACATTCAATAGCAATTGTCTGAAAAGAGCACTTAATGCAGAAAACCTAACAATGAAATACACCAAATTTCGCAATTCTCTTACGAAACAGAGTAAGAAAAAATGAAGACATTGGGTCAAAGTGACTCAGTTCAGGCTCTTGAGGGTAAAAATTTGTCCACAATTTAAATTTCTTAATAGACCAGAATTCTGCTGAGGATTTAAAAAATTCTAAACATCCATGCTGGGCCCACAGGCCGGCTTTCAGTTTTACCTTTGCAGATAACCACTTAAATAGCCATCGATTTTTACTGTACAACTAACTTTCAAGGTGAAAAATTTACTACGTGGCACTTAGCGAACAATAATAAAGTGGCAAGAATCCCCAAGATATTGTAAAAAACGCAGCTAAATTACTAAGTAAACTGTTTAACGTAAAATTGATAGCATTAACTTGAAATCTTCGGTTAACAATAAACACAACGACGTTACAGTTACGTCACAGCGCAAAGAACGATAGTAACTGTATAATAAGTAACGCTGTGTCTAGGCGTCTGAAAGCCGAACTCCAAATTTCATTCTAAGAATTATTTTGAGGTTAATATAGCAAAGGAAAACTGTTCAGCTTCCGGAAAATTCTCGTCTGGGCCTATTTCAGGAATGGGCCTAATGCTGCAGCATCAATAGCACCCACCTTACTGCGGCCCTGGACAGGAGGCCTTCAGATTTGTAAGTTAATATCAGCATCTCGTGGTGCGTGCCTGTTCCACCTCCCTTATCTGAACTCCTCAATTGCATTCAGAGAGTTGACTGATGTGTCTGCACTCCGCTGCCCGTGTTATACATTTCTTTAAGGCTACCTTGCAGAACTTTGGTGAACTGACAAACATCCTGCTTTACATCTGTATAAGTGTATGAATTTAATGCAAGGTCAGTAATAGATTGTGACAAGTTGGGTTTTTGAAACGCAGACGGGACAGAGCAGTCAGTCGTGGCTAATAGACATGGCACCAAACGTCTACACGGCACAATGAACAGGGCCTTGAAAGAGCAGCTTACCTGCACACATCTCCGATGTGAGGATATGCACTAATCGTTAAATGCACAGCCCGAGGGTGGCTTTGTGTAGTTCGCATTTGCTGAACCAGTCAAGAAAGCATTAACTGCTGAACGCCGGCACATTTCAAAATGAATGTATTGATGATTGTTCTTTTCTGTGGACATTTCTTTTCATAACAGGCTGACTTAAAGTCCAAGCTGGGAGATGCAGGCTATGTTGTTTTTGGGGTCGTCCTCTTTGTGTGGGAGCTCCTACCTACTACACTTGTGGTATTTTTTTTCCGTGTCCGAAGACCTGCTCAGGATGGGGTGAGTCAGAAAGCATCTCTTATAAAAGGTTTAATTTATAACGAACGTGTGCAGAATGACCCTGAAGCTGGGTCTATATTAATCAAGCGTCTTAGTGTTACTCCTAGGAATTGCACAAAAAGTCGAATTAGGGCAAGAAAATGCCTTATCTCCGAATAAGACTCATGGGAATACTGTAGTTACTGAGTGTCCCACTCCAAGTCCCAGCAAAACGTAGGAGGCCAAGTCTGAGAATGAGTGATGTCGCAATGTTATGGCACCCCATGCCTTCAAATGAGTTAACAGTCCTAATGAGGTTTTGTAGTTTTCTGATACCAATGCTGAGGATTTACTACAAAGAGAACAATTATAACGATCAACGTAGAAGAACAAGAAGAAGGAAAATATAATATGGTAGAACTAAACTGCACTAAACTGCACATAATCATTGCCACATCGTAAATAATATTGCAACAAACACAGAGATGAAAAGATTGAAACGCACACACCACACGAGAGTAAGCCCCTGATAACGGCTACTTTTATGAACAATGAATGATCCACAGCCGTACCTTCAGAAGAATCTCCTTCCCACAGTCCCAGCCATGGAAATGGCTCATGTAGTAACAGTTACTGAGACCAGCCATGGCTACTCCTGTGCTGCTGCTGAAGCCGTGTTCATTCTTGACCTGTCCCCAGTCACCTTGCAGAGTCACACGCTGTGTCCCTTATCTTCTGCATGGCTCTATTTATGCAGTGTCCCAGGAGTCTCTGCCTGCCTCCATGAACCTTCCCAGCTTGTGAGCTGATAATGCAAATATTCCAGGGCTTTGTGGAAAAGCAGAGCTCAGCATGCCTGGTGCCACTTGCCAGTCACATATGCGGGCTCATCCACACTTGGGGCAGTGATCTTTATGTGCGTGCCAATTTGCATTAACATTACCTTATGTGGAGTGGACATTTATAAATCTGCATAACACCCCACACATGTTAAGGGTGTTCAAAATTTGACAAGTGCTGCCTTGTTGTGGCAGGCTTAGATCATTGCTGTGGCAAAACGGAGTCTTCCCTTTTACCAAAAAGCGTAATGTTGCCAGCACTTTTGTTTCTGCTGACAGCATATGGCTTCTACGCGTAGATCGACCGACTGTGTAACGTACAAGAATATTATGATGTTACGAGGCATCTGGCTGTAAAAATCACAGCAAAGCCTATAAAACTGTGGAAAAACAGGAAGAAGAATAAAAAGACAAACGTTATTCCATCTCTGTCGAGTCAAGATAGTTTTATAAGTTCATTGTTGTCCAGCATTTCCTAAACACTCCGCCTTTCCTGAGATGTGCGTGTGGATCTCTGCCTGAACGCCCTCCTCTGGCAACTCCTAGTGTGTTCGGGCAGCTCTCCTCAGTCCTGATGGAGTTGGGAGTATTTTCCTAAATTTGGAAAACTAATAAATTCCCTTTACTCCAATTCCCAAGCGTATGACCAAATTTGATTTTTAAGACAGTTCAATAAGTTTTCCTGTTCTGAGACACTTGATAAATATGGGCACTGAATGTACTACGGCAAATTCCTAAGCACGATTTGTAAAACATCGATTCACATGAATACACGCTTGTGAATCCTTCCATGTCTGTGCCAGTTTAATGATCTTACAGTAAAGGAGTACGCTGTTTCCACTCGGAGAATGCCCTCACATATCCTTATATGTTGGGATATAATGGGGTATATAATGGGCACTGTGTTTACTCAGGTTGTCCTTTGTGTTGTACTACATTTGTTTGGAGATTAAAAACAACGAATAAGCTGTGATAAGACGCTATGTAGCGCCTGACCCGACACAGATTGGACACGGGAGGCATGTGTAAAAGAAAAAGACTTTTATTCCTCTTCAGCTGGAGGGCACGTCTTCCCCGTACTCCCCCCAGCCACAACACAGTCCCAAACACCAGTACAGCACAAGCACTCTTCTCTTCTCTTCCTTGGCACCACCGCTCCTCCCTTGCAACCTTGTCCTCCTCCACCCGACTCTGGCCGATGAGTGGTGGTTGCTGGTTCCCTTTTATAGGTCACCTGGAAGTGCTCCAGGTGTTTGATCACCAAGATCCGGCGGCACTTCCAGGTGTGACGAATCTGTTGCCCACACGGGCTCAGGAGTCCCAAACACAGCACCCCCTGGCGGTACCTGCGGGACCCAACAGGGCTGCCCCCAACTCCAATCCCCAGGGAGCCCTGTGGGAAACCGAGGCACTACAGCAGCCCGGGGGGGGCGGCCATCTAACGTCCAGGGGGAGGTATTGCACGGTCCAGGGCTGCTCCCCCTGAATACAGTGTGCAGGGGCGTCCCGGCTGGGCATGGACGCCAGCCGCCAGCCACAAAGCAAAACTGGAGGAAATCAGGAAGAAGGCAAACGGTGGCCACACCACCCACACTGTCCGAGTAGATCTGATAGTTAAAGAAAAAGAAACAATTAAGGAGTTTTAATCTTAAAATGTAAGTCAGTTAAACTCGAGGTAGAAGAAGGATGGGCCATTGGTGGCAGGAACTGGTAACAAATGAAGAAAGTGGCTGGAAGAAAATCCGCAACCCTCCAGGGCCTGAATTGGATGCCTTCTTTTAAATCTTGACTTGACTACATGGAGGAGCATAAGGAACCCATAAACAAACAGGAGTGCACACGCGTCATATTTTTTCCTGTGCACGTGTTTTATCTGAAAACATTTCCCACCACATATAAAATGTGTTAATAAGCACAAATGTTTATGAGTTAAATAAATATCTTTCACAGTTTGATTACACTTCCGCACAAAGAACTGCTTGCCTGTTAAAAACCGGAAGGAGACAAGGTGGCACAATACGGGCCCACATCTTCAGGCATTGCCACCTTTGTGGAGTTTGCAAAGGGTTTTCTCCAAGTACTCCAGATTACTTCCATGCCTCAAAAAAGTGCAGGCTGCTTAATCAACAACTCAGCTGGTGTCAAGTGAGTGAATATGGCAGAAGGTGCAAGTGTGCATTAGTGTGCACAGCCCATAAAAATTAGCGGATGGATAAGCCAACTGCGATGATCTGTGGAGTAAAGATCATAGCTCAGACATGACATAAAATAAAGTTCACTCTGGAGTCAAATTAAAATGTAGAACATCACAACAGCCTCCTTAACGTGATGTTTACGTCTGGAGAAACAAGTCCACTTCTTCTTCGTTTGGCTGCTCCCGTTAGGGGTCACCACAGTGGATCATCTTCTTCCGTATCTTGTTCTGTTAAACCCGTCACCTGCATGTCCTCTGTCAGCACATCCATAAACCTTCTCTTAGGCCTTCCTCTTCTCCTCTTCCCTGGCAGCTCTATCCTTAGTACCCTCCTCTCGTTCTACTCAGCATCTCTCCTCTGCACTTGTCCAAACCAATGCAATCTCGCCTCTCTGACTTTGTCTCTCAGCTCTCCCACCTGAGCTGACCCTAAACAAGACCAAAATGTTGACATTTTTTCAACCGAAAAAAAAAATTATTTGTACCAGAAACATGTAAATACCAAAAGATCCACATGAAGAGAGTAGTAAAGGCCTGTGCCGTGTCCACTGCTGTACTGACGCAGGTGTGCTTCACGTCCTCCAGGTTACTTGTTTTGACAGCAGTGCACACTCTGAGATTGCAGATTGGACAGGAGAAGCGCATCTCCTTATGTTGCCAGTGCAAGAGAGAGTAGCAGAATGTCAATGCCTGATCCGCATGATGGCTGCAGGCCACCCCGGTGCAAGGCCACATTTCCTCTGAGCCCGTTCTTTAGTCAGCCGTACTGTGATGCCGTTTGACAGCTGCTTCATTGTGAACAGTGCTTAGGGGTCTGATGTCTTTTTTTGTCCTTCGTCTTGATCCCTGTCATTTCACTTTTTCCCGATGCTGAAGCTTCATGTGACCAAATTCATCAGGCTTATCTCAGCAGTTGGTCATACAGTGACTTTGATACGTAGGCACTATCTTTGGCCGATTGGTCCGATGACCAATTCACACTGTCATCACAATCACTTGATTTCCGTTTCAGTTTGCTCTTAAACTGCCTTTACAGCTTTTCACTTACATGCAGTTGTGTGTTTTGGTTGAAAGCTCCGCCCCACTCATGAATATTTAATATTACCCAGGTGGAGAAATGCCTAAAAGTCATCATGCTTGTTATTGTATCCACTGGATGGTAGCAGATTATTATTAAGGCCAGACACTTGATATCAGATCACAACTGCTTTACTTGCCAGACACTCAGTCTTGGAATTCTATGCACATACGGTTAAGCCCGAGGGACAATCTGGGATAACAACACAGAGGTTAAATGCGGCGTTTTCTTTATTCCTGAAAATTGTAAATTGCAGTTATGGAAATGCATCATGAAAAGCCATTTTTAGGTCAAACTCTAAGTGGTTCAGGTTATTCCTTTATTTACAGACTGGATCCAGAATTCCAAGCCACATCTTTTCTTCCAGGGCCTACTTCTTCGACAACCCACGGCGTTATGACAGTGATGACAATCTCGCTTGGAGTATAATTCCACAAACGTCAAATGCTAGGTAATCCCTTCATTATGTATCCTTCCAGTTTTTGAGACGTAGTCTTTGGTTTTTCCAGGATCTCAGGATTTCCTAAACTCGTGTGATCTCTCTTTCAGTTTGACTGCAGAATGTTACGACTGGGGACATCGAAGCAACAGTTTTGTAGCCTACATTGGATCTGAGGAGACACACTATGGGATGCCATCAGAGGAAATGAATCCCAATTGAGAGGGAGCCTTAGAGTTGCAGATTTGCACACTGGGGACATTCTAGGCCCCGTACTCCTTTGTAAACATAGCACGACACACAGGTGTGCGACGTCCTGCCTTTACTCTTTCACATGCCTTGTTTTGGCATACATCTGACGCCATTCATGTAGTTGAAAGACACGCTGACTACAAAGCAGCAGAGATGTGTAGGACTGCATGACAAAGACGTGAAGACAGATTTTGGTAAAGGTGGTTGGAGCTGGGAGGCTGATGCTTTCACACCAGCAATCTATTTGGTCAATGCTGAACATGTGTGCCCCCCAACAGGGAAAAGATGTCCCAGCTACAGATCATAAATGTGGAGCTCCACAGGTGGTCACGTTAGGCTGAAAAGGGCCACCCATGTTGCACTCAGGCAGCAATCCCAAATGAGACATTGAATGACAGCATTTGATAATCGTGTTATCAAGAACAAACATCGATATAACAATATGAGCAATGGAAGTGTGATATAAACAGTTTATGTGTGTATGTATATATATATACAGGTATATATATATATTTAAATAAAAGTTCAAGAAGCTTATGGTGCACAACAATAGTTAGGGTCATCTTCAAGTCTGGGTGGCAGTTTACAGAGAGGTTCACAAAATGAAACTTCCTTCCCGTTCTTTAGTGAACCGTACTGTGATGCCATTTCTGTATATTGTGTACAAACCACTTTTATTACAAATAAAGGCATTCCAGGCTGGAGTTCTGCCAGTGTAAATGCCCACTATATGTATACATGCATGGCTTATTTCTGTAGTTGCTGTAGCTTTGATCGAAGGTCAGAGCTCAGTCACTAATAACAGCTGAGGACAGTAGGAAGTTGACCATCTTTAAATTCCAAGTCCTAAATTGACTAAATCTGCAGTCTAAAAGTGTAACTCAGAAAACCTGCCATCTTTGAATTCCACACAGTGCTTTCCCTTAATGTTGTGGGGTGTCATCGGAGTCCCCACTATGAATGTCATCACTCCTGTTTGTGCTCTTTATGAATGTGAGGGTGTCCAGTAGAGGAGGCTAGGATGTAACCACTAGTGGCTGGGATGAAGAGCAGCACCTCGCAAGGCTCAGGTTATGGCTCTCTCCAGATGAGGGGAGAACAACTGCTGTTAGTGGCGAAGTTCAACTCTCTCAGGATTTTGTTCACAAATGTTGGAAAATAAAAGGTAATTGTAAGATTGACAAACGGATTAGAGCGGGAGCAGATGTTCTGCAGGTGCTGTACTGTTGTGGGGTGGTGAAGCTGGAGCAGAGTCTAAAGACAAAACCTTCAGTTTACTGGTTGAGCTGAATCCATCTCCTCCCCACTAGTCATGAGCTGTGAGTAGTGACCTCAAGAGTGAGATGTCCTTGCAGGGTGGCTGGGCTGACACGCCATGATCATGCGAGAAGCTCAGCAATTCGGGAGAACCACAGAGTAGTCACTGTGCCTCCAGGACGAGAAGAGCAAGTTTAGATGGTTTGGGCACGTCGGAAGGATGCTCCTTAGGTGGCTCCCCTCTGTGTAGAGACCCAGGACACGCTGAAGGGATTATATATTTGGAATTCCCCAAGAAGGCTGTAATTGGAGACAGGGGGTCTGCGCTAAGCTGCTACCACTGCAACCCTTGTAAAAAAAACTGGATGGGATGGGATGTGGTAAGCTGATGTCACTCAAGTGTCAAAACTCCAAGAACCTTCGTGGACTCCGCCTGTCCTCCCTGTATTCTCTTTCAGGGTCTCTGCAGATTTCTGTCTGAACCCCTGAATACGTCTCCTGATGTTGTGCTTACATGAGTGCTCATCCTTGGCTTGTGCTTTTTACTCTTCATGGTTTTCTTTTTGTCAGAACTGCAACATTATAACCTCCAATAGTTGGGGTCTTCAGTGGCATGGCATGAGTGACATCTCAATGACCTTAGTCTGCAGTGGGCTTGCATCCCCTCAAGTGTTTGTTCCTGCTGTGTGCTCATATTCTTTGAACCTCAAAATTAAAATGCATAAACAATTTTAGAATTTATAAAAATACACATTGCCTTCAGACCCCTCACTTTGTACACATTTAGTTATGTTGCAGCCTTGTTGTGCTAAAAACATTTACATTCAAGTCACACTCGATACCCCAGACTGACAAAGTGAAGTGTTCACTAAAAATAGAAAAATGAGATATCACATTGACACAAAGACTCCGTACTTCATTGAAGCCCCCGCGAGTGGTCTTGGGGTCAATGTGACAAGCTTAACACACCTGGATTGTCTGCTATTGTTCTCTGCTGATGCTCAAGCTCTGGCAGCTGGGATGGACACCACTGATGGACAGCTTGGTAATCCAGGCATAGGCTGGCCACTCAAGGACATTCCCAGAGTTGCCCCTAAGCCACTCCTATGCAGTCTTTGCATTGTGTTAAGGGTCCTTGTCCTGAAGGAAGATGAACCTTTGGCCCAGTCTGAGGTCCAGAGTTTCATTAAGGTTCTCTCTGGACTTTCTCTCTTTGTTCTGCTTTCCCTCAACTGTATCCAGTCTCCCAGCCCCTGCCACTGAAAACCAACCCTAAAACATAATGCTGCCACCATCATGCTCCCCCACTGCAATGGTACTGAGCAGGTGATAAGCAGTCTGGTTTCATTCAGACATGACAGTTCAATCTTGTTTCACTTAAGCCCCTAAAGGACTCGGGCACTGTGTGCAAACTCCACATGGGCTTTTGTGTGTTGTCTCTGCCATAAAGCTCAGATCAGCGGAGTGGTGCAGTGGTACGTCTCCCTTCTTCCACAGGCCCCCTGAAGCTCAGTAGAGTGACTGTTGGGTTTTGGTCACCTCTCATACCGCGGTCTTTCTTTCAAGATGGCACAGCTTGACCAGGTGGCCATTTCCAGTATGAGTTGTGGTTGTTCCAAATTTCTTCCATTTAAGAATTATGGAGGCTCCGGCGTTTTTGGGAACCTTCAATGGTACAGGAACTCTTGTAGCCTTCCCTAGATCAGTGCCTTGACCCAATCCTGTCTCTGAGCTCTGCAGGCAATTCCTTTGACTTCATGGCTTGGTTTTTCCACAGCTGTGGAACTCTCTATAGACAAGGGTTTGTGTGCCTTTCCTAATCGGTCCAAGCCATTAAACTAACCACTGGGGTGCTCCAAACGAGGTGTAGAAACATCTCAACGCTAAACCATAAAACAGGAGAAGCCTGAGCTAGATTTCAGCTGTCACAGCAAGGGGATCTCAATGCTTGGGTCAATGTGATAGTGTAGTTTCATTTTATCTTAAATAAATTTACAGACATAAATGTCTCACAGCAACAGTGCAACTTACCGTCCATCAGTTTGTATCCAGCATTCCAAACGGCTCCTTCAGTTTATATGGAACCACGTCAACTCTCGACATGAAGCCCACTGGCCCCCAAACCATCAGTCTGTTCATTCACTCACCTGTTTAAATAACTGAATTAATAATCCAGTGCATCACATGACGAGATTCCCATACATTTAAAACGCCAAGTCGGTGTTGGATTAGAGAGAAAGAAAAGCCCGCAACTGCTTTAATCAAACAGGCGAATGTCCTCACTAACCAGGAAATATTCCCGAAATAAGAGAGAGATGCAGTACACTTTCCAAATGTTTATTTTTTTTAAATAAATATAACTGATGATTATTATTGGTGCAAAGCTACAGGGTTTGGCTCTTGCTACAATTTAAACTTTTAAACACTAAACAAATAATATCAGAATAAGGTTGTAAGTATAATGGTGATGTTGGGTGTTTATTTTGGAGAGGAATGGTTTATGTCCGGTAAATATCCGATGCAGAAGAAAATGCCAAAGACAAAATGTCCCAGGCAAGTTCTTTGATGCTTAAGGCAGACAGCGGATCGCGCAAAGAGCTGCGTGCTTACAAACCATGCATTTCACACGCGACGGGAGAAAACGGTGCTTCACGTTTGCAGGCCTCTAACTCCATTTCCCTCTATTTTTGAATTAATAAAAAGAAAAACAAAGCACAATGAGTACATAAAACAAAACCCCACAAGTCCACTGCACCAAACACACACAAACGAATAAGCCACGTGTTCAGCCAGCTGGTATGGCCCCACAGTGGTAAGGCAGCATAGAAACAAAAAGCTTTCCCCACAAACCCTGCGCCCCCTGACCTACCCGGGCTGTGCTGCTCCTTGGTCCTTACACTTGATGCATCTCTGGCCAAAAATGTTTTGCCTACATGGGATAATTTAAGAAAAGTGCCTTTCGAAAATAAAAGTGTCGCTGTGTGTTCACAATCCCCAGCATTTTTCTTGTTCCGATTTGCGCCTTAACTGACACACACACTTCATGAAGTAAAAGCTACACTCAGTGTACTATTGCCAGGTACATACTGGGGGCCTACAAACTGACAGCCACATTTCAGATCTCCAAAGACTGAAGCCACTCAGGAACCCTTTGTAATTAAGACGCCTCAAAAGAGCAAAGCATGAAATGAAGCTGGGACTGCAACTTTGCAGCTAAAATCAAGAGAGAGTCGGGTGAGCAGGCAAATGAAACTCCGTGTACCTCATGATGGTTAAACAAGGGCCCACCGGCCATCTAGCGGCTGCTCATGTTGATTGGCCATCCAGCCAGCCTCAGCTGCTGCCTTTCTGTTGTTCAGAGTAATGGGTCACTTTTTGGAAAGATGCAGAAAAACGTGCATTGCTGTTACTGCTTCATAGGACAACATGGTGGCGTGTAAAGGCGAGCGAGCTCAAGAGTACAGGGTTCAAATCTCCGTATGTCCACATTAGTTAAACACAGCTCAAAAGTGCCATCCCAAACCCATGCTGCCTTGCACCCAAAGCTGGCTAAATACAGTCCCCCCCAAAATCAGGAATCATATTAATCGTGTTTGATGTTGGATGGATGTCTGTACTGTTACTGAACAGCTTACAACTTCAAAAAGACATGAAAATCTTCAAAAGTGGAAAAAGTGGACAGGGGAACAAGAGCCGCAGGAAGGCAAATTACAAACACAAGATGGGTAAGCCTCTGGAAAGGGCAGAGAGTTGTCCTGGGGCGTTGCCTAATAAAAACTGCTAAGTGAAAATCGAGAGGCGCTACGCTCAGACTGAACAATGGCCAAGTGAGAGAGCACCTGGGGTATAGTGGGCAGCTCCAGTCACCACAGTACAAATAAAAAAAAAAAGACAAAGCAGCACTTGATGGTATGTGGAGGAGAGCAAGAAAAGTGCATCTGGGGGACTAAAGGGCAGGGGCTATTGGGGACACACTCAGAGTTGGGGTCTTACTTAGTCTCATGCAAAAGAGGCCACGTGAGGACACAATCCAGGCCTGTGTACTCCACTTTTATGATAATGAAGGGGAAGTTTACTTAGATTTAGGACTGAACCCAAGAAGCAAAGAGTCGTGGGGATTTTGGACCAAACCCCCAAGTTACCCAGCTGAAATGGAGGCCTGGACAACCTTTAAAAGGATCTCCATGAAAAACTGGGACAACTCGGCCATCCACATGGCCCTGATGGGCTGAGTGGTCTCTATCACATTCTTCAAGATGCCATGCTTACTTATTCAGATTTTGCTCTCATAATTGGGAAATTCTTAATGGTAACACAAGACTGTTAGGCAGTGTGCTCACTAACTAAACCATTTAGGAACAAAAAAGTGTCATATTCAACAAAAGGGGGTTACTGCTGGACCTGAGTAACAATTTCCCAGCAGTTGACTATCTGCTTAAAGCTCATGCATCCTCTCCTGGTTTGTGGCTCTGTTCCCGTATCCCAAGTAAGGCTCACTGTTGACTCTACATTGGCCCAGTATGAAGGAGCGAGTGAGTGAATGAGTGCAGGGCTGCTGTTTGCACCATGCGCTCGCTGCCGAGAGATTCACTCAGGGTGACGCCATCATCATCCCTGGCACTAAAGGACAACTCCACAAGCCCAACTACCAGTCACACGAGTAAGCAGTCCACTTAGGCAGCGGTTGTCCCATTTCACCACTCTGTAATAGAGAAACCGGGCATGGAAAATGGATGAATGTAACACATGGATAAGCCTTATTCAGATGGGATTAGTCTTCCACCAGGAGGCAGAGAAAAGCTAGGATTACCGGACGACCTCTGTAACTTTAGTCCTGTCTGAACTGCCCATGACAGTGACTTTTTATGGACTCAGTAAAGAAAACTTGAACTCCATGGTTAAAGTGTTCTGGTGCAAAGCGATGTGTCTGTAAAGTTTCATCATTTGTGGTGAAAACAGCACTTTACCCCAGGATTTTAGAGGTGTTCACAGGAAAACCGAGGCAGTCACTGAATTTGTCCACACTGTGCGACCCTTTAACAAGCACACCTGCATACAGCTGCATTACTTTCAGGTAAGTTCATCGTTGTCAAACTAGAAACTAATGTTAACATCTCCTAGTCTGTAATCCGAAGCCGCTAAGTCGCTAGCTCCCTTAACTAGGTAGTTTGCTGCTGACATTCTACTTTTCTTGACATGGGTAGGAACAATAGTTACGTCACTGCAACTCTTACGGCTGTTCTGAGGTGATGTCACTGCATAATCATAAAGGGACACTCATCTTTGTCAATTTTTCCAGAAGTATGTAATCCAAGAAAATACTTGGTAAATGTTGTGTGGCAACAGCAACTTTACAGATATACAGTGGGTATGGAAAGTATTCAAACCCCCTTCAATTTTTCACTCTTTGTTATATTACAGTCATTTGCTAAAATCATTGGATGATCAGAAGAAATGGAAAGCACCTGAGTAAAATATATGAGTGTCACAGCAAAGGGTCTGAATACTTAGGACCATGTGATATTTCAGTTTTTCCTTTTTAATAAATCTGCAACAATTTCAAAAATTCTTTTTTTTGTCTGTCAATATGGGGTGCTGTGTGTACATTAATGAGGGAAAAAATTAATTTAAATGATTTTAGCAAATGGCTGCGTATAACAAAGAGTGAAAAATTGAAGGGGGTCTGAATACTTTCCGTACCCACTGTATATGTCCTGAAAGCTCATCCTGTATGAATAGGGCTTTAGTAAAACAATTGCAATTCTATGTATGAAACACCTTCAGCATAGCTGGGCCTATCTATTTATATAGATAGATAGAAACAAATCAATCAATAGATAAATGGATAGATAGATAGACCCTTTTCCTCATGACAGGTATTCAAAAGCAAATGGCCCAAGAATGGCAAGGCGTCCTCTCGTAACATGAGGTGACCCCACCTATTGGTATTCTGTCACCCACCAGTCCCAAGATACAATCCAAGAAGCTTCTGCTCCAGCCATCTCTGCCACCCAACGCATGAAAACAGCTACACACTGAAAAATATCAAAATGATAAAAGTCAGCCGGGCCAGCTCAGGAATTCTAAAGAGGCTCCCACAGAATGCTCTTGTACATTCCATGGGGCTGGCACATCCCGCTTGGCGCCAGCCATCAAGCTTGTCTGTTTTTTTCAATTTGAGATTCTTATTTTTATGTCCCAACATTCCATTTCTTCAATACTCTTTAAAGGTCAAAGACTCTGCAAAGTTAAAACTTGTTGCAAAAAAGAAAACGAAATCTCCTGGGGCAGCAGAGTGTGAAGAAAACAAACAAACGTCTGAAACAAGGATTCCGAGGCCCTGGATGGATGAAGGCTACTTCAGAGTTGAGTACCAGCAGCAGTGAACAGCACACCAAAAAGGAGGGAGGGAGGCAACATCTGCTTTCAAAGATAAAAAATATGCATAATGTGTGACAATGGAGAAAATAAAGTTCAAGACTCTTGATGCAAATGGTTAATGGAAGAAAGCAGCTGCGTAGATGTCAGTACAATGCAGGACACACTCCCTCACTTGCCTGCCCGCCTGCACCAAGCCAGTTTAGATCCAACAGCATGGCACACCACGCAATGCCAGATAGCTTGGCTAGCATGTAAATTAAATTAAATGAAAGGCCTCAAAGGGGAAGTGTTGTGCAAATGTGAACATAAAAAGGCAAACACTGGACAAAGTGGAGAAAATGACAGCAGTACTACACAGATGGGTGAAGATCTCACCAGCATGGACTGTTCACTGTGCGCACGCTTTGTGCTCCAGATTCTCGAGTTTTGTGTTTTCCTGACTTGCCACGTTCCTTGATTAGCAATGCAAAGCTCTTTCTGTGAATGACTGTACACTAACAATCTAAGACCTGACATATGTTATGTAGTTATTAAATTTAAAATGATATTCTCCATAGTGGTGAAGAGGAAGCTTTTGGTAGAAGTGTAACTAGCAGGGCAAGAAGCCAGGCTGAGAAGAAATGCAGTGTGCACGTCTGTAAGTGGCTGGCATTTTTGTGAAGCTCCGACTCAGGTTTGTGTCTCACCTTTGCTGCATCATCCAGGACGGGATGGGATAGCTAGTAGGAGCATCAGCCTGAACAAATTCTCGTCAGTGACAACTAGAAAGCGCAGTCTTCATCAGCAGGATTTGCAGGCTTATAAAATTCTCTCAAGGAAATAGGCTGAAATTCAGCCGAGCTACACAAACAAACATTTGAATAATTCTGGGAAACCATTTCTGTCTGTTTGCTTGAAAGCTGGACCAGAAACCAACAAGAGCGGAGTTTCTAATCCCACTGTTAGTGGGGTCCGCAGATGGTCCCCCTGTTACCATTCTGTAGAAATGTTATGTTACTGATTAAAAAAGAATAACAACATAGGATGGTGCAAGCACTTAGCTACACTGCCAGTTCATCATCAGACTTGCCAGCAGGGTGACTGCTCTCCATGAGTCGATGTTTATCTACACGTCTTTTATTTTACACGCCAAGACTGCTTTTCTTCTCAACAGAAATCAGTTTAAGGGAGTAGTGGATCTGGGTTTATTCATTTGACCTCTGAGTTAACGACTGCTTTGGTGAGTTATCTAACTTCATCATCTTAAGTCAATATAGTCAGAAGGGATGTCAAACGTGATGAATGCGGTTTCTGTCCTCATTGCCTGAGCTTGTCATAATAACAAACAACAAGATATCACAAGGTATGTCAAATTATAGGACTGCTGAGGACTTTATCCAGAGATTCACACTTCCAAAATATCACAAGCTCTCCCCCTTTTCTGACAGCCAATAAGGTTGCAGGTACTGCGAGGTTTGCTGCAATCTTGGCACTTTTTCTTTTTTCCTTTATGTCGTGTTTTAGAAAACACAAGAGATTAGACAGTTGAGCCTCTCTTCTGTCTACAAGGTCCTTCAAACACCCCTGTGTCTCATTCCTTGCAGTTGCGTTATACTCACTGTAGTACTCTTTGATTTTGTAAGCGTGAATTGTGGACTAGTTGAATGGAGAGAGTCGCTGGGTATGTAAGAGTGCGTGACAAGTCACTAAGTTTGAGTGAAAATCAGTGTAATGTGACACGGCCTTTAGACGGATGACACAGAGTGGTGCAGACAAACAGGCTACCCATAATTAAACTCTGGTTCAAGTGTTCAGACAGGTTTGGCTTTGATTCTTTCCAATTCATGTGACAACTGTTAACTGGGAGGTTAAAGCTGGGAGTTTTGTGCTTCTGGACTGAATGACAGCTGCTTCAGGTTCAAAGCATCACTATGAACACAACATATGAAACATCACCCTTAAAGGAGATGAAATTAAGGAGGATAAGCCTAGTACTTCATTCTTTTGTGTGTTTAGGTATATTTAGGCTGTCATACTTGAACTGAAATCAAATTACTACAACTATGTATTTTTGTGGAGTGTGTTCTTCTTTAAATGGGAATTTCTGTGCAGCACTCCGGGTTGGCTTTGTGACAGGGGCACTGAATAAATAGAACTTGAATAAAGGAAGCTTGTTTTAACTTTTGCTCCCTTTGATCCACCCTAAGAAATTTACAACCAGCTTTGCATAATTTGCAAAAAAAAAAAAAAACATAAACCACATCTAAAACTCACAGGGAATTCATGATTATAAATGCTGCGTTAAGTAAACAAAAACGTTCAAGTTAAAAAAGCCATTTCTACATTGCCATACTCTATACCGTTGTATGCAATTCAAAATAACACTACTTAGAACTGTCACAAGGTTTTTTGCAAAGCTGTGGGAAACCAAGCCAAAATGCAAAGAGTTCAAGTTGCATAAAAGTTTAACAAAAAGAAAAGAAAGAAATTGCACCAATGGATCTGACGCCTGAAAATAAAGCTGCTAGGAAGAGCCTGCACTTTGAACTTTCTCCAGTGTAAGCACCGCCAATTCTACAGTTTTGCTGTCAAAGGATTAAAAAGTGAGTACAGCTTAAGGAAAAACAAAGCTATTCTCCAAGCTTTTCCAGGCTTGAATCTTGAAGTCCCTGAAGATGTGGTCTCATTCTGGGTCAGCACCAGAATTAAAACAGACAATTGCAGCGTCCTTAGGGCAGGTGCCACTCTGTGGCCAGAAATTGGGGTTACCTCTTATTCTGAATAAGATTTCTGAAGTTATGAAGCTCTTTTATACTCGTAGAAAGCCTGCAAAACAAACAAAGGAACAAAATGTGCCATCAGACGATTTTAAGGTCATCTTAACTTATGTCAAGAAAGCAAAAAAGAGAGAAACCAGAAACAAATGGATTGAGCAAATGGGTGGATGAAAGCAAGAATGCAGCAAGCTAGAGGAAGGGCTGATTGAAATATGGGATAATAACGTGTGACATGTTTCACAGACACTCAATGAGCAAATTATTACAAACAAACGTATACTCACTTAGCCATGCAATTATCTAAACAGACAATCATGTGGTAGCAATGAAATGCATAAAATCCTGCAGATGCAGGTTAGGAGCTTCAGTTAATGTTCACATCAAACAGCAGAATGGGGAAAAATGTGATTTTTGAATGGAGCCTGATTATTGGTGACAGGTGGGCTGGTATTTCTATAACTGCAGCTCTCCCAGGATTTTCACATACGACAGTCTTCAGAGTTTACTCAGGATGGCATGATAAACAAGAAATATCCAATAAGTAGCAGTCAGGATGGAAACATCTTATTGATGACAGAGGGCGCAGGAGAATGGCCAGACTGGCTCAAGCTTATTGAAAGTCTACAGTAACTTCAATAAACTTCTCTGTGCAACTGTGCATCTCAGAATGCACAACATGTCGAACCTTGAGGTGAATGGATTATAAGATCAGAAGACCACATCTGGTTTTGCTCCTTTCAGATAAGAACAGAAAGCTGATGCTTTAGTGGGCACAGGCTGACTAACACTGGACAGCTGAAGACTAGAAAAGCCTGGTCTAATGAATCTCAAATTCAGAGGCACAAAAATGGTGGTAGGATCAGAATTTGGTGTCAACAGCATGAATCCATGGACGCAACCTACCTTGCCTCAACAATCCAGGTAGGCCGGTGGATGTGGTGGTGTAATGATGTGAAGAATGCTTTCTTGGCACATTTTGAGCTTGTTAATTTGAATGCCACACTCTATCTGAGTATTGTTGCTGATCATGTGCATCCCTGCATGACCATAGTTCATCCATCTTCTAATCACTACTTCCTGTATGGTAATGCACCATGTCACAAAACAAACGGTGTCTTACCCTGGTTTCATGAACTTGACAATAAGTTCAGTGTTCTTCAGCGGCCTTCCCAATCACCTGATCTGAATCCAGCATAACTCCTTTGAGATGTGGTGGAACAGGAGATTTGCAGCAGGAATATGCAGCTGACAAATCTGCAGAAATTGTGTTATGCAATCAAGTCGACATGAACCAGAAACTCAAAGGAGTGTTTGAACGATCTTGAGGAATCCTTGCCAAGAAGGCTGTTTAGAGAGCAAAAGGAGGCCCTACCCAGAGTTAGTATAGCGCTTCTCAGAACTGACTTGGTGAGTCTGTGTTCTAATAAATTAAAGGTGTGTTTTATCACTTGTGGTTTACAGGTCATTTTTGCAGTCTCTGCTGTGTTTGCCTTCAATCTGCCATGAAAGTTGCTTTATATAATACATTAAATGAAAATTGGTAGGAAGAAGAAAAAACAAGAAAATCCAAAGCAAGAAAAGCAAACTGTAATCCAATTGGCTTTAGACTAAAATGCAAACGCACATCTGAACTCCCCTATGAAAACTGGGCTTAAAATTTACAAGTATGAAATGCTAACTGGGTAGTTAATGCTAGGGTTTGGCAGTTCAAAACTGACAGACATGTACTTCAGTTTTAACGCGGCAGCGTGAACAGAACATACAAAACATCACTGTGAAGCTGTTGAAAATGGAGGTAGTCAAGGCTATTATTTGATTTTTTTCAACTGCAACTGTACATGAAAGCAAAAAAAAAGCAAAACATGTATCTAAATCGAATAACCCTACCTTGCAAAAGCGTTTAAAAGGGCAACTACTTCTTGTCGAGTGAGCTGGAAGCCTTTAGAGGGGCTGTTCTCTGGAAGATTTTTTATCTCTTTTTCCGAAAACAAAATTTTCAGGGCTGTTCCTAGTCCTTGAGTCTAGAGAAGGGAAGTAATAGCAGGTATATTTACCATACAGAATGTTAGGTAAATTAAAGAAATTATTAATTATAAAACACATTTAATTTGAAATGATATGCTAAGAGATTAAACAAGCTACAAGGCTATGAAATATATAATAATACTATAATACAAATAGAATTTATTTAATGCACTTAACCTCATCTTCTTAACTGCTTTTCTTGGTGAGGGTTCTAGTGGCAGCAGGCCATGCAGGTCAGCCCAGCCCATCCCAGACTTCCCTGTCCCTAGCTACAAATTCCAGCTGTTCCTGGGGAATTCCCAGGCATTTCCAAGCCAGCCACAGGGTCTCTGCTCAATGGGATGTGCCCAGAGCAGCTCTATGGGGAGCCACCAGGGAGCATCCTTACAACATACCCAAACCACTGATCCTGAGGAGCAGTGTCTCTACTCTGAGGCTCTCCCAAATCGTTGAGCTTCTCGCCCTATCAATAAGTGTCAGCCCAGCCACCTTGTGAAGAAACCTCTTTTCGGCCACTGATCTCATTCATTTGGTTATTACTCGCAACTCATGACTAAACTTGACATTCCAACTGACTCTCACCTCGTAGGTGGTAAACCCACAAGACAGCTATAAATCACCATTCTGGGCTGAGTCTGGCAGGGTTATGTGGTTGAAGGACTACTGGGTACTCACTGGCAAACTCCAGAAGTGGGCCCCAGTAACCCGGGCAAGGATTTTAATTTCTAAACTGTTCTTGTATGACCTTTTAACCTAAACCTATTCACAAAGTGAGACCATAATATGAGCACTAAGTTCCAGATGATCTAGCTCTGAGCATCATTAAGGTGTATAAGGCCCACCACCACTACCATGTCAAAGTGACAGTCCAGGACGGAGTTAATGCATTTAATGTGAAAACAGATTTTAATGTAATGCTATTTAATACCAATGGAAAGTTGGCTGTTAAATTTCTATAAAGATTAGCTACCACACTACAAATATTTGGAAAAACAAAATAAAAAGGGTCTGGTAAATCATGTAATGATCATGGCCACAAAAAACAGACACAGATGGGCTGCACAAGAGAGGAAGGCAATGAGGAAAAGCAATGTTCACGTTGCATGCCAACACTTAAGGACAACCAATATACCTTGAAATTGCTGTGATTAATAGAACCATAATAAAAAAAATAAATAAATATGTAATTAAATTAATATGAAATTAAACACTGACATGAATGAATACATTTTTATGGAGTAAGCACAAAGCAAATGATTATAATGAGAGGGGAGTCTTTTTAATTTACACAACAAAAGATGAAGTTAGCACCTAAATAAAGAGGCTCTTTTTTATGCCTATCAGAAAAACCAGAACACAGGATGGCCTTTAAGGTGAGTTGAGTCTGAAGATAATGTGAGAAACAATAAGCAGACCAGACTCTGCATGTCATCAGGGTAACAGGGAAAAACAAAGATGAAATAACAACAAGGAGTTCTTCCACATTTGTAATCAAAGAAAAGTCTGAATACAGTAATCCCTCGCTATATCGCGCTTCGACTTTCGCGGCTTCAC
>JANRMT010062826.1:5139169-5180891 GCA_026402145.1 Polypterus bichir lapradei | reverse complement strand
TACATATATTTTTAACAAACTTAGTTTTCTAATTTCTATATTGTTCCCTAAACACAGAACTTGGGAAATAACACATCACTTAATTAGCACAGGAGTCCAATTAAAAACAGACACTGGTTGGAACAAAAACCTGCAGGACCGAGGTTGGGAAACACTGCTGTAAAATATTTTTCACTGCTAAATAAACTTATTTTTAAGATTTATTGAAACAAATATCCAAGGCATCATTAGATTAATTAAATCTCCTGAAGAAAACACAATACTATTGTGACATTTTAAACAGGGGAATAAACAAAAATTTGACAAACATTTCAATATTTACCTTTAGAGTTTTTGCTTCCATTTTGTGTCCAGCAAACATGGACTTTTCATCAAAGTGCATTGGAAATGCTCTGTTAGAGAAAAAAAAAAAAACAAGTGTAAGTACAAAGCTTATTGCTTAAAGCATACATTCCAATCCACATGGCAAGAGAAAATGTCTCCTATTTATATTTAAAATACCTTTAAATATTAAATGAGTTAAGTCATATTTTTCTATCCTTAATCAATATTCTGGGGAGACTTTTGGAAGAAACAAAAGGGCATTGCTGACGTGTCCCTTAGCCTGTACAAAAGGTAAATAGTGCAAGGCCTAATTTTTTCCATGAAAATAAAAATCAAATGAAAACACTTTAAAAGAGTCATCACATTGTTCCAAATACTGTACAGTCTGCAAATACAATTTCTCACTTCTCTGTGTTAGATGAAAGGCCATTTCTGCATAACAACTGTATGAATGTCAAGTAATAAATTTATCCACAAATTGTCCCTGTGGGAGCTAATACTTTGGATAGCATTTACAAATTTCCCGACTGGGTATAATGTTATTTCCCAGATGCAAGAATTGTGTATCAACATGCATGTCTACGTTTTGTCTTTTGGGAAAGTCATCATGACAAGAAACAATGTACAGTATGAGTAGGATTTCTTTATAGTGCACCTCAAAATAAAAGCACTTGGTAGTAAAAAAGGGAGAAAATACGCTATTGTGTAAAATCAGTGTGGTATTAAGTACAACTGTAGTATTCTATGTAATTTGTCTTCAGCATTTTACATTCTATAATTAAAGGGAATCTGCAAACTGAGCAGTGCCCTTTAAGGGCTAATGTAAAGTGGTCCTGCACAAACTACTGGTCTGACTATAATGTCAGTACTGGTGTCCTTTAAAACAAAGAATTTCAAAGCAGAAACGATGGTGTGAAAGGGTGGTATGATTACAAACAGAATGCTTTCTTCATGCATGTGTAGTTTCATGATTGACGGAAAAGATGAACAGCATTGTATGATTCCAGACAGTATGAAAGCTTTGTAATTGAAAAAGGCTGACAGCTGTGATCTAATTTCAAAATGTATGGGACAAGCTCTCTATTGCACTATTGTGGAAAATCCTTCCTATTTAATTGAGGTCAGAAGAGACCACTTAAAGCTCTGCATGGCTGTTAACTGCATTCACTTTCCAATATAGCTAACAATATCCATCTGAAGGCATTACTCTGTTCTGCAAGCCTACTCTAGTTGTAGCATTTAACATTTTAAAAGTATAAAGGTAAGAAACAACATAAAACTTAACACCTCACTAGCAATGCTATACAGCAACTAATGTACTGTAGTTGAAAACAGCTTGTTTTCAATTTGACTGAAATGATGTATCAGTATCTCTTTCAACCAGTTATTTATATTATGGGTTGTGTTATACAAAAGTATAACAAAATCCACTGAAAAGTAGAAAAAAGGTAAACAGCAACTACTATGATAGAAGCTGCAGATCTAAAGATAGGGAAGTGGACAGACAAGTCATATGAACATGGGAAGCAATGCTCTACTACATACACTGTATATCAAAGCTTTGAAACAGAAAAAAAATACGAGGGGGAGTCAAGCTCAAGTTAGAAAATGGAACGCACAGTAAAAAAAGTGATAATGGCATTTCTCAATGTCGTCTCCACCCTTCTCAATACACTTGTGCCACCTGCCTGAAAGTGCCTGGATTCCAGCAGAATAAAAGGTTTTGTCTCATCCTCATAACCACTCATGCACCCGAGTTACTGCCAAACACTCCATGCCAAGGGGTACTACAGTCACTAGTGCAAGTTGCTGGGGCTCACTGGAGACCAATGTGAAGCCTGCTATTCTATCCAAGCGGCAGGGACTGCTGTCTCAAGGAGTCCTTTTGCTGCAAGGCCCACACACTGCTAAGAACACCAAGGCTTGTCTGGTGAAACTGAACTTTGAGATATTGCCACATCCTCCTTATTTGCCAGATTTGGCACTGTGTGACTTCCAATTGTCTGGACCACTAAAAAACATCTGGGTAGTTGTTGATTCAAGACAGATGACGATGTGAAGAAAGCAGTGCACGAGTGGTTGCACGGTCAAGATAAAATCTTTTATTCTGCTGGAATCCAGACACCTCCAGGCAGAAGGGTGGAGACGACACTGAGAAATGATATTATCAGTTTTGTTAAGATTCATTCCATTTTCTAATAAAACCCATTTTCTAACTTGAGCTTGACTACCCCTATTAGGACACAATTCATGATAACCTTTTCTGTTTTTCCAGCATCTTATCATCCATGCAACCATGAACTGGAATGTGAGTGTTGATGGGTAGATGTTATCATTCACAGTGCTTGTTAATGTTTATTTATAATAAAATGCTGTACTTACTAAATGAACGAAACAATCTACAAACACCTGAATTGCCACTGAGCTCTAGAAAAACACAAATGCAACTTACTTTGCCTCATTAAGTACTTGTAAAAGCAGCTCCTTTGTAACAGCATCTTCTTGGCTGTTTCCAGTATAAAGATCCACAATGGAACGCTCAAAGTAGGATGCCACCTTTGACAAAGCCCGCAATTCAATCAAGAAAAGGAAGTACAAGTTCTTCAGCCGTCTTGTCCCCTCTCCCTTGGTTTCAACAAAGCGATGCTGAAACTCTTTTACATTTGGTCCCCATTTTGGTTTCCCAAAAACCTCTGCATGTAGAAAGATTTTGTATGTATGAGAAATGCACAAAGAAGGGAGACAATTTAACCCATAATAACAAAATACAGTTTCTTCACTTACCAACATTTAAATGCTGAGCACAAAGGTGTATGTTAATGCTTGTATGAAGGCCGGATATCAGTCTGTAAAAGACTCTCTTCTCAAGGCACAAACCTGAACAAGAAGTGTCCACAACATTAAAACTTAATTGTCCTCGCTCCCAGAAATGCCATAAGACGTTCTCAGTTCTTCACAAAATTAAACTTGCAAGTAAAAACTGTATTATTAAAAATACTTTATTTAAATACTGCCTTTTGTTATTAAAACATGTGATCGAAAAATTATACAAATATACGTTCATCGTGCTACAGTGCCAGAAAGTAAGCTGCAATTTATAAGTTATTCTACGTAGCATAGTTCATATTTTCAACAATAACTTATTAACATATCAGAAGGACTCTGAATGAACAAGTAGATGTGCATTAACTAAAAGCTGCAAATAAAATAACTCCCAGCACTATGGAGAAATTTTGGCCTACACCTCCTTACAGAAATACTTCGGTTCAGTGACACCTACAAGATTCAGAGTAAGAAACAAATTTTGCATTTCAAATCCTGGCACAATTTCACAATGAGGTTTAGGTTAGAACTTTAACACTGACTCCCCAAAAGTGCTTTTTTTGATTATTTTCATTTTGAATTAAACAGTCCTGCTCTATAAACCAATTGCTCTACAACTTTAAAGATGGACGGACTAATTATTCTACAGAAGCTTCTGAAACAGCCGACTTCATGGCTTTTTTAATGACAGATAGTCAACAAGTTTCTGGCAAATAAAGGATTCTCCAAACATGACATTACCCAGCTATGCCCCACTATTTGTTAAGTGATTATGGTGTGCATTGTTACCTATTCATCAGGCATAAAGGGGATACGCATGTTTTCTTCCCTGACTTCATTAAACATAATTAATATTAGTGGATGCAATTTAAAAGAAATTTGTTGATAAGCAGTTTAACCTTAGTTAAATTGGATTAATGTTTCTGCAATTGTACTCTGAACCTTTTTTTCTGTATCTAGTGAGCTACAATCTTATTAGCCTTTTCTCCATGTTCACAATAGAAATTGGGTGAAAAAAAAAAAAACATTACTTATTCCTCTTATAGGCAATAAGCTGATAATACAAAAAGGACTGCTTTACAAGTCGCTGGGAATGTCATAGCATATGATGGCTGTCACTAAAGTGTGGCTGCCCCTGACTTGCCAAGATAATATAAATTAAAAAACCCCAAAACAAATCACTGGAAAGATTGATTAGTATGAAATGGTCTTAAAATGTAGGCATAATAACCTTTAGAAAAGCAAAGGCCTCAATCAAAGAAGGGTAAAATAAATCTAAGCAACATGCTGAATGTGTATGGTGTAGATGTTAGTGAATTTTAATATAAAGTGTAAACTATTCCCATTAAACTTTTAAAATTCAAGCTTTGAATAAAGTCATACTTAAAAAAACTGACATTTCCTAGGAATTTTAAAAACCAAAATGTTTTAAGCTCAGTCTTCTAACAATAGGTTTTGTTTTACTCTATGAGGTACAGAAAATCTGGCTTATAACAAAGGACATTAAATGCTATTACTGCAAGTTTATGGTGGTCTCTTCTGAGAGACAATCACTGTGGTAGGTTTTTCATTACATGTGATTAGGTCAAAAGAGCTTGCAATAATGGAGCAGAATGAGGACAGTACATTTTGCATCTCTGGGTCTATTTAAATATTTAATACACCTGACTATTCACAAGTAACAATGTAGCTTTGTTCTCAATAAACAAGCGTAATAGTAGCATGGGACCACGTCAAGGGAAGTATTAAATGACTCAGTAAAAATCAGGCCCTTCTGAAAACATAAGCCATCAATCTACTCAGGACTAATTAAAGCTCTCAAGTAATTGCTTAGTTTCTTGGGTAGGTCTTAATTCTATACGTGTGAAAGTGGAAAACTATGGCATTAAACAAGATACATATTAAACAATGCACACAACTGTACACACCCAAACTAATGTTTACAGGAAGGTTAAAAGCTTGTTTTGAAATTTATCCGAAAAATGGAAGAACAGTCTAAATTAACATTCACCACATTTGACACATCCACCGCTTAAGAAACAGAGCATCATTTTAAAAGTACAAGACTTATGAACAAATATTTGCATGATGAAATGAATATCTAGTCGATTATCATTTTAATGAAAATGCAATGCAAATCTTGCCACAATTCTGACAAACTATTTCCTTATCACCTAATAACATAATGAACAAACTGACAGAGAAAATGGAAATTGATGCCGATAATGGAGGTAAGATCAGAACACCATCCAGTTGGGCTCATATTGAGTTTATCTTGTCACGTAGAAGACTCAGCAACATATTTTGGTAGAAATAACATAAATAGTAACACTACCACATGCCTGGAATTATAGCCCAAGACTATATTAGCTATCTTTTTTATCGATGGATTAATTTACACTCTAATATTTTGGTTCAGCAAGGGCTATCGTTTAGTGCTGCTAATTATTTACTATTGTTTTGTTACTTAGATCACTGTTCTATTCTTTGACATGTTTCTAAAACGGAAAGATGACCCACTTAAAAAAAAAATTCAACCTGTTCCATTGCTGGTCCAGTTTTGTAACAGTCAGGTGTGGCAATGCATCTGCTTACTTGAAATATAAACTGCAGCGTGTTATTCAGACAGCAAAAAAGACTGGAGGACTGAAAACTGCACTCTGCTGATGCACTGTATACCTCACAAGTCAGAAAAGGGGTTGGAAATATAATCAAAGACTACACTCACCCAGGCTTCCATCTCCTTCAGTTTTACTACCATTAAGGAAATGTTACTGGACGCTAAAGGCAAGAACTACTTTGCTCATAAAATGTTTCCTTCCTACTGCAGTCACTATAGTTACACACAGTTTCCGATTCATCTGTGTGATTTTTCTCCAATTTCTAAACTATTCCATCCCATCTAAATTCTGTAAATTTTGTGTTTATTTCATAAGGACTTACTTGATATATGACTGGGCAAGAGTGCAATTCTACTTTAATATATTGTTTTGTGTAATAAATTTTTCCCTTCTACTGTTCACAATGTTGTGGAGGTGTCATGTATTGTATATTGTCCATCCATCCATTATCCAACCTGCTATATCCTAACTACAGGGTCACGGGGGTCTGCTGGAGCCAATCCCAGCCAACACAGGGCGCAAGGCAGGAAACAAACCCCGGGCAGGGCACGCGCACACACACTAGGGACAATTTAGGACCGCCAATGCACCTAACCAGCATGTCTTTGGACTGTGGGAGGAAACCCAGGCATACACGGGGAGAACATGCAAACTCCATGCAGGGAGGACCCGGGAAGCGAACCCGGGTCGCCTAACTGCGAGGCAGCAGTGCTACCACTGCGCCACCGTGCCGCCCATTGTATATTGTGTTATTTGTATTTACCTTGTAACGTGTATGGATGGAACACCCAGAGAAATTCCTAGCAACTATGATGCTTGGCAATAAATAAAGTTTAAAGTTTAGACGTGAAGTTTAGCTAAAGGTTTTCACAGGAGTTAAAGCTGAAAACCTGTTAAAACTATGGCCCTGGAAGCAGCAAAGGCAGACCTATACTTACTGTGAAAGCTCACCTGTTCCCTGTGATAAAATGATACACTAAACAAGGGCAAAACAAACGCACAAAGAATGGCAGCACATGCAACATAACCAATACAGCAGAAAAATACAACGCCAATGACAATGTACATTTACAGGACACATTACAAATAATTTTAAATGCACAATTTAATATATTCAAACTAAATTTTACTTATGAAAAATGTAATCTCAGCATTTGATTGACAGCCCAACATCTCACATGAATACGCCTAAAGCTATGGTTAGATCATCTACTGATGTGTACTACAGTATGCAGCATAACACAGTGTTCACAGTCTTCTGTGGTGGTCACTGAAATACCAGAAAGCTTTAAGTGGTTAGAACTGAATCAAGGTTTTTTTTTTATTTTATCATTATTAAGTGCATAGGTACATATTTTTTATCCCTGTCAATATAATTTTTAAGACTAACTAAAGTCTAATGAAAATAAAACAAAACTGCAATATTGTATTATGTCATGATTCAGGCATTTGGATAAAATATCTTTTGGCTTATTTGAAAATCTTACTATACTCTAAGCATTTGATTGTAGTTATAAACTAATGAGAACAAAATTATGTTTTCTGCTGCCAGTCTTTTTAATTATATTAAGATGGAAAAGTAAACGCTGATGAATATGTTTACGTCCATCCATCTTCTTAAATCAATTGTATTAACTTTCTTTTTTTATTAAATAGTCCAGCCTTCTTCTTCCACACTCACCATCCATACCCACTTTGGCACATTATAAAGTTGATAATGTTAAAAACCTTTAACATGCTAATGGTAATTTTCTTTCATTTTGTTCTTAACAGTTGTTAGAAATGTTCTGCCAATTGAGAATCTCAACTGACAATTCATTCTTGTATTTAAGGTCTACTTAAAATATGTTGCTTATGCACCAATGGTATATTTGAGGGGAAGCAGGTTAAAATAAATTAAACAAGAGGACAAAAAACTAAACTAATTTATACTTGCCTTCTAGCCATTTGTAGAATCCCTCTCCTGCTGAGGGAAGAAAAAAACAAGAAAAAAACAAAGCATATGTGAGTTTTATTGCTAGAAATGTTTTTATGAATTAAATGCAAAAATCACACATTTTCTGCCAAACATCCCCTTATGCTCCACAAATATATTGCTACAAGACATTAATTGACCAATAATTACTTTTGTTAATTAAATGGTGCTTCTCTGCACTATAGAATGTTTTTGACATATTTAAAAGGAGAATGTCTTTCTCTTTAATATTTTCAGATCGATCCTAACGGTGTACTTGTTACACTCAATAAAAAACTTACCATACAGAAATATCTGGATGATACAATTTTAACACTTAGCAGCAGAGACCACCATATATTTACTTATCATATAGAAAAAGTGCACTAAATTATTAGCATTATTGTTTTACGGGTTCTCATTAAAAAAATTACAACAATATGATTACATAAGATATAATATAGTCACAGGCTGGCTGAAAATTAAAATTCTTTGTGTAAACCCATATAAGTCCACATGTAAAAATGGTCTCAGAGTCAATTTGCTTGTATCTCGATGTGCATGGTAGATGGTGTGCCTACACTGACATTACCAGAGTGTCCTTTCTATTATGTATCAGTGTGTTACTGTAACAAAATGCAGCACATTTTAATTATACTCTAAAATGGAAAAACAATAGATACAACAATTAAATAATTTAATCTGAAATCTATGCACACAAATTGAGAACATTCCAATATTAAAATACAATCTTTTAAAATGTAAATAATTTGGGGTTCATGCAGTTCAAGCATTTCCGGTGTTTTATTCTGGCATATGAATTAACTTGTATGTATATAGTACAAGTAGGAATGAAATAACAAAAGAGATTGTTTATATTTTCCTGGGACTGCTTCCAATACTCAATATCTTATCTTCATACTTAACACACACCAAAGTTGATACTACACTGAACACAGATTTTGTAGTTTGCTCATTTTATTTTTGACTATCATTGTACTAAAATAAGAAAATGCTTTTACTTACCATCATCTTCACCACCTTAAAAACATAAAAAAGGAACAAACATAACTGTTTTTAACTCTAAAACAGCCATATTCTTGTTATTGCTGGCAACAAGTTGAGTAGTATTTAAGAAAATTATTACAAATCAATTTGTTCTTCATTTGTTTATACATTATATCCCTCCTCTGATGTGATGCCCTGGATATTTTAACTGCTATAGTTTCATCTGGTTATTTATTTGTAACAAGCACTGAAACTATGCATACTATACCCTTAATAGAAATACTAAAAGATCACAATGGAATAATGTTACTGTTTTCCATTTTGTTTGTTAATGAAGGAAAAATAATGGCTGCATGCTTACGGTATTTTTATTGGCAATGTCACTATAAGACACATTCACAAAAGAGCAGCAAATCAAGAAATATACCTCTGCCTGGAGCCAATGGGTTTAAGGGCCGGTAAACGGATCTTGGCCTGCAAGTAAAGTGAGCAATCATTTAATTTCTAACTTCAACAATTATAATTTTATCAAAATGCAATTTCTATAACTCACTTGAAGCAGTTTTCTTCATATATGCTATTCCACACTCTCCATGCTGATGGTCCTTTATATCCAGTATATCGCTCAGGGTTTAAAAGGAGGTCTACATACTCTGCATTAGGAGAAGTCTCATCTGAAAAAAAGAAGCTGGTTAGATAAATATACTATACTATGTACTGCTAAATAAGTTCTAAGTTAATGTTAAATATTATAAATATAAAAAAATTGTACCATCAAGTTCACAAAAATGGTCTTGTGCATCATCATGTCTTGCCCAGTCTACAAAAGCTTCTTTACTTTGATTGCTGGAAGAAAGGAAATTAGATAAAATAAAACTTTGAATTACAGGCATGGAGAACCTTTGCAAATTGGCTATAGGCATCTACTGTACTGTTACTGATGGAATCTAACATCTGAATATACTGGGATTTCGATATTGTGAAAGTCTTCTGTAAACCATCACCCATAATGCATTACATTTTCTATCCATACTACATTTCATGTTACAAATGTTAATAGCCACCAACTTCTCATTTGGCTCTGTGGAAAATTGTAATTACTTGATTACCTTGTTCTTACTGAATGTTTATCATGTTATACAGCTTGTATCACCAATTTACTAACAAAGCAGAAATTAAGAGAATTGCTTTTGACCTGATTTTGTAGTTTGAATATTTATACTGCTGAATAATGTGACTTGGCAACTCTGATTCAACATACCAGTCCATCATACATATAGTAGTTAAATGTACAAAACATATCTAGCTGTGGTACATTTATTTTGCACGGAATTACACCAGTATATAATTTCTTAATATAAACACAGCACTTATGACTTTCTTATATTGTGTATACGGTGGGGGGAAAAAAACTGAGAAACAACACAGGATTATCAGTGTCAGATCAGTTTATTTTCACAACAATTTCATTTACACTTTGTTTCAGAATTTCAGCAGTAAACCAAGCCCTTAGTCATAGCAGCAAAAAGTTAAACAATGAGTTAATAAGACTTCAACTGTTGGATACAACTTTAAATTGTGTTAAAGTAGTGTATTCAGAAAGAATGCAAAATGTAGCAGGAACTACCCTTCCATTCATTTCTCAAGCTTACTTCTTCCATTAAGTGAGTCATAGAGAGTGAATAATTATGCCAACATCATCAGGCACAACACAGACATCAATCCTGGACTGATGGAACAGTTACTCAGACAGGGCCTGTTTGAAGGTTACCAATTAATCTAACACATATCTATAGGATATGGTGGAACACTAAGGAGTAATCTAAGGAGGAAACCTGCAGTTGGCTATTAGGCTGTTGATCACGTCCAGATCTCTGGGGCTATAAAGCATTAGCACTACTAATCACTGCACAACAATGTTGTCTAACAGAAATTGAAATAAATAAAAAGGACACAAAAAAAGAAAGAGTGATACTATAAAAGCAACATCAAGAGTAGTTCAGAGTTTCACATATCAAGACTACATTGTCATTGAACAATAAACTTTTTAGTGTGTCGCCTGAATAGTGCAATGTAATAAAAATAATATTCAACAGATTCAACATATGCTCTACATTTTTAAACTATACAGATTAATATAAACTAACATAATAATAAAACATTGAAGGTGGAAAAATATAAATAGTAAATAGTTGAGTAGTTCCATTTTGCAGTGATTGCAATGAGTCTCTGAGATGTTGCACTTTTGTCCCATTGATGCCATGGGTGGCAGTAAAAGACAGAATATCAAAAGTACTTAGATGCAGTAAACAGTTATTTAACAAAATTGAGTTATCTAACAGCGCTCAAGTAGAAGTTTTTCAGTAGTCTGGAAGTGAGTCTTAATAGACTTAATAGTCTTCCAGAAGGCAGCATAATGAAAAGGTAATGGCCTGGGTGAGTTGGGTCCATAAGGATTTTTTTGGCCCTTCATAAACATTGAGTTCTGTATATGTTCTCTACTGAAGGTAACTGGGTGTTGGTAATTTTTTGTGGTGATTTGATGACTCTCTGAGCCTTCTTGTCAGCCAAGGAGAGCCAGCGCACCAAGCAGTGATAGAAGGACACCAACAGCTGCCTGGACAGGCTAGCCTTGCTCAGCATCCTTAAGAGGTAGAGCCACTTTGGTGCCTTCTTCACCAGAGGAGTTGTGTTAACAGACAATGTGAGGTCCTGGGAGATGTATGTGCCAAGGAATTTAAAGCTAGGTACTCTTTCCACTATGTCTACTCTGATGTATTGAAGAGCAGGTTCCTCTTTCTGCCTCCTGAAGCTGATAATCAGCTCCTTTGTTTTGGAGGTGTTAAGTGTCAAGTTGTTAATGAAGCACCATTCAGACAGTTTGCTGACCTCATCCCTATAGGCAAACTCATCACCATCATGTATCAGTCCTACCACAGTGGTGTCACCTGCAAACTTGATGATTGTATTTGTGCTATGTATTGGTGTGCAATCTTGGGTATATAAAGAAATGTGGAGCTCCAATGCAGAGTGTCATGGTCAGGGAGTGGTAGATCCGCAGCCTAACACCCTGTGGTTGATTTGTTAAGAATTCCTTGATCCATCTACATGTGTACTGATTGACCACTAGATTGAGCAGTTTGGTTACCATCCTGGTAGGGATGATCATGTTAAAGGCGGAACTGAAGTCCAAAAATAACATCTTCACGTATGCCCCCAGGTATTCCAAGTGAGTCATTGTAGTTTGGAGACCTATATTAATGGCATCTTCTGTTGACCTGCTGGGTCAATAGGCGAATTGCTGCTGGTCCAAGGTGGTGGAAGTGATGATTTGATGTGCCTCAGGAGTAACTTCTGGAGGCACTTCATTACAGTAGGGGTGAGAGCTATGGTATGTTTTCATTATGGCTGCTGATTACTGCCTTATTTGGAATAAGTACAATAATGGCAGACTTAAGGCTTTCGGGGACAGTGCATTGTGACATAGACATTAAAAATGTTGCTGAACACCTCTGTCCACACAGTCTCTGAGAGCCCTCCCTGAAATTTTATCAGGGCCACCAACTTAGCTTGGGTTGACACTGCAGAGTACTCATCTGACGTCATTTGTGCCAACAGTAAATGCCATATATTGTTAAAATCATTTTTCACAGTGGCTTTGCTGGAGTAACAAAAATATTTCACCATTATAACCTCCTCAAAACTAGGTCAGTTTCTCCTTCCCTATGGACCTTCAATGCATTTTTAAGAGTTTGCTAAAATTGCCAACCACTTCCACATTTTTGCCAAATTCGAGACAAAACAAGCTAACCAAGGTTTGCTCTTCACTAATCAAGACTAAAATTGTATAACAATAATAATACTACATTTTATTTATATAGCACCTTTCCCATGCTCAAGACGCTTCACAGTCTTAGAAAAAAAACAAAACTGCAGGGTATATGTAACATTGGATACAAATGTTTTCCTGAATAGAACAAAGTAACAGATAACAAAGCATTAAATAGAATAAAGGACAATAAACCAGAGTAAAATACTAAATTCAAAACTAAAACAAAAACCTAGCAAATAACCTAATTTGTAATATAACAGACACACAAATTATCCTGATCACCTGTAGAGACAGGTAAACTGAAAGAAAGGGCAAAATGTTAAGTTAAAAGCCTTCCTAAATAGATGAGTTTTAAGTTGTTTTTTAAAAGAATGAATAGAGTCAGCTGATCTAATTAATTTTGTGATGTCATTCCAAAATCTGGGTGCTATGGAGCGGAGGGCCCTGTCACCCATAGAGTGCAAGTTAGTGTGAGGCACAACAAGATTACAGAGTATCAGAGGACCTTAGTAGGTGAACAGGAACATAGTGATTTAGAAGGTCACTGATGTAGTCCGGTGCAAAGCCATTTAAAACTTTGTAGGTTATTAACAGAATTTTATATTCAATTCTGTAAGACACAGGGAGCCAATGAAGGTGAAGCAGGATGGGTGTGATGTGCTCACTGTTGCTGGTTTGAGTAAGGACACTTGCAGCAGAGTTTTGAATCAACTGGAGCTGTGATAGAAGATTAAAAGGGGCACCTGCCAGCAGTGAGTTACAATGATCGATGCAGGATGTGATAAAAGCATGGACAAGTTTCTCAGCATTAGAAAAGGAGAGAAATGAGTGAACACGGGGTATGTTATGGAGGTGAAAGTAAGAAAGTTTCTTAATGTGGTTTATGTGGGCAGAATAAGAAAGGGAGGAATCAAAAATGACACCATGATTCCATGCATCAGAAGAAGGTCTGATGAGATCACCGTCAAGAGTGACTGAAAAGGAGCTTGTTTTCTTAAGTAGCACTTAAGTGCCAATTTGCAGGAGTTCAGTTTTGTTGCAATTTAATTTTAAAGAGTTCTGTTCCATCCAGGTTTTAATCTCACTGAGGCAAGTTGTGATCTGAGAAAACTCTAATGAAGTTGCACTTTTGATATTGAAATACAGTTGAGTGTCATCTGCATAAAAATGATAACCCAGTCCATAGCTACAAATAATATGGCCAAGGGGAAGCATATAAATACAGAACAAAAGAGGGCTGAGCTCTGAGGAACTCCTTGTGTGACTGGCGCTGAGCTGGATTTGCTGTTGCCAAGACTAAAACTCTTGTTTATCAGTCAGATAGGACTTGAAGTCCAGAGTTCCAGAGATACCCAGCATGTTCTCCATTATGGACAGTAGAATGTCATGTCTAACAGTGTTAAATACTGCACTGAGGTCTAACAGAATTAATATGCTGGTTTGTTCAGAGTCTGCTGCCATAAGCAAATCATTGGTTACCCGAAGAAGAGCAGTTTCACAGCTGTGCTGCGCCCTGAAACCAGACTGAAAGGGATCCATCAAATTATTAGAGGTTAAGTAATTGGTGAGCTGGGAGGCTAAAACACGCTCAAGAAAAGGTAAGAAAAGGTAAGTGGGAAATAGGCCGAAAATTGTTAAGATGGTCACCATTAAGACCAGACTTTTTTAACATGGGGTCACAGAAGCGATTTTAAAAATAGCTGGCATAAACCCAGTGTTGAGGGATGTATTTTATTATTGTCGTAACAGTCGGGTTTATAGCATGAAGGCAGGATTTAAGAAGTGTGGTGGGGATGGGGTCCAGTACACAAGTAGTTGGCCTCATCTTACAAAGCAGGTCATTAACAAATGCTGATGTGACTGGTGAAAATTTAGAAAAGGAGCAGGATGGAGTTGAAAGACAGGGAAGGATATAAATTAATGATGGATTTATGTTAGTTGAATTATTTAGAACTTTAATTTTATTGAGGAAAAAATGGAGGAATTTTTCATAGACTTTAATAGAGAGGAGGTAATTGGGCCAGATGCAGGCTGAAGTAATTTATTACTTACAGAGAACAAAACCCTTGGGTTATCATGGCCACTTTCTATTATTCTGCCATAATGTGTGTTCTTGGCTGCAGTTAGTGCATCCCTGTAAGCCCTTTGATGGTCAGAGAAACCCTGGATGTGAACAGTGAGGCCAGTCTTATGTGACATTTTCTCAAGGCGTCGGCCAGTTGCTTTCATAGATCGTAGCTCTGAATTATACCATGTTTTAAAGGAGCTGTTTTATCTAGTGCTGAACGAAGGGCTGAGTTATAGTGGTCAACAAGACTATCTAGTGCTGATGGAATAGGGGAAGACAGAAAAAGATCAGAAATAGATCCAGCAAGAACAGAGGGACAGATATTTTTACGGTTTCGGCAAGAAATTTGACATTTACAGGTAAGAGGAGGGAGAGGTAATGAGACAGTGAAAAGCACTGATTTAGGGTCAGAGAGTCCCAAATCACTGCTGCGTGGCTGACAGAAAATCCAGATGCGCAGATCAGGTCCAGTATATGACCACCAGAGTGGGTGGGAAAATCAAAATGCTACACCAAGTCAAAAAACAGTCCAGTAAGGATAGGAATTCATTTCTCAGTTTACATGTAGTAATGTCAATATGGATGTTGAAATCGCCAAGAAGAATAACTCTCTTGGAAAGTGAATTTAAGTGGGTTAATAATTCAGTCAAATAAAAAAATCAAATCAAATAAAAAAGATGTATTTCGGGGGGCGATAGACAACAATAAGTGAGACAAGGACCAGATTTTGTTATTAGCTTAAGAGCCAGACACTCGAAAGACAATGGACCATCAATGGGGATTCTTTTGATGCTTAACTTCGATCTAGCAATTACTGCGACTTCTCCGCCTTGTCTTGAGCTGTGAGGCTCTATGAAGTGAATATATCCGGGTGGGGTCACTTCTGTGACAGATGTAAAACCATTTTGGTTTTGCCAAGTTTCTGTGAAGCACAGCAAGCCAAGGTTTGAGTCTGTAATGAATTCTGATAGCACCAGTGTTTTGCCATTAAGAGATCTTGAGTTGAACAGTGCAATATTGTGTGTTGAGGGTTCACTGTGCACAGATCCATGACCAGAGTTTATTTTAACATATTGCAGATTTGGCACACTGACACTCCTATTTCCAAAGCCATGAGTAGGACAGCATATTCCTGAGCAAATGCTTCCGGTGAACTTTTCATTCGCAGCCCAGCTGTGGCGACGACCTGACCTGTGATGTAAATATTTCGGGCGCCGCACAATACCATTGTCTGTTAGGACATTCCAGTCTGACCACTTACTCTGGACAAACTGTTTAATATGAAGGAGTTTGTCACGAGAGTATTTTAACATAGTAGAGAGCAGTACTTATCTGATTGTAGCAGAGAAGCAGCACATCACAGTGGAGAAGGTGAGACGAGAGGCGCAGATGAGCAGCAAGCAGCAGAAAAAGAATAGGAGGAGATATTACAAAATGCACATGAAGATACCAAAATTCGGAGGTTCCAACATACATCCACATACATATAATGCTGGTGACTTATCACAGATCACTTATTACAGGCGGGATCGCACAGAGCCGCATCCAGCTGGGTGCAAACTTCAGATCATTTCTTAGTCATTAAGCACGTATAGAAGGAATCAAGAGCAATCCAGTGTATAAATTATAATCAAGATGACAGACCATCCCCAGCTCAAAGATCGTCATGGTGCAAAGAAATGTTCATAGGGCTCATCCAGTGTGCCACAGAAAGATTCGGTTGTCCCCGAGGCTGCAAACCCAGGCAAGGCAAAGTCCATAAAAGTAAATCCAAATCAACACAGTACGAGTCAATTGCATCTATGAACTATACATACAATAAAAAGAAAGTGAACAATTGCAAAAAGTTTAACACAAATTTTAACGGCAGCAACATGTGTGCGCCAGTGTCCCCTCCACAATTAGAATGAGTATAGATAAATTGTACTCAGTTACTTCTAGAATAACAGTCTGCATCATGTTTTTAACATCATCACAGTTTAATTCATTATCATCCCCCATCATTAATCCAATGAAATACATGTACTTTATTTTTACAAATGACATATACAGTAATTTGTGTGTTAACTGCACATATTACTGTATTATCAATCAAAAACTGAACACAAAGAACAGCATTCTGAGATTATATATTTTAAGTTAACAAAATGCAATTGCACTAGCATTTGGATTACTGCAGATTCTTGATGTTTGACAGTGTCTCTATAGTGAAACATACATTATACAAATCATATACTACAAGCGCTACACAATGTATACTGGTGACTGTAATTTCCCTGCTTTTTTCATAGCCATTTGCAAACTGGATCTCTATAGAGCCATTGGTATTCTAATGTGGGGTAGTGTTTATATTTCTACAGCACTGTCAACAGAAACATAAAACACTAAAAGCTCATGTTGCACTGCTGAAGCAATTTGTTTGCACAGCATCACAAGACTGAGTATTTCTCCCTTAGGAAAAATAAACACAGATCACTTATGGAGCACTCAAAAACCTGATAAGCCCTGGGTGAGTGGATGGAATGTTTTTCAGATATTACAAAGCAGATACTTTTAATTGGGTACCTTTATATAGGTTTATAAATCTGTATAAATAAATTAAAAATAATACTGGGCACAAACAGTGAATAGTATACAGTGGCATGCAAAAGTTTTGTCACCTTTGCTTAAAATGTCTGATCACCAAAAGGCATAATGTTAAAGAGGACACATTTCTTTAATATTACATTTTTATTTCAATCATTCACAGGTATAAAACACCAAAAAAAAATTAAAAATCCTGAAGCAAAAATTTGGGCACCCAACATGGTCAATACTTAGTAAGACTACGTATCACAGCTTGTAAACTCTTTTTGCAGCAAGCGAACAGTCTTTCAATTCTTACATGGGACATTTTTGCCCGTGTGTCCTTACAAAAGGCTTCTGATTCTGCAAGGTTCTTGGGCCATCTTCCATGCACTTCTCTTTTGAGATCTGCTCACAGGTTTTTCAATGATGTTTAGGTCAGGGGACTGTGAGGGCCTGGGCAAGACCATCAGCTTGCACCTTTGAGTTATTCCATTGTAGATTTTGAGGTGTGTTTCAGGTCATTATCGTGTTGTAAAACCCATCCTCTTTTTAACTTCAAATTTATTTTTTTTTTTACAGGTGGTGTGAGGTTTGCTTCGAGAATTTGCTGATATTTGAGTCCATTCTTCCCTCTGTCAATGATATGTCCTGGGTGCCACTGACTGCAATACAAGTTGCAGACATAGTTGGAGATGGGTTTTTTTCCTGGAGTTTGGCCCCCTTTTTCACTAAACATTCCTTTGCAAATTGTGGCCAAAAGGTTCTATTTTGACTTCATCAGTCCACCGGACTTGTTTTCAAAGTGCATCAAGGCTTGTTTTGATAAGTTAATTTGCAAACTTCAAGGGGCTGAAATGTGTGACTAGGATTCAGGAAAGGTTATCTTCTACTGACTGTACCATGAAGGTCATATTTGTTCAGGCATCACTGCACGGTAGAACACTGCAGCACCACTCCAGAGTCTGATAATCTTCCTGAAGGTCTCTTGCATTCAAATGGGGGGTTTATTTGCCTTTCAAGCAATCCAATGAGCAGTTCTTTCAGTTCCTATTTACTGACATTTCTTAACAACAGTACAAACTGAGGAAACAGCTACCTGATAACGCTTTGCTATCTTCTTGTAGCCTTCTCCTCCTTTGTGAGCAGAGGAGCCCACAGCTGCTGATTGTTGGGACAAGGTTTGAGGAGCCAGAGAATTTATACAGTTTTGCAATTTGCATCACCTAATGTTTCCTAAAGATAACTGTGAACAAGTCATAGCCCTAACAAACTAATTAAGGTTGAAACCTTGGTAAAAATCATAGGACTGTATCTTGGTGTGCCCAAACTTTTGCATGGTTCTCCTTTACTTTTTCACCGTACACTTGTATAAATCAAAAACAATAAACTAATCTTGCATTAAATGCTAAAAGTAAATTTGTCATCTTTAACTTTATGTCTTTTGGTGATCAGTTCATCTTCTGCTCACTTAACTATTTACTGTAACACAGATTTTTGCATGCCACTGTATACATCTAAATCTTGAAAAAGGCAGGTCTGCTTACCAGCTTGGATGAAACTCTTGTCAGATTTAGTTCATGACCCTCATGAAGCTGACAAGAAAGTAAAACTCAATCATGTGTTGAAAGAGTTTTTCATGTGGTATAAAATTGCTGCCTCCTTCCATGGTCTAATCCCGTACTACACAGAGCTATGTATCAAAAGATTACCTTTTTTTAATTTTCTTAAGCACTTACACTAAGCCTCTTACATTACATACATGACTTAATGGTATTTCATATAGAGGTGTCCCATTGTATTTTACTGTAGGCAGGATGGCCTCTGAGGAATGTACTAATAACATGTTCAAACTATAAAGAGTCAAGAACATCAAAATTCTGGACTCTTTTACTCCAATACATTTTTTCATTATTGGGAGCTATACTAGAGCATGAAAGAATCTACCCTTTTCTTTTAATTGCATAATATGACTTCTAAGTTCATATGAATGAACAGTTTTATGTTCAAACTTTTCCGTAAGACCACTGTCAACATGGGTTTTGGTGCACATTTCAATCTTCCTTGGATATGAGCAGTTGTATTTTTGCCTGCATTTTGTTTTGTACAATTATTATGGCATACATCTAATGTACATAGAGACAGTCTTTGGCATGACAAACACCTGTTTCCAATTAACCTGTTCACCTGTGGAATGTTCAAAACAGGTGTTTTTTGAACATTCCACAACTTTCCCAGTCTTTTGCTGCCCCGTCCCAGCTTTTTTGGAACGTGTTGCAGGCATCAAATTCAAAACGAGTGAAGATTTGCAAAACAACAATAAAGTTTATCAGTGTGAACATCAGATATCTTGTCTTCGTAGTGTATTCAATTGAATATAGGTTGAAAAGGATTTGCAAATCATTGTATTGTTTTTATTTACGTTTTACACAACGTCCCAACTTCATTGGAATTGGGGTTGTATTAGCCAACACCCTGTAAGCTTGCAAACACAACTGACTTTTGGAGTCAAGTAACAACTGTGAATGTGTTACTAACTACAGGACAACTGAAGGATAAACAACAGGTACTACAGAGGAATGACAGGTGTCATGGAGGTCTGGCAGGAGATGAAACTGCCTCTTGGCTGCTACAAGAACACTGTTCCAAAAGGGAAAGGATGGGAAAGTTTTTAAAATATTGGATAAACTGAGGTTACCTTAGAGACCCTGAATTTTAAAGGTCTGCTCAAAGTTTAAGGGTACAGGGAAACAAAAACTAGAAGAGGCATATACAGACATATATAGGACATTTGCTAACACTGACAGATGAAATCAGTAAACACAAAATTTCCCAACCGGGCATACATGCTTAAAGTAATAGTGTGGAAGCCTTTTTGCCTATTATTTGTCACACCACATGGTAGGCAGAGACTGCAAACTTGTTGAAGGCCGATACAGTGAAAAAGCCAAGGTTTTAGTTTGTCAGCTATTAAGATACTTTGTTTTCTGCCTTTGTGTGCAATAGTCATATGTGCCCGAGAACTTAAATGCATAGGTTTTGTACACTTTTATCCACCTCAGTAACATTCTGCATGTGGAGAGATACCACAAAGGCTCCCAAGAGAAAAAGCACATAGTCACAAACCTAGAATATAGACCAATTAAGTGACCGACTCTAGGTCACACAAATTAGCAATGGCAGGGATTCTACTGGCAGAATTAAAGCCAACAGTTATAAAACACAGGGCGTAGTATAGAGCAGAGTACAGAAAGTGGAGAGATGGAATTGCAAGACACATATTTGGATCTGACAAATAAACATTATCATGTAAGATTACATCATTCTTAATTTAAAGAGCACTACTTCTTACAACATTAGAAGGCAGGTTTACTTATGGTAAATATACATGAGAGTAGGATTATAAAATCAAAATTCTTACCTTAATATAATAAAGTGTAACTTAAAGAGAAAATTGACAATCAATTTTAGAACAGTGGTTTCTTTACCTCACCCTAATATAGGCATCCTATCACTTCTAAACATGGTGTACAATGCTATATCATGTTTAAATGCTCTTTTTGAAGGTTATTTTAAACAACACTGTCTTCCTTTTCTGGTTGATTAGCATGTACCATTCTGTGTTTTACTCTTTCAAAGTATTTTAGGACTGCATTGTCTGCCCAATTGCTTTGTTCCTAGATCTGCAATTGTACTACCTAGAGGACTGTGTGTTACTGATTTTGTTTATATGCTATTGAACCTGTCGTCTTTGACTTAATGTTGTCACATACTGGAGCTTTTTAACAGAATTTGTCTGACCATTGTTTTGTCAGTTTAATAAATTTAAAAATAACCATTTTAGTGTCCTTTTCAACACAAGCTTCACTACTTCACCTGCTGCATCCGGAATGCAGTTTCATGTAACTTTACCTATAGCTTCTTCCATGACAGGACAGCGTTTTGCTGCCTTAATCATAACTGACTGCTGTGATGGAACATATTTCCTACAAAAGTGAGGTATTATCAAAAAACTGATTAAAGTTGCCCCTGTTACACTCATGCAATAACTACAAATGAAAAACAGAACATTTTTAAAGAATCAAACTAGTTCAGTCTTATATATTATTCCTTGATGGCTAGCATTTGCGGTATCATTGAATTGGCACCAAGGTACATTGCAGTATTTAACATGGCTACTACCGAGTCTATCAATCATCATTAGTTGTGTTTTTTTTTTTTTAAATCGCTTGTATTATATGAAAACCCATAAAAGCAAAAGAGAAAAAACAGTGGTATAAAAAGTGAAAAGGGGTCCTTCCACAGTGACTAATTTAGTAATTTCTGGTGTAAAGTATCTCCTATAGGAATGCTCACAGACTTTCAAATATATATTATACATATATAAACTTAAGTTAAGACCTGTGTGAGTGTGTGTATGCAGCAGTCCGCTCTGCTCATGCTCAACTACAGCCACTAGATTGCACAGGCATACACATTTACATTTCTCAGCGCTTGCATGCGCACTTCAGACTACGAAACACCTGCATGCAGCAAACACCACTGCGCAACAACGTCATGCTAATAACACAGATGAAGAGACATAACGTGAAATGAAATAATCACCGCAGCTCAACAACGTGCAAGTGAAACACCTCAGCAACACAGGGCAAGGCTTGAAGTTTTCCCTAAAAACATTGACTACCTACATGTATTTTCTCGAGACAAATAAGGCTAATATGCCAGTGATACAGCTAAGATATGGTATCACCAGTGTCTTTTTACAAAAGTCAGTGGGGCAGCAAAGACATATGGATCCACGCCCTCTGCACTGGGTAATTCTTAAAAAAGTTAACGGACGCCCCTCCACTTTCACGAATATAGCAAAACTGCTAGGGAGACTTTGGGTTCTTTTTGTCCTGATGACCACAGGCAGCTAGTTAGAATATATTTGAAGTATGCACATGTAGTTACGTTTAATATGAACATTCAAATCTCAATTGTTGATTAATCTGACACAACTTCATGAGAGAGCTAATTAAATATAAAATTAACCTTTTCTTTTATGGACTAAAAAGTGTTGTAGACCCTGAACTACAATGAACAGCTAGCCAAAACACCTTTAGTGTACACTGTAATTAGATAAAGAAAAATTGGAAAAGATACACAGCTTTTTGAGATCTCTTATCAAGTGCATACTTGTGTATAAAAAACAAGACTAAGGAATCCTCATATATAGAACAAAAAAAAAAATTTAGAATAATGAAAAAGCTAAAATACGAAACAATGAAGTCTGCCTAAATTGGCCCTACATGAGAGTGCCCTGGCGACCTGTCCAAAGCAAGTTTCTGCCTTGAAGCGGCTCAGGCTCCTGCAAACCTGAATTGGTTAAGCAGGTACAGAAAATGGATGAAAGGATGGATAAATGGATGGATACAAAACACAAAAAGAGCTAATTAATGATTTGTGGTTTTTAATTTTGGAGTATCCTTTCCATCTGCAATTGTATTTTCAACCTGGAAAGATCTTTGCTTATTAGTAGCTGTATGTTTCAAAGTGTACTTGTACTTTGAAATTTGCTTTGAAATTTTAAACTCTTAAAACATTGAAAACAATACTCAGGTTTTACATGAACCATAACAAAGAAGATTAATCACCAAACACTTACAGTACTTAAATGAATACTCCACCCAAAAGTATATTTTGTTTATGTTATTTACCACATATAGTTTATACTGATGGCTGAGAAAAACCTGTAATTTAATGTTTTCATGCAGAATGGATATAAAAAAAAATTCTGATACAACAGGCATCTATGGCAATCAATGCTGGTCAACAGCAAACTGTATTAAAAAGTCCATCAAGAAATATCATGTTACTCTTGTCACACAGTCGTATGCTCACAATGTCCCATGACATGTATTTTTAGGAAAATATTATTAAATAAACCATCTCAGAATAAAATGTACTGGCGAACAAAAATGGAATGTGCTCAGATGTGAACGAGAAGGACTGAGCCAGGTTCCAAAATTGTTTGTACTGAGTTTGCACATTCTTACTATGTTTGTATAGGATCTTTCAGTTTTTCTTTTAACATCTCAAAGGTACATCCGTTAGATTAAATGATCACTGAAAAATGGGTTCAGTATAAGTGCATGAGTGATAGGTTTGTTATTTGCTGTTTTGTGGTACCTAGTTCTACTGGTATAGACTCATGGCCCAAGCAACTCTGTGTTCAAATAAGTTGGTTGAGAAAATAATGCAACTTCGTTCATTTGATTTGCCAGTCAACAAAACAATCATGCTTAAGTTCAATATTTCGGAATACAATCCTATCCTAAGAGACATTTTTAGTTGCCAAAATAAATAATTATTTTCATGTCCAGTTCTTGTAAATCTCCCTAAGTAAGGCATTCATATCTTTCATATTTAATATGCTGGTGTTGAATGCTAGTAACTCATCCCAAAACCTCAGCATATTCCATTATAAGGTATTGTAGCATATTCCTTTTTAATATGTAATTTATAATAGTGGATACAAATAAAAAATAAACGACATGACAGTCATTATGTAAGCATGTACATGACATTTATGGTGAAATAAAAAATCCCAACATGTTACCCGAGACTCATTTGAAACCAATTGGTTTTACCGCAAATAAGTCAAAGCCATGATTTTATAGAAGAGTTCCTACCTCAGTGTGCTGTTTATAGCCCCCAGTTGATTTGCTTGCACACAGTCTTCCATCTCCTTCATTTTGTTTGCAGCCTCTGAATACTATAAAACAGTTTATTTCAGTTAACGACGAACAAGAGACTCATTTATAATTGATTGAAATCCCAAATTAAACAAATACAACTTCATAGAGACAGTGGCCTGAAAGATGCTTCAAAGGACATTACTTACCCCTATATAAGCTGGCAACACTAACGTATTTATTTACTCACTGTTGAGGAGCCTAACCAAATAGTTTTCTGAACATATGGATTTTGATTAGTTATGTGCACACCCTCTGCAACCACAGCAAATTAAGTGTAAGGACAGGAAATTAGATTTGAGCTGTGTAGCATGTGTTTGGTTCCTAAGGCTAAAAGCTAAATTGAGGTTCCAGTTTTTTCCCACAGATCAGAAAGACAGAGTTACAATTAAATAGAAACTTGGCATGCCAACAATACAACACATTTCATTAATGAGAAGAAACCATTCAATCCATCAAGCTTACTTGCTTAGTTAATTGCTAAGCTTCATCAGAACTTTAAAAGATTGTCAAGGTTTTTGATTTTGAATTTTTTGTCTGTCTGCATCAATGCTTTATCATATATCTTGAATGGATCTCTTAATTTCAACCAGATCCACAAGTATGGAATTAACATACAAGTGAAAAAATTCTGCAGGACCAACTTTATCAATTTAAAAAAAGTTCTTAACACCTAATTGATTTAAATGTAACAGTTTTTACAATATATTCCAACATTTTATTTTCCTTGTTTTCTGTAAACTGTACATTGTATGGGGAATGAGTGCACTATGAAAACGTAAACCACTGAATCCTTTTCAGAGTCTACTTCCAGTGGCTCAGTATCAGCCTTCTTTGTATTAAAAAATTATTGCACATTTTATCTGCATGTAGCATTTGATCTTGTCAGTATTAAGATGCCTATTTCAAATGTATTCCACTTTGGAATATTGTCTCCAGATTATTTTAAAATGTGTTCTACTGTGGCCTCAGTGTTTGCTGTTCCACTAATTGTGGTATTACCTCTTAATTACAAGAATGTACTCATAATATGAGACAATGGACACTAAAGGTCCAAAATGAATAAACCATTTTATCCATATAATATACTGTAAGATATAATGTCAAATACAAATGCCAATGAGATTCCCTCCTAGCCTCATTCTATGTGAAGCTATTCTCTTGGCCATACTCTCTGTAATCATCAACCTGAAATCCAGATTTGTAAGGCACTTCAGATGTCACTGGCTTCTAACTTCAGCATTAACCTTTTCAAATATTTCTAAGATGTATGCCTTTATTTCCCTTCCTGTAGTCTGTTCATAAAGTCTAACAGAGTGGTTTGACATTGCCACTTATGCACTCACGTTCACTCTTATTTAGAATTTTTACACAAATAGGCATCATATTTAATTCAATTTTTGCTTCACCATAGGTGAATTACAGTATATGAAAAGCAATCTAAAATATTTGATTATCAGTTTTTCAGACTGACAGCATATATATTGAAACAGCACTTCTAAGTGTAACAGCCTAAGGCTTGATAGATTTGTATATTAAATTAACAATTAATAATTTTCTTAGAGAAATAAAATTACAGATGGAAAAGCTATATTTACTATTTTTCACATACACTGGCAACATTTCAATTTCTCTACTATTTGTTTCGGTAGGAGCTAAAATTAATTATGTATGTGATGATGAACAGTTCACCTAGAGCCACATATATCTCCAAAATCTAGGAAAAAAACAATCTTTTACCTTGAATTTTGCTTTGTACCTACTGTATAACAAGTGCTTTAATTAGAAACAATATATACACTAACAGAAAACTGTTCAGAATAACACAAAGATTACTAAGCTAAGTCTGTAAAGCTGTGAGAAAGGGATGGTTATGTAGACTCTATAAAGTTAAAGCCTGAAAGGTTACATATAATGTTCCCATGTCCAACTCACACTGTATAACTGTTTTGTAAATGGCTTAAATTAATTTTATTAGGATAAACTCTTTTGTACTAACAATAATATTCTTCCTTTGGTCAACTAAGGCTTGGATTCAAATCAAGCCGTAAGTGTCAAAAAAGCAATTAAACCTATTTATACAATTGAAATGGCCAATCACAACATAGCTTTGTTACCTCCTGTCTGATATTACTCAAATAAAAATCACCAACTAGAAAGACATATAAAATCACTACAGCAAGAGTTAAATCATTACTTTTTATCTGAGACCACTTTCAATATTACTCTGGAATGTTACTGGTTTGTTTGAGAGAATAATGTGTAATCATAATGTCCTTGAGATTAAAGTATATCAGACTGTTTATGTAAAATGATGATACCTACTTTATTATAATTCCCAGCTTTGATTCCAACTGGAACTTTGCTCTGAAAAAAGAAAAACATAATAAATAACATGAAAATAAACACTAGCCAATGATCAGCAAAAACTGCTGCAAGTCAACCAACCAAACAATTTTTTTCCCATCATATTAAATCTAGCACATTATGGGAACAGTATACAGAATACCTTATTTTCTTTGCTGCTTTTTTTGATATGTCAAAGATTTTTGGAAAAATATAAAAAAAATTCATTGCTTATTTAACATCAAATTACAAAATATAGCAAGAGGAAATTAAAGACACAAACTATCAGGTAGATTTAGGACTTGTACAATAATCTATATGTACTACTAATTTTTTATGTGATAAATCTGAGAGCTGTCCCTTTTAAACAATGCATATTCAGATATTATGGATTTATTACTTAATAAAGGGACTAGCTTAAGCATGTAAATTTCTGCTTTTCATCCCGCTGCTGAAAATTAAAGTTTATGTGATGTGTAAGCATATAAAGAATTTTATGGATTCTGATTTGTTACTCCTTATGCTCTATACGATTTTTGCAGCTTAGTACAGAAAGATAATCCTTTTGACAGCACTTTTTGTGTGTGTTAGAGAAAATATAAAGTAGCGAACAACAAACTGGATATGAAGAGAAGTTTAATGTCTATCCTAAACAAATGTGCAACTCCCCAATGTCCTATGCTTTAGCTAATAGTGGAGTAAGAGACATTAAAAATCTGCACAACGCTGTTACTACTTTCTGTTGTGTTAAGGTTTCTCCAAAAGGGATGGGTAAAATTATAAATATCTTTAACAATTCAATACTTATATAAACAGAGAAGACAAAAGTATGGAGGGATAGAAAATCATAAACAAGCAAATAATAAATTATATATTGGACTATATACTGTCGTAACCAAAACAAGAATTACATACTTGAAAAAGCACACCACCATAAATAGAAAATCTTTCAGTTTTAAATCCCTTCCATGAGGCACTCTCTTGGAACAGTTTTAGCTACAGGCTCATTTCATCACAGTGTGCTAAGAAGCTTCTCTGTGGGTCTTTTCAGATCACTGCTAGAAGACAAGTCAATGCTTCCACCCAATGTACTCATTAATTAATATTTATTTACTTATCAACTGATTGATTGGCTGTATTATCTGTCCTGTGAGTCTGTATCCTTTCTCACCCCACATGTACAGTACCTTCTAGAGACATCTATGCGCTTTCTTAATCCAGTCCAGTAGAGGATACTTATTCTAGGTACCAACCCCACAATATTGGCACTAGCACTCAATGAAAAGCCCTTACTTCTCTCTCTCTCTCTCGCTTCTTGGAAATCTTTTGATAACTTCATTCTTCTTGAGCTCTTGAATTGTGGAGTAACAGTTAATCTGGTCCTAACACCAAGAAATGGCTATCTATTACCAAGCACATGGACAGACAGATGTCCAACAACTGGTGATGACCAGAACTCAACTTTTATTGCTGGCTGGGTGTGAACCTCTGACTTTTACGGTGCTTCTGTTCATTATCGTTTCTCACAAACTCAAAGGTGGAGCTGGACATTATTAGCTCATCTACAGTGTATATTCTCTTGAAAACTGTCATTGGATCATTTCTATATGTATATCAAATTATAATCAATAAATTCTGGATGACAATGTTTAAAAAAGTAAGATTTTTTTTTTAATTTACTGTATTAGGAATTGCCAGACAAAAATATGAAGTACCCATATTGCCACTCTGTCAACACTACCGGGGGAAAACACTGAATGGGGATATAATTAGAAAATAAAAATCAACATCTAATATCCTTGTGAATATCTGAACCAAACAAAATCTTATTTTTAAATACCATTAAACATAAAACCATAAAAAAAACACACCTCAGGGCAAGGCTCTACATGGCAATCCTTGATAGAGCAATGCCCATCATCTGGCCAGAAGGGGCATGGTCTCTTCAGGTTCACCTGTCACAGGGAGACACAAAAAGCTATTATCAAAATTACCAAGGCATTCTTTTAAAACCCCTTCAAAAATGCATGAGTGATCAAAATCTTAAACAATAATTAAAACGCATTAAATATTTACTAAAAGAAAATTCAAAATTAATTCTGTTCCCAGCCAGTTTCTCTTTGGAACCTGCAATTTCTTCCCAGTGTCCATAAGGGTTTTTCTTCAGGTACTTTAGTTTTTCACCAATATTATGTAACATGCATGTTATCTAAACTTATGATTATAACCTGGCCCAGTGTGTATGTGACTATGCATGACCTTCAGTGGTTTCAGCAAGGCCGGTTCATGCCTTGTGTCCTGTTCTGTGACAATGGACCCTGCATCCCTGAACTGGAATAAACAATGTTAAAAAATGGAAAAGTGGATGGATTAAATTTATACTATAATTAAAATATTTACATGTGAGACCTCACTATTGAGAACAATCTACTATCCCACCTTTATTAATATCTCTTTGCTACCCTTGCAGCAAAAACTTTGTATTAAACTCAGAGCAAAAAGGTTATTTGCTGCTAACAAAACTGCATAGCAGACCATACAGTGGTGCAGTGGGGAGCATTACTGCCTGACCAATCCAGCATCCTGGGCTTGAATGCCACAACTGGGCATTATCATCATTGTGGATTTTTTAACTATCTCCCTATGTCTGCATGGACAGTCATACAGGTATTCTAGTTTTCTTACCATAGCACCAATAACATGCTGGTTAGAACAAAAGGTGATTCAAAAGTTGGCCTGGAAAGACTTCAGCTCTATGCACATTTGAATTGGATTAACTTAGTTTGAGAACATTATGTTAACATCCTTTGCTAGATATTAGCTGTTTGTGAAAACACCTTGCAGCTATCAACTTCTATGCAGCAGTCTTCACTGAGATCTATAATCAAGTTTCCACACAGGATGAACTACTAATGGGGGAGGGGTCAACAACTCAAACATTCTCAATATAAAGAGATTTTCTGAATTTGAATATTATACTTTCACTCTCTAGTGAGCAGAAATTGTAAAATGTTTTTAGAACGGAACTTTTCCTTAATTAAAGAACATGAAAACATTTTACAGATTGTGTTTCACTCTTGTGGGATTTGTCCAAAAATCTTTCTCTCTGAACAAATCTATCCAGATTTCATTATTTGCATATGAAGTTAAATGTTTGCAGTCGGACAAAAAAAAAAAAAACAAAAAAACATTGGGCCCAACTATAATAATCCTAAATGAGAGAAATGAAAGCAAACAGATACATAATGACAATAATTTAACCAGGTTTATTGAAGGCAAACAGATACATAATGACAACAATTTAACCTGGTTTATCAGAACTAAATAGCATTATTTAAAAAAATTATATAAAAGTTAAACTTTCAGAATGTACAGATGATGCATTTACACTATGTAATTAATGCAAAAAAAAAATCATTTTTTAAATTATGCAATCTGCTAGCCATTTCTTTTTGTCTAGTTCAAGTGTTTTGCTTTAATATAAGTTACACGTTTCACAACATTTACAAGACTGGAATTCCCCTTAAAACGGTCATCAAAAAAACTTTCAGAAATGTACTATGGATGGTTATTTTACAATACATTTGAACCCTCTTAATCTGGACCCTAAAGGTCCAGACTTTCTTTTAATCTGGACAGGATTTTCCATCATGGGAAAATTTTTAAAAAAATAGAGAAAGAATGTGTGTAAGGAATTATAAAAATAATGGACTTATTAGTCATTTTCTGTAAATTATATATTTAACAGCATCACCTCACCTAGCTAAGTTTATATTAACAGCATCATTGTAAACATGGCATGTACAATTATGTGAACATGAAGAAAATCAGAACAATTAAAGTCTTTTTTCATCTAGTTATTGTAACGTTTTAAATACTGTACTGACTCTGTGCCATTACCAGGACATATGTATTACATCTCATATGCAGTCCAAGGATGCATGCAACAAGTGCTAGCTTTTTTGTGACACCGTGAAAAACCTTTTAACTAAAAGTGGTAATTTTTAACAAAATATTTTATGAAATTTACCATTTACAAGCAGGCACATGATTCTGGCTTGTGCTTAATGAAATTCCAAGCTAAAAAAATATTATTTCCTTGAGTGAAATTAGCTTCTACAATATCCCCAAATCTTCAATGACTCAAAAAATACTTACTTTATAATATCGAAAGTAATCCCTTTCTATAAGTTGCCGCATCTTGGGAAAGATCTTGAAATTGTTGAAAACATCAATGCTTTCTATGTCACAAAAGCAGTCATCTAAGACACCTGTCAACTAGAAATGCACAAGAATATTTAGTTAAGAGATGCAGTAAATCACAAAGCCTGCAAACGTGTGATTTTTACCTTAAGTAAGGCCTATGTTAAAATCTGCTATACAAGAGAAAAGAAAAACACACATATATGGCCAAATGTTTGTGGGCACTTGACCAACACACCATTAGCTTGTTAGATATCTCATTTCAAAAACATGGCAATTAATATAGAGTTGCTCACAACTTTGCAGCTATAACAGACTCCATTAATCTGGGAAGGCTTTCCACAAGATCTTGGAGTATGCCTGTGGAATTTTGTGCCCATTCAGATAAAAGAGCACCTGTGAGGTCAGGTTCTCATGTTGGGATGAGAAGACCTGGCCCGCATACGAAATTTCAACTCTTCCCAATGGTGTTCAACAGGGTTGAGGTAAGGGCTTGACTTACTCCATGTCTTTATGGCCCTGGCTTTGTTTATAGGGGAACAACCATGCTAGAGCAGAAAAGGGCCTTGCCCAAAACATTGCCACAGAGTTGGAAGTGCACAATTGTCTAAAATGTCTTTGTATGCTTTAACACTAATAATATCCTTTACTGGAACCAAAGGGCCTAGTACAAACCATGACAAAAAGTCCCAAGACCATTAACCATGCTCCACTAAGCTTTACAGTATGCACTATGCAGTCCAGAAGGTAGCATTCACCTGACATCCATCAAACCCAGGTTCATCTATCACACTGCCAGAAAGCAAAGTGTGATTTATTACTCCAGAGTATGCCAGAGTCTAATGGTGTCATGCTTTACGAAACTCTAGCAGATGCTTGGCATTGTGCCTAGTGACCTTAGGCTGGTGTGCAGCTATTCGACCATGGAAACCTGTTTCATGAAGCTCCTAACGCACAGTTGTTATACTGGTGGTGTTTACAGGGGTAGTTCGGAACCCTACTGTGAGTGATGCAACAAAGGATAGCCGAATGTTTAACACGCTATGTGCTTCAGCAATTGGCAGCTCTGCTCTGTAAGTTTGCGTGGTCTAACACTTTGTAGCTGTTGTTGTTCCTTGACACTTTCACTTCACAATAATCAGCAGTTAAACAGTTAGCTGGGGAAGATCTGGAAGAGCAGAAAATTTAGGTGGTATCTTATCACAGTGCCATGTTTAGTCTCCAAGCACTTCAGTTCAGCCCATTTATTGTGCCGCCAATGTTTGTAAATGGAGATCGCATGGCTATGTAGTTGAATTTATACTACTGTTTACAATCAAACACCAAACCTCAATAATTTGAAGGTGTCTCCACATAACGAAAAAATTTGTTTTGTGGAAATCTCTTCTGTTTGCTGCACATAAACATGGAGAGAGCATTTCTGAATGTAGCCAAGGGAAGCTTTTTAAATTAACATGAAGACATTATTCAAAATAAAGATGCTCCATTTTAATGAAAGTTATCTCTTTGTCAGTATTTGGATTTGTGATGCACATGGGAAGCTTAAAACAGACAAACTTAAAATAATTTGCAAGCTGTCTAAAGTCTTACTATCACATAAAACAGTTATGACAACCTTCAGCTATACCATAACATCAATGTTAAAGTTCTATGCGCCAACAACTTACCCAAAAGGTCAACCAACACTTCATCACAAATTTTAAGTATACTGTGCTTGAATGTCTCTGGACGTAAGTTACAGGTTAGAGGTCTGCTGTCCCACAAATAAATATTGGTTCGGAAAAAGGTATTATGGGTGCCCCCAGAACATGGAACTAAACAAAACTGTACCACTGGTGTGGAACATGTACATATTAGGAATGGGTATTTCAAATAACTCTGCATACCAATACCTTGAAATAATAATCATCAATATATAATTTTATACAGATGTGTCATGTCTCGAAAGAAAACTTTATAAATATCCATTCATCCATCTTCTTAACTCACTTTTCCAGGGCATGTTGCAAGGCAGCAATGATTAGGTGCAAAGTCTAAGACAAGGACTAGAAAAGGCGCCACTCCATTCACAGGATGAATACATGAGTAATCATTTTGTAAATTTGCCTCTTTTTGTGTGCTCATATAAAATTTTGACACAGAAAGCCTGGTGCATTTTCCACTGTTATTCCAGTATGTGGTGCACAAAAGGCAGTTACCCTTTAAACAGAATACACAATGTTAGTGCTATATGCATGTGTATTAGATGAATAAAGATAAATAAAGCTATAGAGTAAAACTTAATTGAATCCAACAGTATTTGTGAGGTGGTTATATTATTTAGAAAAATCTGAACAAAATGAAAACTTGTTTTGGTGTCTATCCCTAGTAAACGTGTCTATTAGGTAACACAACTTACCATAGTCTTGTATACTGTATTTCTATGTACATGAGCGAATATATTGTACTTAGCTAGAAGAAAATATCAAAAGATCATGAGAATTACATAATGCATTAACTGCACCCAAGTTAGGAACACTTTTACAAACTTGATAAATGAATTTGTGATGTGTCCACAGAGCTCGCTTATCAAATGTCATAAGCACAAAACAATTTCAATACAGTTCAAATAGACACAATAAGATCAACAATGGTTTGACACTATGTAATTTTTTGGTCAAAAATCTTATATAGTGTACTTATTCCTTTACAAGTTAATTATTTTCGCACAGAGAGCAGGGTTGCCAGATTCCACTAACATATGACAATCCAATCACCCACAAGCAGCAAACATTTGCGAACATCACTACTTTGACTGGCAAACTAATATTTAATTTGCATGAGTGGGCAGGGCTAGGTTGTTCAATTTTGAGATTAATTTTCTCAAACGGCTGAAGTCTATCAGAGGTTAAAAAAACCTACAGACCAAAGTGTACAAAGGAAAAAAGTTAAAAGGTCATTTTCAAGCTGAGGAGAAACTAATGTATGCAACTTCTGTGTGAGAATAATCTGTAACCTTTCTTCCTCCAATAAATATATGACACCACTAAACCCAAGCAACATAATTCCAAACTCAAGAGGAAAACCCAACACTATTGTCACAGAGGAACTATCCTTTTAAAAATATGCTTCTGTATTTTAAAGTTTTATTATAAGAGTGGAATTCAAATAAGAAATGATAACTTACCAACTGCTAACGAATTTGACCTTCATATTGTCTCAAAGAACAGAAGCAAACAATTATTTTAGATTATCTTCCGATATTTTCCAATATTTATTTTCATTTTTTAGAATAGTTATATTTTCCCGGTGATTACAAAAGTAGTAGAGTTATTACAAAAGCAGTTCCTGTACTTGAGTTGGCCCACTTCCGCATTACTGTTTTGGACACCCTTTTGTGACTTTTATTTTTTAATAAACTGTTTTATCAGCCATAATTGGTTGATACTTTCTGCAGTGACCAATTCATCAATAACTGGGCAGCAGTAGCTGTTGCTACAAGGTCAATGGTAGAATGAACTGCAACTATCTGTGAAACTGACAGGCTTTAAAATTTCAAAGAAGGGGTAGTGTGACTGTGTAATATTTCTCTGTTATAAGTTGGAAACAAATGAATCTAAAGGGGCATAAAAATGTAATAGACATTTTTTCTACAGATGTACTCACAATTTCAAGAAAAATAGCCCAAAATGAAAAGTCATAAGCTAAGCACTTACTTTGGTGCTCCAAAGTAATTTGTCAAGTCAATAGCCAAATTAAGATTTGCTTTTGTGTAGGTATACATGGGACTGTGCTGTCACATGATCTAAATTGTGAAGATAAACTGTATTACTAGGTTGTACAATTTGTTCAATTACTAATATGTCCAGGGTAGAGGAATTGTTAACACCAGGGAAATACACTCTGTGAACATGCTGGGTTCCTTGAATGAGCATTTATCTAGGACACCTCCCAGACACAGACAGAAATAGACTATAGGGCAGGTAAACCACGCACTGTTAAGGCTGTCAGTCCTTCTGCTAAAATAATCTAGCGAGGCCAAGAAAAAAACACTGCCTACTTATTAGAAGGCAATGGACCCAGGCATTAAACCACTCCTGAAAAGTTGGTTAAAACGGTATTTTTTCATATCTGTCCTTGAATGCAGAATTAGTGATTTGCTACTTGCCTTAAAGAAACATTCACTGTACATAAAATTTCCCAGTTGTTAACACATTAACTAAGCTCTATATCAAGAATTAAATATTTCCATATTCAAATATATATATAGCCAGCATTAATGATTTAAATATACCCATGTAAAACAGGTGCACCTTTTCCAGACACTAAAATTGTAAAAAGTGTTACGCAAAAGTTTAGCATTTTCTCCCAGGGAAGGTAAGAAATGCCTAAAGCACTGGCTGTAAATGCAAAATTTCCATTTTCACAGTCTTGATCTTTAGCCTGTTCATGAAAACATCATTCACTGTTACATGAAAAATAAAAATACAACTGATACAACTGGGAGGTAGTAGCGAGTCCAACAGTTGCAAAAAAGATCCTATCCATATATTGCATGGCGAACTTACACAACTATTTCTTCTTTATTTAATTGGGGTTTACCACAATTTCTACTGATCTAGGAACTAACAGCAATAGCTGTTTTTGGAAACTTGCATTTTCAATCACTATGTGTTTAAGTTAAAAAAAAAAAAAAAAAAAAAAAGCTGACCCACCCATTATTATTGCAAAAAATGTTTCGTACAAAGTAGTGGCATACATATACTCGATTAGCTTCCGTTTTGTACAAAGTAGTGGCATACATACACTTGATTAGCTTCAGTTTTGTACAAAGTAGTGGCACACATATACTTGATTAGCTTCCATCTGAAAAAACTATACCAGCTTATTACTCTTGTATCTTTGTAAAAATGATGAACAATTTCACCCAAATTATTAAATATGAACTTTACCAGTCAGAAATGCTTTTGAGATCATATTAGTTATATCCAAAGAAAAAAAATAGTCAAAATGCCCATTATTATTGCATATTAGTACAATTTGGGCTATTTTTTTCAAGCTCCCACACAACCTAATTGGATAAAGAAAAAAAGATTAGGTGAAAAAGCATTACAGGAATGTAAAGTTTTGAAATTTAATACAAAATGCATTTACAGGGATGAAATAAGCAGGGTAAAAAAGCTTTTGAAAGATGTGCTGTGAAACTGCATGCTGTATACCTAACATTTGAATTGACATTAGTGCCTTACTGCCCAAAAAACACACAACATACTCAGGATATCCAAAAAGAGGATCCAAGGGGTAGGGTGGGGAATTCTAAATCCTCTGAACCAATACAGCAAACTTCTAACTGATGAAGGATATTTTTGTAATTTCTGCAAAGGACAGCTTTTAATACACATCTATTTTTTTTAAAAATTGACAAATAAATGTTCTCCTAGAATGGAAAAAATAAAACAAGTGCATGTAAGAAAATGCTTTTAATTTTTACACCCCAAAGACGACTGTGTTAGGTTAATTGACAATTACAAATGTCCATCTATATGGGTATGTGTACAAGTGGACATCTGAGACAGACTGGTACCCTGTCTGAGCTGTTTATTGCCTCCTGTCCACTATTGCTGTAATAGACTCTGGCCCACCTGTGACTATGTAATGCACTGGGCAGGTTGAAGAATTCTAATAATTTTGCTATAAATTAAAGTAGGTTAGTTTAATAGGCAACTCTAAATTAGCCCAGTGTAAGACTAAGTGTGTGCATGAGTGACAGACAAGCAGCCCTCCAGGGCTGGTTCCTTCTTCACATATGTTGTCAGCATACACTCTGGTTACCCACAACCTTAAACTAAATCATATGCTTAGATAACAGACAGGTATTTTTTTTTAATAAACATTGACTTGCACATGGACCGGTGTCCAATATAAAGCATATGTTCTGCCTCCATGTGACATTAACCTGAGAGAAGAAGATATATAAGTTGAGTGGATAGATGAATTTCAATCCAAGTGTTCAAACCACTGCTAATCAGAGAAGACAGCAGAAATTAAAAAAACATTTTAATTTCTTGAAAACAATTTATCACATTCACGTATTTACTGCGCATGAAGCGAGCTCTTTCTTATAATTAATGATTCAGAAAAGGTTGCATTAACTCAGCAATAGAGTACTACCTGTCAATAACAGCTGGAATCCTCGTCTTATTATGCTGAAAGCTACCATCAGTGCCATTAAAGCAGCTCCACTATAATCAGCGCCAATTGATTCCCATATGGAGCCCTCGGAAGGGCAGGTGGGGTGAATTAACAAAACAGTACACCTTGGTGTCCATTGCTCGGACTCCTGGGGTTCAGCAGCGCTCATGCCACTTGAGTTACATAAATGAAGCCCCTTAGTGTTCATAGTGCAAAATCAGGACCAAGGGGGTACTCCTCAGTGTTTGCTCCTTGGGTGTTGGAAATCTAGGCTGCCATAAAACCATAACCAATTTCATTTTATATGCTGACTTATCCAATTTAGCCTTGCAACGATCAGAGTGCATCCTAGTAAGCCAATAAGCTTTTACTATATACCTCCAGCAGTTACTCTCAACATCACCATCTGTGTTCATAAAACGTTTGTGTTCTGTACTGAAAATGACCATTTTCTACTATCATGCCGGCAAGCTATTCCAAAAATTAAAATTAACCTTGAGCACAACCAGGTTAGAATTCAGAATACAGAGACTTTACTGGGTGTCTCATTCAAGTTTAACTTTTACTTGCCATATTCAACTAATGCTTTTTTCACATTTGCTCTCCAAACAATTGTAAAACATAACAAAAAGAGGATTTGGAAATGGTGCACACATAGATTGAAAGTTTGTTTGAACCTATATATTTCAAAATTTTAAAAAATCAGTTAAATTAAAACAACATGACCAGAAAGAGGAGAATGATTTCAAATGTAAAAGGTAATGAACAAGACAAAAAAGAAGACTGAGGGACAAATTATGGCATAAAACAAAATGCAACAACCTTTACTGAAAAACAAACACAGCCAAAAAACTTGGTAAGCTTTCCACACTTCATTAGCATAAGAAACTGTTAACTCACTACCCACCCTCTCAAATGTCAAGAGAAAATGAAAATGGGTTAACTCAGCTTCTGATGCAGTTGTCACTAATTCCGATTTTAAAAATTCTTATTAATGAAATGAGTTGTGGTATACACAAATAGCAAACAAAGTGTGTGATATATTTCACTGATGGTAAACTTCTCATTTCATGAACTAGGGTAATCATTTCTGAAATACTATGCAGTAAAGGGCAGTCAGCAGGTAACATAAAATAAATTGATAGCTTTATGTTTATCATTGTGGTAACAAGAGTGAATAAAAGTATCAATATATATAAAATTACATTTTTGTAGAGTGCAGATGAACATGTATTTATTTTTGTTACAGTTTTGTTAACAGGTGACCCTCTCATCCCTTGAGAAGTATCTGTTTACCATTGCTATAAATAAGGTCTGTTGTACTAATCACCACTGTGTAAAACCAGTAATTCCCAAAAGTAGCTCTGTCCTATAAAATGGTATTAATTCATTATTTTATATATAATTTTTTCAAGTTGAATTTTTTTTGTACGTGTATAATGTACTGTCATATGCTCTTTTAAGTGCATTGTATTAATGGTACTACAGCAATATTAAATAAACGTTGACAGTACACAAAATATGTATACACTTGACATCATGGTCCACCATCTGAGGTTTTGTAGACTTACTTTTTAATTGTTTTATTTCTTCTTCTTTTTAGGGGGGCGGAGGGATATATCGAAAGGAAATTTAAAATTGGATGCTGTGAAACCAAAACGCGAACGGTACAATCAATTAAAGCCATTTCCTTCTTTCCACCCCTTTATTGGTACACCGAATTTCTGCCCTGTAGTCTACATGTACGTTTGTCACTCACCTGGTTTTGGATATCCCAGCAAAGTACGAATGAAACGAGAAAAAGTACCAGAAAGTGCCTTCCACTCATGCTGTCCGTGACAGGCACAAAGATGAAATAAGGTTTCAGCATTCTGGTGAGCAACGTCACTTTTCCCATTTCGTTTTAAGCTGCGTCTCTTCTTATCTTTGTAATTGCATAGATAAAAGAAAAGTCGCTGCTGTCACTGGAACTTAACGGGGCTGTCATGCTGCCGTTGACAATTTCCCTCTGGTGAGGTGCCCAATGAATTCACAGCTATCTTAATGCCACTCCCCCCACCAACACAAGGAGGTATCCAATGGGCCCCGCCAACCAGGTACTATCGACTTGCAGACTGAGCAGCCGCCAGGACTTGCAGTTTTCACAGGTCCCGGCGGACGAGCAATCGCGAGTTCTTTCTGCCGCTCACCCTGGAACCCGCCCACCACGGCAGAATGGACCAATGACATTTCACCACGCGACCGGTTGCCTGCACAACTTTGTCGCTTCCTTTTCTTTCAGTCAGTTTAGCAAACTTGCTAATTAATAGTTTAGTTAAAATGAGATAATCCCAATCCCTCTGGAGATATTACCTTTATTTTGCATATACATTTCCAAAGAAAAATTTCTATATTTCAAACTAAGTCATCTCCCTTTATGTCGTAGGAAAGCAGATACTGCATCAATGCCACAATGTAGAAAGCTGGCCATACGTAAATTAGTTAATCAGCAACAGCAACGATAAAAATAAATCATGTAAATGAGATCTTATGTGTCAATCTGAAACCATTATACCACGAGGTCAACCATTACGTATATATCTGAGCACCTCTGGAAGTGAGCAGTTAACACACTGCGATGCACTGAAACGTTAACCCTTTTTGCACATGTTCATATACTATTTCCTTTTTTTTTAAATGAATTGATTGAAAAAAAATAAAACGATGAATATCACCTGCAAATGTTTTGCCTCCTCATAAGTCTATCCTTTTTAGCATTGTATATATTTCCAAAACTCATCTAGATAGTTAAAATTTTATTAGTCCCCAGGGGAACTTTGGCTTTTTACAGACGAGCAATAAATAAATAAACCAACATCATTATTATTATATTAAGACCAACCAACATACCCCTCCCAAATATACATTCGAATGACTTTATCAAGCAGCAGTCTCATAAGAACAAAAGGTGTCTGCTCTGACCTTTCTTGTCTTGTTCCTCTGTTAGCAGATCAGAAGAGAGAGACAGAGACACTGTATATGATGTGGACCCCAGAGGCACCCTACCCCAAGTACTTGAAGGAGTGCACCACCCTCTACATACACTCCCTGAATAGAGACCAGGCATAGAGGCTCTTTGGTACAGTGATAATCAATAATCAGTTCCTTGATTTGTTGATAGTAATTTGCTGAAAATTCACAAAGTTCTCCATCTGACTCCTCTCCTCTGTCATATCCCCCTTATCAATACACCCCATAAGTACAGAATCATCTGAGAATTTCAGCAAGTGACATGACCTTTTGTTATATTTATAGTCTGAGATGGGCAAAGTGGAGTGATTCTGGTTCTCCAGTTTTGCTCACATCCACATCAGAGACAAAAACTGCGGTCTCCCAACAGATAATCCAGTATCCTAGACACCTTAGGCTCATACACCTGTATATCTCTGTGCTTACCCCCTTAACATTGATGGTAGTGAAGACATTGGAGAAATTAAAAAAAAATCCTCACACTGCTGCCAGCTTTGCCTAGGTGAGAATAAGCCTTGTACAGCAGAAAGATAATTGCATCTTCCACTCCAATCATTGTCCAATAGGTAAAATGCAGTAGGTTCAGGTGATCTACCACACATGTACTTATATAGGTCCAGGACCAGCCTCGCAAAGACCTTCATGATGGGAGATGCAAGTGCCACTGGTCTACGGTCATTAGGGGAAGAGCTCAGACATGTTTTTCAATCTTCTTGCATTGTTTACAGATTTTCAACAATACTGAAGTCTGGCAACTGTAAAGACTATTGTAAAGACGATGTCTTCCTCAAGTACTTCATGGTTAGCTTCAGGATGCTTTGGATCGATGTTCAACTTTCAAGAAAATGCACCCTTCCAAGTCAATAAAAATGACAAATCTCCATTGGTACAAAAACTTAGATGTGACCAAGAACAGATTACCAGAATAGCAAAAATGGAACAAAGATTGATGAAATATATTTGAGGCCACGTGTCACGATTTACAGGCTATAAGAAAACTAACTTACACACAGGGAGTACATACAAATTTATGATAACCCTATAATTCAGCACTGTTATCTATCAACTTTCTGAACACACTTAAGCAGTTTATTAGCTGTAGATAGCATCCAATACAAAATATGAGTCAACCCCAGAAAGGGAGATCCCCAATCACAAGCCACACCCACTCTTACCAGATCAATATACAGTGATCAGTCAAGGAGACAAACACATATTCGGGATGTGGAAGAAAACCAGACTACTAAGGAAAACCCTGAGCAAACACAGGGAAAACATGCAAATTTCACATATGTGTTGAACCGGCTGGGATTCAAACGTAGTTCAAGGGTTAAGGGTTATTAGTATCAGCACCACTAACCACCACCATATCTGCTTCAGTAAGAGCAAAACTAATTATATTTTACATTCATTGTAAACTCCAAATACAGTGCCTTGAATAAAGACTAGCAATGAATGATGAAGCTGAAAGTTATTTTAAAACTTAAAAATATTTTACTTCAATTATTGTATCATTTGTACATGTGTACATGAATCAGAGCTATTAATAATATCAGCACTAAAGGAGAAAATGAACTGAAGCAAAATGAATGCACTGCACAAGCCTGAATTTTACTTTTGACATGGAAGCAAATGAAGTAACTACAAACTGTGAGGACGTTATAGGTTTTCAACACAGATTTTTTAAGAGTAACATAAAATAAAGCAGATAGTCCATGATGATAATGTAACATGCATATATTAAATTTTATAAAGTTGTGTAACTAGAAGATAAATTAAATCAATTCTATCTAACCATCTTCCAATCTCATTTTATCCTGAGCAGTATTGCAGGGAGAACATGTAAACTCCAGGCATAGAAGACATGGTTACCACTGCCACCTACCACTGTGCCGGTCCAAAATTCAAAATCTTGCTATGGCTTATGGCTGTGGGTTCATCTAGTACAGGGGTGCCCAATGCGTCGATCGCGATCGACCGGTAGATTGCTAAGTAGTGCAGGTAGATCGCATTTCATTCAAAAAAAATTTTTTTAAACGTTAGTCTATCATATATCCTCCC
>JANRMT010062826.1:5102874-5134169 GCA_026402145.1 Polypterus bichir lapradei | reverse complement strand
TATATATATATATATATATATATATATATATATATATATATATATATCTATCTATCTATATATCTGTCTATCTATCTCTACATATATACACACACATATACATACACATATATATCTATGTATCTATCTATCTATCTATCTATCTCCTTTGGGGTGCGAGCAGCTTTTGCTGGGGGTGCCAGAATCCATTGAGGAAGAAAAATTAAAAACATTATTTGTACAAAATCTTAATTTATTTATCCATTCCTAAATAATTAAATGGGCAGGCTATTTTGTATCAGTGCAATACGCTGCTTGTTAAAACGGATGACTCCCGCTCATACGTGCAAGTATGCGTGGATATTATGAACTATCGTATCTGTTCAAGTTCTATTTAATTTTTAAATATAAGTAATTTTTATTTGGTTGACAGAAATATGTTTAGTAGGAATGAAAGTTAAATTTAATCATCATTGCATAAATTTTTCTTCACCAAAGAAATGTAAAGACTAATTCCAACTTCCATTACTACGAAAGATATTTCTGGCGACTAAATAGAACCTACTTATATCCAAAATCGAGCTATTGAGCTGTCGCCTGCCTGCCTGAATAAGTCACCCTCGCTTCGCTCTTACTTTTTTACCTTTCTTTTATTCATGGCTAGTCGCGGAAAAATTATAACATGGAAGGAGGATTAAACTGAGTATGGCTTTACCAAAACAATTATTGATGGCGAAAAAAGTATCAATTATTCATAAAACTTCAATTGGTGATCTTTTTTCTGCAATAACCTCATATTTTTTCATACTTCTACTCAAACTAAGGGGGTGCGAGGGTAAAATGAATCGGAAAGCGGTGATATATATATATTGAATATATTGAAATATTTTTACTGTGAAATAATGCAAACAGTACGCGGCACGTGCTTCCCTCTAATATATATATAACTTTTGAGAATGCAACGTATAGTTTTCTCCAGGAGGAAAGCAATCTTGCCTCAAATCAATGGCAACCTTTTGTAGGGTGTGTCCCTGAGACTTATTAATTGTCATCGCGAAGCAGAGCCTTACTGGAAATTTGAGGCATTTCAATTGAAATGGGAGATCAGAGGGTATAACGGTGACGCGAGGAATACACTGAGTGTGGAGAAACTCTAGAGACAGCGTGTGTATTAACTTGTGGATTTTTCTGTAAGTATTTGGTGGCAGTGTGACAAAGTTGCTTCGGAAGACGGTGTTAGCCGCGGTGCTCAGCTCAGAACGAAATGAGGTGAATGGGAGGGGAGAAGATGACGTCACTCCTCCACCCGCCTTACCTGTGAAACCCCCCACAAACACAGTCTCTCAGAATTTGCATAAGCACAGCCTCTCACCATCAATTTGAACTTAGTTACAAAGTGATCAAAACTGTCGTTTATACCCTGCGTCCTCTCATTAAACTTGTATCCCGCATTAGCCGTGGGCATGACAAATGCCAGCGGCAGCCTGTCTATGAACTTAATTTAAACTTTATAGGTTTACACCGTGTTTTGTTTCCGCAGTAGCTGCACTTATGAATATGCATTGGCCTCGCTCACTGAGTGCAAGGGAAAAAAATAAAATGTAGTCTAGAAGTTATTAAAAGTAAAACATTAACTATTTGTTCGGTTTCTTGCTACAGCAATTTTAACTCCGTTAGAAAGTGATCCAAAGTGTCGTTTATATCTCGTGTCTTCTCAGTAAACTTGTATCTCGCGAATAGCGTCATTCGCCGTAGGCATGTCAAACGGCAGCGGGAGTGTGTCTATAAAATTAATATAAACTTACGGTTCACGCCGTGCTTTGTTTCCGCAGTAGCTGTACTTATGAATATGTCAGTCGCTCGCTTCTTATTGTTTCGCTGCCTTCTCAATTATATAATGCATGTTTTCTTCAGCGCGTTTTGGAGCTCTTCCTGGTTTTCTACGTAGTGCGTTGACAGTCAGTTCACGTAATTACGTGGGAGCCGTGATGATGTCACACGAAACTCCGCCCCCATGGCTTTCGAGCTCAACTCCATTACAGTATATTCAGAAAAATAGCTTCCAGTTATGACCATTACGCGTAGAATTTCAAAATGAAACCTGCCCAACTTTTGTAAGGAAGCTGTAAGGAATGAGCCTGCCAAATTTCAGCCTTCTACCTACATGGGAAGTTGGAGAATTAGTGATGAGTCAGTCAGTCAGTGAGGGCTTTGCCTTTTATTAGTATAGATTATATATATATATATATCATTTTTAATGTAGGTAGATCATTTCGACCTGGTCATTTTAAAAGTAGCTCGCAAGCCGAAAAAGTGTGGGCACCCCTGATCTAGTATTAGGCACATAACAGGACTGGACTTTATTAATGCACACATAATTGAATGCTGAATCCCAGTCACTTTCACACTATGTGCCATGTGTGCTTCTACTGCATTTGCTACATACAAATTGCCATGAGCACCACACATTTTATTGTTTGTCTATTAGTTTTCAGAATCCCTCTAAAAGTATATCTCTATGATTCTAAATTGACACAAATGCATTAGGTATAATATCATTAAGGCAGCCTGCCTTATGTTTCAAGACACCATTATGAGCCAAAAGCGAATAAACACCTGACAAATATGGAATATTTAAAACACTGTCTCATAAATTTGACTTTGGAATGGATAACAAAACAATTTATATCGTCACTATGGTAGATTAGCCCCAGGTACAGACAAACACTTTCTAAAAAAAAACCTGTCTCGATTTTCACTTGCCACAACTATAGCTGGAACAGCTTGAGCAGACTTCCATAATTCTCTCTAAATGGGTTTTTGTTCCACATGCCAGAGGCGAGAAGGTCAGGTTAATCGTTGAGTCTAAACTGTGCCAATATGAGTAAATGCCAGTGTATTGAGCAAGTGTGCAGTGGTGTCCTGTCCAAGACTGATTCCCATCTTGTGCTGGGTGCTACTGTGATAGACATCGGCATCCCGTGTCCCTATAATGAATAAGCAGGTTACAAAATGGAAAGACTGACAACTGCACCAACAACAATTACATTGAGAAGATGAATGCAAAATATCTGGGAGTTGTATGGGATTTTTTATTAGCCATCTTGCTAGCATTTTTAAATTCCCACATTCGACACCAAAAACACAAGTTAACACTGTTTCAAGTCATGTCTGATTGGTCAATTTACAGTACCATTTTCAAATTACTTATTTTTAATTCTGAACTCACAAGAAAATGGGATACGACTGAAAATACAGAAGCCCACTTCTTCCTCCTTTTTTATTTTTCCACCTTGAAAAGAAGAGATGTTGTCTCCGTAATATTTAGTTAAATGATGGCAAATTTTTACATTTGCAGTTCCCATTATCACACACCTAACTTTATGCTTATAAAGTAAAAAAAAAATGTAAAAAGTCACCTGCACCCTCAAAAGCCACTCAAATCATTAATCTCCCAATCTGCTGTATCAATATACTTCAAGGAAACTAAAGCAACAAGCCATGTCAAAATGAAGTGCTTGACTGTGGCTAAGACCTATTGTCTATTTGCAGCACTATAGATATTCCAGGCATTAGAAGTATTATAAAATGCTTCCCCCACCCCCCCCAACTCTGCTGTTATTTATACAATTCTAATGTTACTAGTCATTAGTTACTAGAGTATAGGCAAGTTACGCAGCTTGTTCAGCATCACACAGTGATTTACTGTTTTACTTTTCAAATTTGCCAGATACTAACTGATAATCTTCAACATCTCATACACATTCTCGGATGGATTGAGGTATCCCAAAACAGTGCTTTTTGTTTTTTTTCAAGTCAGACAAATGTGGCATGTACAATATGGTTTGCAGCCATCGTATTGATGAGAAATGAATGTTCGCCCAGGTCTTTTACACACTCCTTTACATCTCAATCCACGATTTGTTTGTCTACTTTTTACTGAATAAACAATGGTAAAGTACTGTCTGTTATGTTGTTTTCGCTGGAGGTTAGGTTTATCTAATATGAACACTTGTTGAGGTCTCAATGATTTTGCAATAATTGTAATCAATGGCCTGACATGTATAAACACAAACTTCCTTTTTATATGACTGTAACATGGCTGGGATTTCAGTGAGCCAATACTTGCCTTCTTTGGGTACATAGTTCACAGAGGTGACTATTCAGAGATATTACCTAAATGCAGAATACACTCTACTACAGGGTTGGATGACAAGACAAACAAGTTACCTATAGACAGAAGTTTTTGGACATTGGCCAAAATATCTAATCGCTATGTGCTCCTCTGACAGGGTGCTATAACTCTCAATCAGTTTGTTTTCTTCAGTGACACAAGGTATTCAATGTTTCTATGAATTATAGGAAGGCCTTCAGAAATGTGTCTATTTACAAAAAAAGACATCAACTTTAACCAAAACTTTTTTCTAAGAAACCTCTTCCCCTGCGCAATAAACAGTCAGTACAATTCCATGCAGACTATTTCAAATTACTCATGGGAGTCCAGGGGAATCAAAATGTGAAAAACATGCTATGTATGTCCAGTTGGACAATCACTGCGAATTGTCAGAGAATCCCCATTGGAGAATTGCTGCTAATGGTTATAGAGGCATCAAGGAAGATCGGCAGAACAATGTTGATTGCTTGATGAAGGCTCAGACACAAACCACAATCCACTGAAAACCATACGTGACCCACAACCCATTGCCAGCAACCCGACACATACTGCTCTAAAGCACAAAATACATTTTTAACACAATTATCAGCATATCTTAAATAGGCAAATATGCAGCTATTTTATCATTAATGATATCTAATACTACTCCTTAATAATTCATGCATCTAGAGTTAATAGTTTAAAAGTTATGGCATATGTAAAAATTCATTTTTTTAGTACAAGTACAACCCCACTCCCTTTTTAAAGTCTCCATATCATTGAAACATATGAAGATACAAGAATAAAATGTCGTACAGTAGTTATTGGGCACAATGACATTATTTCCATTAAGTATGAAGCAAATTAGATTAAATGGTCAGTTGGGAACACGTTCAAAACTCTGTTGATCTGACACGGATCTACTGTACATTAAGATAAGTAGCTCTTATGCAAAAACTAACTTGTACATCTTCTGCAATTCCCAGAAAAAACAACATTTACTTATAGAGCACCTTTCAGTACCAAGTATAATTCAAGGTGCTTTACAAATTGTATTATTTACACAGAATTCTGTAATCAGTTATTTTCCACCCTTGAGAAAAGGAAGAAAGTCAGTTTTTCATTATTTCATTTTGCACCTTACCTAGTAAGCAGCAAGAGAGCAGCTTTCATCAGCACAAGGTAAGAGGCACACACCTGTAATACAACTATTTTGTTCCCAAATGTAGTGAGAAGTCAAGCAAAATGACACCTTTTATTGGCTAACTAAAAAGATTACAATACAATGTGACTCAGGTGTGGCCGCAAGTGGCTGCCTTTCCAACAACTCCGTGTATGACCTTTATCTTTTTCTCTATTTCACTGATCACTCCTACCACTTTCTTTTATGTGGCCTCATTCCCTGGACACTTTTTACTACTTGGACATGGATTTTTACACGCCAAGACTTCTCTACTCAGGTAGTCAACTTCAAGTACTGAGAACAAAGGCCTGTGCCGGTGTAATTCCCTATTTACCTGACGAAGTATAAAGGCAGTATCGTGGCACCAGAGCCGGTGCTAAGCAAAAAGCTAAGCGACTAATGAGAAAGTTACAAGCCTTTGGTACCTTCTGTGATTCTGGGAAATGTGAACTCACTACCAAATAAGATCGACGAGCTAGCTGCACTGGTGAAAAATGTCAGGACCTACAGAAAATGCAGTTTGTTGTGTTTTTGCGAAACGTGGCTAACAACTAACATCCCAGATGCCAACGTGGAGCTACCTGGGTTTAGCACAGTTAGAGCGGACAGAGACGCAAATACCTGTGGGAAGTGGAAAGGAGGAATCGTTCTCTATGCGAATACAAGGTGGTGCAACTCTGGACACGTAAACGTCAAAATCTCCACTTGCTGCAGGGACTTCGAACTGTTGGTTGCAAGTCTGCATCCCTATTACTTGCCCAGAAAGTGTGGACACGTCATTGTAGTTATTGTTTACATCCCTCCTCGGGCGGACGTGGAGATAGCGGGTGACATCATCCATTCCGCTGTTGCTAAACTACAAACGCAGCAACCCGAGGCGCTTGTGCTAATCGCTGGAGACTTTACCATGTGATGCTGGACAAAACATTACCTGCCTTCTCCCAGTATGTGGATTGTAACACCCGGGAAAATAGGACTATTGACCTACTGTATGCAAACGTTAAAGACGCATACAGCGCCACCCTGCTGCCTGTGCTTGGGAAAGCAGATCTTAACCTGGTTCTGCTTCAGCCTCACTACAAACCAAGAGTGAGGGAGCTACCTACAACCACACGCTCATTCAGGAAGTGGTCCCCTGGGGCAGAGCAGGCTCTGAGAGACTGCTTTGGAACTACGGACTGGGATATCCTGCAGGAGTCACATAGTGAGAACATTGAGGAGATTGTTGTCTGCACTACTGACTACATCAACTTCTGTATGGACATTGTAGTTCCAGTAAGAATAGTACGCTGCTATGCTAACAACAAGCCATGTATTACAAGTGACATCAAGGGCCTTTTGAACCACAACAACAACATTTATTTATATAGCACATTTTCATACAAACAGTAGCTCAAAGTGCTTTACATAATTAGGAATAGAAAAATAAAAGACACAATAAGAAAACAAAATAAACCAACATTAATTAAAATCGAATCAGAGTAAGGTCCAATGGCCTTAGGGGACAGAAAAAACAAAAAAACTCCGTCTGGAGAAAAAATAAAATCTGTAGGGATTCCAGACCATGAGACCGCCCAGTCCCCTCTGGGCATTCTACCTAACATAAATGAAACAGTCCTCTTTGGATTTAGGGTTCTCACGGAAGGGCTTGATGATGATGGTCACGTAGAATTCTGCCTTTTAATCCATCCATCATTGTTGGAGCATCATGATGCTTTGAGTAGGTGGAGGTGGCACAGGCCACCACCACAAAGAAACCGGAAAAAGAAACAGAAAAGAGAGTAGGGGTCAGTACGGATTTTAGAGCCACCATGAATAGTTATTATGAGGAAATTGAACATATAGAGTATCAGGATTAAGTTAAATTAAAGTTAAATTGAAGTTATAGAAAGGCCATGTTAAAGTAATATGTTTTCAGCAGTGTTTTAAACTGCTCTACTGGATTAGCCTGGCAAATTCCTATTGGCAGGCTATTCCAGATTTTAGGTGCATAGCAGCAGAAGGCCGCCTCACCACTTCTTTTAAGTTTTGTTCTTGGAATTCTAAGGAGACCCTCATTTGAGGATCTGAGGTTACGATTTGGAATATAAGGTGTCAGACATTCCGATATATAAGATGGGGCGAGATTATTTAAGGCTTTATAAACCATTAGCAGAATTTTAAAGTCAATCCTGAATGACACAGGTAACCAGTTAAGTGGCATTAAAACTGGAGAGATGTGCTCGGATTTTCTTTTCCTAGTTAGGATTCTAGCAGCTGCATTCTGCACTAGTTGCAAACGATTTATGTCTTTTTTGGGTAGTCCTGATAGGAGTGCATTACAGTAATCTAGTCGACTGAAAACAAACGCGTGAACTAATTTCTCAGCATCTTTCAGTGATAAGAGGTCTAACTTTACTTATGTTTCTTAAGTGAAAAAATGCTGTCCTAGTGATCTGATTAATATGCGATTTAAAATTCAGATTACAGTCAACAATTACCCCTAAGCTTTTTACCTCCGTCTTGACTTTTAATCCTAATGTATCCAGTTTATTTCTAATAGCCTCATTGTATCCATTATTGCTAATCACTAAGATTTCAGTTTTCTCTTTATTTAACTTGAGAAAGTTACTATTCATCCATTCTGAGATACAAGTCATACATTTTGTTAGTGAATCAATGTCATCAGGTGCTATTGATAAATACAGCTGTGTGTCATCAGCATAGCTGTGGTAGCTCACGTTGTGCCCTGAGATAATCTGACCTAACGGAAGCATGTAGATTAAGAAGAGTAGCGGACCCAGGATAGAGCCTTGTGGAACACCACATTGGATATCATGTGTAAAATCATGTAACCAGAAGAAAAGGGCTTTTAAAGGTGGTGATCAGCATGAGCTCAAGCGTGTGCACAAGGAACTCCGAGTCCAGCTCATGGCGGCGAAGAAGCAGTACAGGAGAAAGCTGGAGCAGAAGTTGCAGAAAAACAGCATGAAGGAAGTGTGGGATGGGATGAAAATCATCAGTGGCTGCAGCTCGAAGCGGGGTGACACCATCGAGAGAGACGTGGAGATAGCAAACCAGATGAACAACTTCTTTAACAGGTTTGACCACCCTAACCCACTCTCACCTCGGAGTACTGCACCCTCCACCCATCCTTCTGCTGATACCAGCATAACAGAGAGTCCCCCCCCCACCCACAATTACAGCAGCCCAGGTAAGCAGAGAGCTGAGGAGACTTCGTGCCACCAAAGCAGTGGGTCCAGATGGAGTATTGCCACGACTGCTGAAGGCCTGTGCATTGGAGCTGGGGAGTCCTCTACAGTGCATCTTCAACCTGAGCCTAGAACAGGGGAGAGTCCCGAGGCTTTGGAAAACAACTTCCATCACCCCAGTCCCAAAGGTATCATGCCCTAGTGAGCTGAATGACTTCCGGCCTGCCGCTTTGATGTCACATGTGATGAAGACCATGTTCATGACTGGCTGCTGCTTCACCACCTGAGGCCACAGGTCTGCCACACCCTTGACCCTTTGCAGTTCGCATACCAGGAGAAGGTGGGATCGGAGGATGACATCATCTATATGCTACACCGTTCCCTCTCCAAATTGGACGGAGGAAGTGGTGCTGTAAAAATTATGTTTCTGGACTTCTCTAGCGCCTTCAACACCATCCAACCTCTGCTTCTTAGGGACAAGCTGACAAAGATGGGAGTAGATTCATACCTGGTGGCATAGATCGTGGACTGTGCGTCGTGGGAACTGCAGGTCTGACAATGTGGTCAGCAACACAGGGGCGCCGCAGGGGACTGTGCTTTCTCCGGTCCTATTCAGCCTATATACATCGGACTTCCAATACAACTCGTAGTCCTGCCATGTGCAAAAGTTCGCTGACAACACTGCTATCGTGGGCTGCATCAGGAGTGGGCAGGAGGTGGAGGAGTATAGGAACCTAATCAAGGACTTTGTTAAATGGTGCGACTCAGACCACCTACAACTGAACACCAGCAAAACCAAGGAGCTGGTGGTGGATTTTAGGAGGCCCAGGGCCCTAATCGACCCTGTGATCATCAGAGGTGACTGTGTGCAGAGGGTGCAGACCTATAAATACCTGGGAGTGCAGTTGGATGACAAATTATACTGGACTGCCAATACCGATGCTCTGTGCAAGAGAGGACAGAGCCGACTAAACTTCCTTAGAAGGCTGGTGTCCTTCAACATCTGCAATAAGATGCTGCAGATGTTCTATCAGACGGTTGTGGTGAGTGCAATCTTCTACGTGGTGGTGTGCTGGGGAGGCAGCATAAAGAAGGACGTCTCATGCCTGGACAAATTGGTGAGGAAGGCAGGCTCTATTGTAGGCAGGGAGCTGGACAGTTTGAGATCTGTGGCAGAGCGATGGGCACTGAGCAGGCTCCAGTCAATCATGGATAATCCACTGCATCCACTAAACAGTATCATCTCCAGACAGAGGAACACCTTCAGCGACAGACTGCTGTCATTGTCCTGCTCCACTGACAGACTGAGGAGATTGTTCCTCCCCCACACTATGCGACTCTTCAATTCCACCCGGGAAGGTAAATGTGAACATTATACAATGATATTGTCTGTTGTACCTGCATTTTTATCACTATTTAATTAATATTGCTTTTATCAGTATGCTGCGGCTGGAGTATGCGAATTTCCTCTTGGGGATTAATAAAGTATCTACCTATCTACAATATGCAAGCTTTCGAAGCAACTCGGGCCCCTTCTTCAGGTAAAATGATTGCAACAGCTGTTTACTCTGGCTATTGAGAATGAATAGGGTTTTGTACATATGATAAGTGTCGACCCCCTGATGGCTCAAGCACACGCCGTTCTGCATTAGTAAAATTCTATCAAGATTTGTTTTTACGTTTTACATACCAGAATTGAAACTCCAGGCACTTTACTACTTATTATCACTGATTCTGTCCGTCTTAGTGGTCCCTGGGTGTGCATTACTCTTTAATATATTTTATTACAATGTATGCTTTGGATTATGCTCATTAGAAGGATCTATATTAAAAGAATACAAAGCATTTTTCTCTATGTACAGCATCAAACATAAAGGCTACTTTCCCCCTCCAAAATTAAAGGGCAATTTTCAGGATGAAAACAGACCTCGAAAATGCAACTCTGAAATAAAAGCAGCTCTTGTTACAATTGGCTCAGAGCTAGGCCCTTGTAAACCTTTCCAAAATAAATACACAAAATAAATAATGTTTAACTGGATAGGCTGCGCCGCCCCCATAGTGACCCTGAACTTGATTAAGCAGGTTTGAACGTGATATGATACTCTGATCAGTCACAATATTAAAACCACCTGCCAAGTACCGTATAGGCTCCCCACATGCTGTCAAAACAGCTCTGACCCGTCAGACATGGACTCCACAACATCTCTGAAGGTGTACTCTGGTATCTAGCAACAAGACATTAACAGCAGATCATTTAACTCCTATAAACTGTAAAGTGGGGCCTCCATGGATCAGACTTATCCCGCATCCCACAGATGCTCAATCAGATTGAGATCTGGGGAATTTGGAAGCCAAGTCAACACTTTCAACTCTTTGCCATTGTCCTCAAACCATTCCTGAACAATTTTTGCAGTGTGGTAGGACACATTAGCCTGCTGAAAGACACCATTGCCAGCAGGGAATATCATTCCCATGAAGTACATGGGTCTGCAACACTTTTTAGGTAGGTGATACATGCCAAAGTAAAATCCACAAAAATGCCAGGATCCAAGGTTTCCCAGCAGAACATTGCCCTGAGCATCATGCTGCCTTCATTGGCTTGCCTTCTTCCCATAGTGCTTGCTGCTGCCACCTCTTCCCCAAGTAATTGACACATACATACCCGGCTGTCCACAAGGTATAAAAGAAACTGTGATTGCTCCATGGTCCTTTTCTAATGCTCATGTGCCCATTATATGTGCTTTCGGCAGTGTCAGAATGGGCATACTAAATGGTCTGTGGCTATGCACCCCCAAGCACATTAAGCTGCGTCTTATTGTGTGTTTTGACACCTTATTCTCATTGCCAGTATTACGTTTTTCACCAATTTATGCTACATTAGCTCTTTTGTGGGTTCAGACCAGACAGGCTCACCTTCGCTCCCGACACGTATCAATGAGCCTTGGGAGCCCATGACCCTATTACTGGTTCACTGTTTGTCCTTCCTTGAACCACCTTTGGTAGTTACTAACCACTGTATACTGGGAACACCCAAAAAGACCTGCCTTTTTTACACTAGAATTACCAGAGCCTACGAGAAAACTCTTAAATCTGGCCCACCTTAAATCCGTTCGCACCTCTCCGTCAGCGTCTTTTGTCCTGTAAATGTGCCGATTAAGACAAGCAGCCTGCTATTCCATCCCCCCACCGTCACAGAACGTTCACAAAGTTCTCCCAGCTCTTGCCTTGTTTGATTATCTGGGAGTGAACTGCTGGAGTTTTAGAGTGGAAATCATAGATTGTTACTTGGAACACATGCATTTCATGTTTGTTCCGTGTCTACAGTAATCTGTGTAAACACATTGTTAAAACAGAAACTTTTTCATATTTTAGTAATAAATGTTACATAATGTAGGCATAAACTATAGAATGTGTGAAGCCTGAAGTCCAAAGATGAAATAAACACTTTCAGAAAAGGTTCAAGGACGATAAAACAGCTTCCGTGGCGTAGTGGTAAGATTTGCTGACTTGTAATCAAGAGTCCCCGGTTCGATCTCCACTGCCTCCTATATTTGCCATTTTCAGTAGTGAGCTGCTCTTATTGTTAATATTATACAGTACACACATACATTTGGTTTGTGTCTGTAACAGACCATGTACATTAATAGTATTGTACTTGTAAAAGTTACCTTTTTTTTTTCACTTCGCTTCACGATCACGATACATTAGGCAATGGAACTAGACATTCTCTGATCTGGAGGGATAAAAGATGACACACAAACGCTGGTGAATCTGCCTTCTTCGTATCTCTCCGTCACTTTATTTTTTTTTTTTATTCGGTTTTATTGAGTGTTCCTGCTCACACAGAATTAGTATGAACCTTATGGTTTATGATGTCAAAAAAAACAAAAAAAAAAACAGATGTAGGTATACATGATATTTGGAATTATTCATTTTATGACCTTTATCAGGTCAGTTCAGCGCTATATGCAATCATCAAAGTCGAATGTTAACAGTTCTCACACACGCAAGGACAGTCCTTCCTCTCTATGCTGTGGTTTCTATTACACACCTGAAAGAAAGAGACAATATATGCGACATTTTGAAGAAATCATTTTATGACCTGAATAGTACCAATCAGAAAACATCATCGCACTAATGCAATATTATTTGAAAACGAACAGCGTCAGATCGGGTGTGAATTTACGCTGGCATTGTTACTTAGAGTCAGATCAGGAGAGGCAGGGAGGGGGGGTGTTAGAGTGTGATCGTGACTGAGAGAATGAAACTGAAAAAACCTAACTCTTACAAGTACCCTAACTCTTACAAGTACCATAAATTTATACCCAATGTCCCATATATTTGTCTCTTTCTTTTTTTTCCTCCATGCTGCGTCGACATTGTGCACCAGAAGGCGTGAAGTTATTCAGTACAGCAGGAACAACGCACGGTTGTGCAAGGCATGCACGAAGACACTGTGAAAAGAAAAGTGTTCATGGCTTATACTGCAGTGGAACTTCGTCGTCACATCTTACTAGAAAAGGCGATGGAACAAGAAAAGGAAGATGCAACATTGACAAGCTTCTGTTCCAAGACAACCGCTTCCCCAGGAAAGTAAACTGAGTCAGTGTCAAGTGCCCTTTCAATGTAATAGAAACCACAGCATAGAGAAAAGTGTGCGCATTGCAACAGATACATCCTTCCTATATTTACGACGTGTGTATCTTGCAGCATGGAGAAAAAAAAGAAAGAGACAAATATATGGGACATTGGGTATAAATTTATGGTACTTGTAAAAGTTAGCTTTTTTTAGTTTTATTCTCTCAATGACGATCACGCTCTAACACCCAACCCCCCCACCTGATCTGACTCCAAGTAACAGTGCCAGCGTAAATTCACACCCGGATCTGACGCTGTTCGTTTTCAAATAATATTACATTAATACACGATAAGTAATTCTGCGTAAGCAGGAACACTCAATAAAACCGAATAAAAAAATAAAGTGACGGTGAGATACGAAGAAGGCAGATTCACCAGCATTTGTGTGTCAGCTTTTAACCCTCCAGATCAGAGAATATCCAGTTCCATTGCCTCAAAACACCACTAACATCTACAGTTATTCCCAGTTTCAAATAAAAACTAACAGCTTAGATCCCTGGGGGGAAGTAGTATGTATTGTGATTGTGAGTGAGAGAATAAAAGTGAAAAAAAAAAAAAAGTAACTTTTACAAGTGCAGTACTATTAATGTACACAGTCTATTACAGACGCAAACCAAATGTATGTGTGTACTGTATAATATTAACAATAAGAGCAGCTCACTAATGAAAACAGTAAATATAGGAGGCAGTGGGGATCGAACCAGTGGCCTCTTGATTACAAGTAAGCAAATCTTACCGCTACGCCATCGAAGCTGTTGCATCGTCCTTGAAACTTTTGTGAAAGTGTTTATTCGATCTTTTTACTTCAGGCTTCACACATTCCATAGTTTATGCCTACATTTTAGAACATTTATTAATAAAATATGAAAGATTTTCTGTTTAAAAATGTGTTTACACTGATTACTGTAGAAACGGAACACACGTTATGCAATTGTTCCAAATAACAATCTATTATTTCCACTCTAAAACTCTCAAGCAGTTCACTCCCAGATAATCAAACAAGGCATGAGCTGGGAGAACTTAGTGAACGTTCTGCAACGGTGGGGGATGGAATAGCAGGCTGCTTGTCTTAATCGGCACATTTACAGGACAAAGGACGCTGACGGAGAGGTGCGAATGGATTTAAGGTGGGCCAGATTTAAGAGTTTTCTCGTAGGCTCTGGTGATTCTAGTGTTAATGGCCAATGGACATATGCATTTTGTTCCTGGTGATTATTTTTTCTGTTTACCTGATGAATTTATAACTGCATTTGTTGGATTGTTTTCCTTGTGTGGTTTTATTATGTGCTATTTACTGAATGCAGTGATGGTAACAGAACATTCTGAAAGTTACCTGTAAGTTTGATACGGTTACCATATAGTATGTCAGCAAGCAGTCTAGTCCATAATACAAATTAAAAAACTAAAACTAAAGCTGTATAATACTCAACAAATATGTAACTAGTATCACAAACTACACTCATTCTCCACATTTCTCTACTTCTTTACATTGATGATATTACAGAATTCTGGAAGACAGATTTTATAAATTGCCTTATTTATAAGTAGCCAAAGTACCTGGTGTTGCTAGGGTATCCACCTTAATAAAAGGACAAGTGTCTCTGTATATCTGGGTGTCTTGCCAGTTGCTATGTCTCTCTTATGTGCCATTTGGAATGGGATATGTAAAAGCAGTGCTAACATTTATGAAGCACCAAAATTACTACATACATTACAAAACACATTCCAACAGATGGTGCACTGCATACATTAACTCTGAATATGCATATTGAAGTCTGTGGCGGTTACATAAATTACAACTCATCTTAGAGAGGTAGCACAGTTAGCTTTTGTATCGGTAAAAGTAAGAAACTAAATATTTGTGTGTTTGTTAAATGTTGACTATTTTGTTATTGCTGGCTAAAATAAAAGCATCCCCCATCCATCGACTACTCTACCCCTCTAATAACTATTAATTTTGTGTTAACACCTTATTGGGTTTATATTTCTTAGTTTACTGTGGTTTCATGAATAGATGTTGAATCCCTTATTAATAAACTGGATGGCTTATTGTATAAGTGAACTACTGATATGACATGCAAGCTGGTGCTGGTTCACATATCTCCTTCTAGGTTTTAATAATTCGTTGGACAGTTCTTAACCGAATTTTAGTAGTTTCAGCAATCTCATAAGTTGTTTTCTTTGCTTGATGCATGCACTTCTGAAACAGCACAACATCTTTTCCATGATCACAGGATATGTTTTTTTAAGAAATGAGAAACTACTTACTGCATCAGTCAGGGTTAAGTAACTTGTTACCAGCTGAAACATATTAACCACTTCAGTATTTATCCAATGGAGGGCTTGTGCACAAGCAGGTTGTGACTTTTTTTGGGGACAGGCAGTGAGTGTATGTGCAAAATTTCATAAACTTCCACTATGCTGTTTTGGAGTAATGTGTAGTGTTTGTGGCGATAGCCCTCCCAATATGATTCGCAATGGAACTTTTGAAACTTTACGATTCTTATATTTTAAGCTGCATAAACAGTGAAGTAAACAGAAAATAATATGCCAAATTCATTAACATCAACTGAACTGTACTGGCATGATAATGTGGCTTTGGCCCCAAAACCCGGCCATTAAACCCCATTTATTGATGGAACTTCTGAAAGGCCTTAAAGTCTACATTTTAAGTTATAATATCAACAGTAAAACCCATGCAGAATGTCATGAACACCAACTTCACTGCTTTGTGATGATGCATTTTATTTCTAGTCCATCTACCTCCCTGGCCCACTGTTTCAGTTGGATCACCTTTATTAGACATGCAAAATTTCACCAAAAATGGTTTAGTCATTTTGGAATAAATGCACAGCTTTTGGGTTAGCTCCCCATTATGACACCCTCAATGAATTTGTTTTGGGGCAGCATATAGCCTATATTTTAAGTTGGACAAAAGGCAATCTACTTGCAAAATGTTGTAAAAATCAGCAGTGATCTTTTTGCACAATTCATGAATAAGCCAAAACAAAACAAATATGGTCCTTGCATATAAAATGGATGAATAACATCAAACAAAAATGAAAAATTCAAGACAGAGAATATTAGAATTTAGATATAATATTCTTGCTTTCTCTGTGTTGGTCCCTTTCAAAGTTGGTTATAACATTTTGGATTTTTCTCTTGCACTAGTACATCACTGCCAAGTAAAAGTTTCACACAACCCCATCAACAAATAAACAACTACTTTCAGAAGATGTCCTCCCAACTCAAAGCCATAATTTATTAGACATAAATGGATCATGTGACTACTCTGTTTATATTAAACATTGGACGCTTCATTTTTTTAAAACATGAAGGTTTTGGTTGATTGAAAGCATTGATGACTTTCAAAATAAATGTGCAGAGACTAGAGTTTACATTACCACAAGGGAAACATCATTGCTATTGTTTATGTGGCAGACACGTACGGGGTAAACAAAATCAGCAACTTGCTTGGGGCAAAACGGTTATTTGGAGGCAGGGACTAAACAAGCAGCCATGTGATTAAGAAAGTCCAATGGCCTTACTACTTACAGTAACCACAGACACAAAAGGCTAGAGTGAAATGCAGTCTGTAGGATATCTGCTAAATCAGACATTTTCAAAATAAGTTAGCCTGAAATGTCTTGGGAAAAATTGCCCAAAGAAGGAAAACAATCAGTTTACTAGTCCTTACTTCTGCATTGCTAATGATGAGCTACTGAAACTGACAATAAAATAGCGATATTTTGCACAAAATATACTGTTACTAGTCTAAGACGTTCTCATTCAGAAGGTTGTTTAAAAAATATATCCCTTTGATCTTAATTTATTATTTCCTGTTAAAATGCTGAAATTTGGCAAGCTGGTAAACATAGATCAGTAGCAATCCGCTAACAATGGACATTTCAATTTACCAATATTTAGGGGTACCCCCTACCCTCATCAGAAAAATTAAATATCCCAAAATATCAAGGCAACAACATTTGAGATACAACTGGTTATATTTCTTTTGTTCTTCCAGTTGAAGCACAGGCAATTGAAGTGACTTGCTCGTCATTACAGTGTCAGTAGCATTATTTGAACCCACAACCTCAGGTTTTGAAGTAATAGGTCAAAAGCCTTAAACATTACACCACACTGCCTGCCAATAATACTAGTACTTGGTATAAAAAGAGAAAAAAAACAAAACACACTACAAATATGGTATACAGAACAGCACTTAGTAATTTATATAGTACTCCTGATGCACCCAATTAACCTATAACTGAGGCCCATTTACCATAGCTAGTTATTCATAATTTAGCAGGAGGAATAGTACTAAAACACAACCAACACATTCCTGTTTTTATTTTAAAAATTACTTGAAATCTAATTTTTATTTATTTATTTTTATTTATGGCAGTGACAAACTAACCACCCATTCATCTTTGTCATTCACTCTGTCCAGTTCAGGGTAACAGTTGTCTCAGCAGCAGTGATCAAAAGGCAAAAACCAGCCCTGGAATGGGCACACTAACACATGCATACGCACAAACAAAATATCCAGGCCACTAAATGCTCTCCCTTGTTCTACAAGCATTATTTCTAAAAACTGTGACAATGGATGTGAGGCAGGCCACAGCAACATAAATTAATGAGCCTTACAGCTGCCATCTGTTCCTGCATACATCATCTTTGTAAAATGACATAAAAGTCAAACAGTATTAAAAAAAAAACAGCCACAGCATAAATGGGAAAATAGGAAAGGAGTAACAGAACAAATGTATCTTCATTCAGAAACTCATTTTCCTGCTTTTTTTTTCTTCTAGCCTCAGTCTTTTGGTACTGCATTACATAAGTGTACATATCTGGCAAAAGAGAAGATCAATGGTAAAAAAGAAAGTAGCAAAGAAAGAAATCTATAAAGACAAAGTAAATTACTGAAGCTTAACTGAACCAATGTATTCTGACATGTACAGAATGCTGTTACAGTCTTTCAAGTGAGGTGGCTTTCCCCACTTGCTGGGCTGCAAAGAGAATTTTACTTCTCACTTCTTGGCTCCATCCTTGCTATCAAATTTCCATCCCATCTTTGCTGATCTCAATGGGTCTTCTGGTCCAACCAGAGCACAGTGGCCCCTGGAGAGGCATGAGAGTTGTGATCACTGTAAAGCAAACCAAACAATCAGGTCTGCTCTTGAGCTATTTGGCCTTGCCAAAAGGCAGACTGTAACCTTCTATCATTTCTTATTTGGTCTACACCTTTATCCAAGGAAACTTACAATATCAGAGGTATTCTTTTTTACATTTCTCTTGCTTTACCATTTGAAGCACAGTAAAGTGAAGTGACTTGCTCATGGGCACACAATGTTAATAGCAGGGTTTGAACCCATGATCTCAGGGTTTGAAGTACAGAGCCTTAACTACTACACCACACTGCCTGCCTATATGTTTGGTACCACTGAGGATCATGAGAGATGTTACCTAAGATTTTCCAGAAGCAATCTCAATCATAAAAGTAGACTGCTGGCTCCAGTGGTAGCTTCCATGAGGCCAGAGATTATTTAGCTCATTCCATCCCCTAAGGCAAATTAATGTACCATGTAATCCCTGGTAGCACGCCACCCTCTAAATAGTAACCACAGATATCCCCCACTATATCCTGACCATTGTTTAGGTGTCAAAACTGCATCCTGGAGAGACACCATTCCTGACACTTTCTTCATTAGTAACCAATTACTGCAGCTAACTGAACATTTATTTGCATTAATATTAGATTACTTACTTTTTACAATTTGAAACTTGTTTTATTTTCCAGTTAACCGCTCCATTAATAGTAGTAAATGTTGACTACTGTATATACTGACGTATAAGTCGGGTCTTGAAACCCGAAAAATCAATCATAAAATCAGACCCGACTTGTATACCCGTTCCAAAATGCAACGCTTACATTTTTTTTTTTACATTTTCTTGCCGCCTCCAATCTCACATCAGTTTCTCAGATGCATCAAATTTTGTTGCAGCAGTGCAGTTACCAATTTCTTTTGCTACTTCAATAATCTAAAACCAGCTTCATATTTTCTTCTTATCCAACACTCCATCGTAGATAAAGGATGTTCTTACGATAAAGGTGCAAGTGGGTGTAAGATATAAAAAACACAAAACAGTGCAAACGGCGCTTCAGAATAGTTCGGGTATTACCGTGTGGTCATGTAGGCCCAACAGTAGTAGTAGTTTATTTATATAGCGCCCTTCACAGACTAGAGGTCACAGAGCGCTGAACAGCAAATACAGTACAAATACAATAGTTAAAACAAAACATAAACAAAACCAATAAAAACAATAAATAAACAAACTGGAACTATTCAGCACTGTTTAAAAGCTTGTTTAAAAAGAAAAGTTTTTAGTTGTTTTTTAAAAGAATCAACAGACTCGACTCCACGCAGACCACAAGGCAGGCTATTCCATAGTCTTGGTGCCACAGACTGAAAGGCACAATCCCCACGGGTTATTAGCTGAGTGCGTGGGACAACAAGAGGGCCCTGTTGCCCAGATCTTAGAGTCCGGCAAGCTGTATGGCGTTGGAGAAGGCTGGTTAGGTACTCAGGAGCTTGTCCATGACAAACTCTGAAAGTACCAAAACTTTAAAATGAATTCTATAAAACACTGGGAGCCAGTGCAGTGTGTGCAAAATGGGGGTGATATGATCACTCCGGCTAGCATGAGTTAGGAGCCTGGCAGCTGCATTTTGAACTAACTGAAGGCGTGAGAGAGAAGACTTGCTCAAACCTGTAAAGAGAGCATTACAGTAATCAAGCCGTGAGGAAATAACAGAATGAACAAGCATCTCCAATTCTGATTTTGAAACAACATTTCTTAGTTTTGAGAGATTTCTTAAATGAAAGAAACATGAGTGGCTGACTGACCTTACATATTCATCAAGTGTCAGGGACTGGTCAAGAATAACCCCAAGGTTACGTAGACTCGACTTAACAGAAGAGACAGAAGATAATTTTAAACTGATCTCAGAATGAAGAACAGAAGCAGCAACAATAAGTACCTCAGTTTTTCCTGAATATAACTGCAGGTAATTACTACTGTGCCAGTCGTTAACCTGAGACAGACAATCAACCAAAGTGACCAAAGTATTAATTTGGTTGGGCTTAAAGAAAAATAAAGCTGTATATCATCTGCATATAGATGATACGAGATGTCCTTAAAAGAGTTAAGAATCTGTGACAGAGGAAAAACATATAAAGTGAAAAGTATAGGTCCAAGAACCGAGCCCTGTGGCACTCCACATGTCAAAGGAGCAGAGTCAGATGAAAAGCCAGCCACACCAACTGAGAAACTCCTATTTGACAAGTAAGAGGAGAACCAGTCCAAAGCACAGCCAGAGACACCTAACAGCTCTAATCTATTAATTAAGATCCGATGGTCCACCGTATCAAAAGCTGCAGTAAGATCTAACAGTACAAGCACAGAGCACCTGCCTGCATCAGCAGCAATTAAAAGATAATTAAAAACTTTTAAAAGAGCTGTTTCTGTAGAATGTTGCCTCCGAAAACCAGACTGAAAAGAATCAAAGAACAACCTGCGTTTCTAAGAAAGCACAAAGTTGCTGTTCAACCACCTTTTCCAAAACTTTGGCAATAAAAGGCAGTTTTGAAATTGGCCTGTAATTACTCAAAATAGAGGGATCAGAATTAGATTTTTTCAACAATGGTTGAATTACAGCATGTTTAAAACATGATGGAACCACACCAGATCTCAAGGAGCAATTTATGATATTCAAAAGGCACGGACCTATAAAACTTAAAGGTTTTAACAGTAATGATGTTGGCAACAGGTCAGTAGGACATGATGAAGGTTTCATCTTCCTGAGCAAGTCAGAAAGATCCGAAAGTGAAACTTCCGAGAACACAAAAGACTCAGAACATGAGTGAATGAGAGTACTAGGTAAGACAGCTGGAACAATATTAGCCCAAACAGGATTAACCAATAAAAAATTTAAGAAAATTATTACAATCACTATCAGAAAAAACCTGAGTAATTGATTGAGATGGAGAAATAATACTGTGAATAGTATCAAATAGCACTTTGGGATTAGACTTGTGAGTCTGAATAAGATTAGAAAAATAAGCTGTTCTATCATCCCTAACCAAAGAATTAAAAAGCAGCAAGTACTGTAAATCCTTTAAGTATGAATGATGAACTTCCAGATTAGTAGACTTCCATAGGCGCTCCGCTTTTCGGCAGGAACGCTTAAGATTACGAATGGAGTCATTCATCCAAGGAACCATGTTGGTAACAGAACGCTGCCTGATTTTAAGAGGAAGCTATCTTATTCAAATTATCAGTACAATAGTCATTAAAACATTGAACTACTAACTCAACATTATCAATATTACTGCCAGCATCAGATACCACAAATAAATCAACAAACTGATTAAATCACTGACTCATTAATGAAACGAGTACGCCAAGAGTTAACACAAGGTGACAAGTCTAAATTTGAAGACAAGTCAAACAAAACACACTTATGATCACTAAAGGTTACATTACAAACTGTAACATCATTCAAGCTAACTCCATAAGAAAAAAAAACAAATCCAATGTTTGCTCCCCACTATGGGTAGGGCCAACATGTTGTACAAAATTAAAAGAGTTGGTGATAAACAGAAATTCGGAAGCCACACTACATGATATATCATCCACGTGGATGTTAAAGTCACCAAGCATTATTATTCTATCCAGCTTAATAATGGTGGATACAAAATCTTGAAAATCAGCAAGAAAAGGACTAATCGCATCAGGTGGATGATAAATTAAAATACAATATATTGGGGTTACATGCCCAACTTAACAATCTGAAGTTCAAAAGTCTTATATGAAATGGTAGGAACAGAATGACATAAAAAATAACTTCTTAAAAACCATGGTGATCCCACCTCCACGGCCGGTGTGCTGCGGTGTGCTAATGAAAGAACAGTCCTTTGGGCACAATTCTATCAGATTAGTAAAATCGGAATCGCGCTACCAAGTGTCCGTCAACAACATGAAATCCAATTTATTACTAGTAGAAAAGTCATTCAAAATAAATGACTTGTTTGCGATAGACCGTACATTAATCAGTGCTACCTTAGCTGGTAGAGTCATAGAAATAGCGGCCGTCAAATTAGCATTTTCTGGAATACGAGGGATAGCATGGGGCAGTCTGGGATTACTCCCTCGGCGAACTCAGCGTCTCGGACGGGGAGTAGGAAGCAACACGTCAGGTAATCCTGGCAGAACAGGTCTCAAGCACGTCGGCCTGCTTGGATAATCCTCAGATAAAGATGGAAGATCCACATCAGAGGCACAGCGCCATAGACGGCGAAACCTCACATGCACACCTGCCCTTTTTCCAAGTTTCCTCCAACGAGACCGCAGGTTGACTCGGTTAACCAACAGTGGGGAAAAGCCACTGAACAACGAAGCAGTCAGAAATGGCTGCGGAAAAAAGGTATAATTGTAATGCTGAGAGAAATTTTCCATTGCTGATCTAATGTTGATCAATGAAATACTATCATACACTAACGCGGCTGGAAAACCGTGTATGACTAGTGTCACAAAATAAACAAAAAACACAAAAATATCCCAAAACCTCAATGAGCGGGGCAAGACAAAGGCAAAGGCATTGCCTAACAGAGACCCTGAAGCCTAACAATACAAAACAGAGCCTAACACTAGAGAGACAGAGGGAGGTTAGGAACAAGTGCTGGTACAGCACAATGCCGCTCCCACTTACAAAAAAAAAAAGGCTGTGTGCTCCGTGGTTACTCTCTCAGGTGGGCATTAGCATATCATAATCTCTTGAACCAATAGTGTGAGTTTTCCACTTTCGACTTATACGACTGACATTATAATATACCAGAAATTATACTGTAAAATCAAGTCCTGACTTATCTGTGGGAGATATTTATGTATATACGGTAATTTGGAAAGTGCCTGTACAGAGAACCTGCATGTCAAGTCGGGGAGCATGCACTGGCACAGTGCGTTGCTGCACCCACTACACAATGAAACAACTCGGGATCCTGGTTGGCAACCCCCAAGGCAGACACGTGGTCCAGCCCCACCCTCCAGAACCCTCTATCTGCCACAGCCAGGTGTTATGTGGGCGACCCCTTGGCCTAGTCCAGTTATTTGGATCCCCAACATCGAGGATCTTACAAGCCGGATCACCCTTGGGGAAATGCGCCACATGGCCGTAGTGCCGTAACTGACGTTCCCTCACAATGGAGGTAATGTGCCTCATTCGGGACTCCATGAGCAACTGCTCATTCGACACAAAGTCGAACCAACGGTACTCAAGGATTCCCCAAAGAGACACAGTACCAAAGGAGTCCAGTCTTTGTCTCAGGTCACCAGATAGCGTCCACGGTAGACTTCTTAGGTGTAAAACCAGACTGTTCTGGTCGCTAGCAAGTGAGCAAGTGATCAAGGAACCTATCGAGGACGACCCTAGTAGTTGCTTCAATCCAGGTGATCACCCTTCCCTTTCCAGATAGGGACAACAAGTCCTGTTTTCCAGTCAGATGGGATGATGCCAGTCTCCCAATGGAAGCAAAGATTGCTTAAAATGCCAGGAGGACAGCCTTACCACCAGCCTGTAGAAGTTCACCCCGGATACCACAGATCCCTGCAGCCTTTCCTCCCCTCAGCTAGTTCACCACCTGTGCAATCTCAGTGAGATTGGGTGGTTCACAGCTAATTGGAGGATCTGCCTCAAGAACTGTGGACCCAGAGATATCCAACATCCTAGCCGGAGGATCAGCTTTGAACAACTGCTCAAAGTAGCCAGCCAAACGGGTCACAACTGCAGTGTCATCCATAAGGACCATTCCATCAGCCGCCCTGACTGCGATTCTCTAAGAAACAGATTCAGATGTGTGTAATGCTTCAGTTCGTCTAGAAGCAGGATGTGGGTCGCTAGACCACAGATGGTGTGTCACTTGCTCACAGATTCCTCTAGAAAACGGCTCTTTATCTGCCCTCAGAGCCCTAGCAGCCGTCCCTCTCAGTTCCCGGTACAGACCAGAGTTTCCATTGAGCCGTGAGCTGCGACTCCTCTCGATGATATCCAGGGTGCCCTGCGAGATGAAATACCTCCTTCAGGGAACACCGGTAACACCAACACAACCCTCAGCAACGTTCAGAGTCTTGTCACGGAAGGTCTCCCACATCACATTAGGATCGGCAGTCGCACCCAAATCTGCAAGTTCCTCACACAAACCGTGAGCAAGCTCATTAGAAATAGCCTAGTCTTGGAGTCTGGCCAAGTCCAGGCTCACTAGTAGGTGGTAAACTACTGGACCTAAGCTGGATCCTGGAGTAGCAACAAAAAGTCTGTGGGCACTTCTGCAGACCCTGCAGTTTTGCAAGAGCCTCCAGTATCTGCCCACGAGGATGTGATCGATCTCCTTCACTGCACCACCAGTATTGGAGTACCAAGTCCAACGATGCGGTTCTGGGCGCTGAAACCAGGATCCAGCAATTCGCAGCTCCTGACCTTTTGCAAATTCAAGGAACATGGAGCCACTTTCACCACAGACACTAGACCCATGGGGACCATGACAATCCTCATAGCCAGCCCTGTCAGTGCCAGTGGTTGCACTGAAGTCACTCATGACCAGAGGATTGTCACCTCATGGGCACCCATCAACCAGCCACAGCAAATGTACAGGATTTGAGTCTGACATCCCTGGTTTGGGGAGGGATAATTAATCAAAAAACAGCACCTTTCAGAAAAAGCATCATAATGAAAACCAACCTCCATGTCCCTCAGTACAGCTGGAGACTCTCTTTGCATTTAGGAACTCAGATAACATAATTAGAAATCTCAAGGGATGGTGGATTAAACAACTGATTTCTCTGGAAAGTTTCAAATTTTCAAAGACAGTGAAACTCACCATAATTAGGCAGGCAGTTAACATGATGCCTGACATTGCTGGTGGCCATTCAAATGTCTTCTAGGTAATGCGAGTTCAGACGCAATGATCTCCCCAGAAATCTTTTCCAGCCGGGTGGCATGAAAAAGTAGCCGGGTGGGGTGGGATGGGGAAATTTGGTAGTTAGTTAATTATTATTAATTATTTTCCAATGCTCAATATGACTTCCTTTTTTAAGGTTTGACACTTGTGCCAGAATATTTTTTATTAAATTTAAGAAGTATCCAATTCAGGATCCTGCAACCCTAACAAAAATTTTAAATAACAATTGTTATGACATAAACCAAGAGGCACAAGTATTGTCACTGTCGGGAAGAAAAGTGAAAACAATGAAAAAAATTAAGAAATATTCTTCAAAGCCAACTTGCATATGCAGAAGGTGTCTTCAGTTAAATATTTATTTTTGTTTTCTTCCTAGAAAAGGAACAACCCATTTCTTTACAGTGTTCCAACAGCTTTTCAAACAACGTTGTATGTGGCAGCTCTTCTTAAAGCTCCCACAAAGGCATCTCTCTGTAAGTTATTTAACACAGATACAAATCTTTCAATTTGACCGATTCCAGTTTGCTCTAGAACACGCCTTCCTAAAAGGTCAGCTGAAGACTTAATGTGCGTTTTACTTTTTTCATGGTCCAGCAAGCTTTCTTTTTGAATTCTTGTGCATAGCACATTTACCCAAATTAACTCCCTGCTTGGGGGATGTTTGAATATTTCATGCACAATGAGCACCACATACCACGTTCTTTGACCATTAGCCAATCAAAATCTTTAAACCATTGTTTGTTTATGCTGGATAAGCGGTGCTTAGATTTATCAATTGTCAGAGTGTGTGCTGAAGAGATTTCCCCTGATGGACCAGCCTCTACAATGTCTTTCTCTGAAATTGCCACATGAGGAGTTGAGGCTGCACCTTCATTAGTTTGTGGCGTCTATTTTCTGAAATAACTGAGCAGTGTTGTTTTCTGAACACTTTTTTTGCTCATGTTCATAAAACGTTTGGAAAAAATTAAAAGTACCTATGAATAAGACTTTTGAGTGGGAGAGTGTGAGCCTGTTGGATATCCAATGCACACTTGAACTACGGCAGGGGAAGATATGTACAAACTAGGAATGACAGATGGGTCACTTTAACAAAACTACAGAAGCGTATTAGGGCCACAGTGAAGGAAAAAAAAAAAATAATATGTCGAGAATAAAGTCGACATGTTGACTTTATTCTCGCCGTTTATGTCTACATTAAAGATGACATTTTCACTTTCTGTTTATTTTGTCATTAAAGTAGAATGTCGTAAACTAAACTTCATCTCAAAATCAATGTTTAATTTACTAGATTTTCTCAAACCCTGTTATAAGGTAGTGTATTGCATTAAATACTTTGTGTTAAGTGTTCCCCGACCGAGTTGTTAATCACTACACGCTTCTTAACTGGACTTCCTCTTGCACTGACGAGGCACTGGGAGGGATTGCTGCACAGAATACATTCACTACATGATATTCCTGCTCTCTGAACATTTACAATGCTAAGATACATACTGGATATCATTTTCATGATGAAATGCATTAAAGCAGAGGTGCCCAATGCGTCAATCGCGATTGACCGGTAGATCGCAAAAATAGTGCAGGTAGATCGCGTTGCATTCAAAAAAAAATTTTTTTTTAATGTTAGTCGATCATACGTATGTATATCCTCCCTATGGCATTTGCCACTTGATTGACATATAGGGCGGCCAGTCTGAGATCTCTTCTCTTCTAACACACTGGTCATCCCGCACGCACAATCAAACGCGCGAGCTACTGCAAAACTCCGGCTGTGATCTAGTTAGCTTTCCAATTTTTATCGACTAAAGAAGTGATTTAAAAAAAAAACGTTTGGGGAGGGTATGGGCTGGATGTGGAATTGAAAGAGGATTTTTTTCTCACAATGTCACAATTGAAGTGCATTTGTCTGATCTGTCAATCTATCATTGCTATTCCAAAGAAGGAAAATGTGGAAAGGCACTTCCAAACTGTTCATAAAAACTACGAAACTGACTTCCTTCCAAAAAGTGATTTGAGAAAGAGAAAGAAGAGGGAACTAAAATCACAGTTAATCAGACAGCCGTCATTTTTCACTTGGCTGAATTCAAAAGCTCCTTGACTGCATTATTCGGCTCTACTTATTTATGCGAGTCAGCCTTTTCCCACATGTCGATTATTAAATCCAAATACTGTAGTGACCATAAATGTATTGAATTGTTATTGTGCCATAAAGGTTATTCAGGTATTCAAGGTATGACAACATACATTTTATGTGTAAAGTATACTCAGTATGTGTGTATGTACAGTGGAACCTCGGTTTGCGAGCATAATTCGTTCTGGAAACGTGCTCGTAGTCCAAAGCACTCGTATATCAAAGTGAATTTCACCATAAGAAATAATGGAAACTCAAGATGATTCGTTCCACAACCCAAAACTATTCATATAAAAAATTATTAATACAAAATATAAAGTAAAAATACATAAAACAAATTAACCTGCACTTTACCTTTAAAAAGAATCATGGCTGGTGTGAGTGAGTTTCTAAACTCTTGTGGGATTCCACCCAATGGGACGACAGGCGGAAGAGCATCCCAAAGCAATCGCACACTTCATTTTCCAGTGTGTTAACTGCAATGCAGTGGAATGCATGTGGTGCATTTCATTTTGACATGGTTTTATCATGTCATAGTTAAAAACATATCAAGCAACCAATTGTCAGAAATTTTACTACAGTACATAATTTTGGGGTCAGTTTAAAATGCACTTTACATTTTGATTAACGTCCATCAATCGCGTGTCATAGCTAAAAGTGAACATATTGCCTTTTGCTTAGCAGCTACTCTGAGTGTACTGCATTTTGTTTCATGACCACACGTCACTTGTGCAAAGGATGAATGTAATCAAATGACTATTCTGCACCAAAACGCAAAAGTGTGTCAACAGTTGGGGAAACGAGCATTCAACTTCCAAAAATTTGTGTTCTCACAGCAAGCCTAAGGGTCATCAATGAAGAGTGAGTAACCAAAACGATGAGAAGTATGTTTTAGGTCTCAATCAAAAACTGTCTAATAATGTATTATGTTTGCCTTATAACTGTATGAAACAGCTCTTTGAGAAATGCATTCAAAGGATATTAGAAACTCTCGACTCCTGTTACTACTTGTTACACAAACTGTTTCCAGCATTTAGCTGACAAGGAAGAGAATGAAATTTTTATTTACATCACCAGCTTCCACCTGTTTAATGAGAAGGCAAATCCCCTGCTTTATCAACTCCCCATTTCAGCTCCGGAAGAACATGAGATTGGTCTAACCGCCACAGCCTGCAAAAGGTAGGATGTAGGTCACCAAATGCCCTGAGTCAGATAACTCTCCCCAAACCCTAAAATTTACCACAGTGCAACAGGGTATTAGATGGGCGCTATATGACTGTCCTCCTGGATATTGCAGGCTACAATTACACTCTGTTGTGGGAATCCACTCGTGATTGGAACACCCCTTAATTCAACTGTTGACGCCGATTAGTAATTTGATTCAATTCAGTTTTGGCATGATTAATGCCTGGTCTTGAATCGAAATGCAATAGGTTTGCTTTTGGATAAGACATGCGATCTGTGACGTGAATTAAAATGCAATGCACTTTGATATAACATTTTAAACCGACAAGAAAACTGTGTACTATACCACAGTGAAAAGCAATTGATCATTTGGTTGATGTGTTTATAATAATGACGCGAACAACCGTGGCCAAATTTATTACGTTAAGTGCATATGCACTGAAATGCAATGTAGTTAACACGATGGACTGAATTTAATTTTAGCACGAATAATATTCCATATTAAACGGTTTTGCTTGGGAGGCAGAAAGGAGCTGCGCCTAACAAGCGCACGCGTGTGACGTAAACAAAAAGTGACAGGAGACATTGGCAGGCAACTTCGGTAGCCACGTCTTTGGGCAGACGAACACTTACATGACAGAAACAGCTCTGCTCCGGGCTGTAATACTCGCTGTGCTGGGCGCTGGACCGAATGTTGCTGAGCCAAGTGAAAGCAAAATGGGCAGCCAGAAGCACCGATACGGTGACTCCAGTTCTCGATGCAGCGTTTACCATTCCGAATTCGAAGTAGGCCCAAAGCAGCGGCAGAAGACCTCTTTTCTCCACGACGACACCTGCTTAGGTGTATCGTAGGATGCAGTGGCGCACTGTTTGGTCAGTCTGACAGCGCTGCTGAAGCGTCTCGTCGCGTGGAATGTCGAGCCGGCCGCTTGCAAACAAACGCGAGTCGACGAGCGACAGAGGGATGCCGTTCTGACCACACGACAAAGGCACAGCGCTCTTAGCGGCGGAAGGAAAAAGTGACTCAGAGCCTAAAAACTCTCTATTGAAGAACAAGGCGTTTCCGATTAGAAGACAATCGAGATAGCATTTCATAATCACGATATATGTTGTGTTCAAAAATTAACCAGCTGCTAGATCAGGTCGATTAAAATTATATATTGCATGGACTAGTGGGGAGACTGAAAGTTTTCCTTCCATGCACATTAAAAAAGTACCTTAATTCATTTCAGTTTCAATTTTACTGACGCAAGAAGAACATTTTGTTTGTCAGCAGCTTTTACAGAGGGACCACGACAAACTCTGGCAAGCACAAGGCAGCTCCAAGGATCAGTGCTTGGTCATCTTCTCTTCTCATCTCTTCTTCTCCTTACTAGTCCCTCCGATTCTAGCCTATGATTTCTCCTACCAGTGCTATTTCAAAGATACACAGCGGCACCTGTGATTCCCTCCAGAGGTCCACATGGTATCAGCTAGAATCTTTGCATTTCTCACTGACGTTGCGACCTGGATAAATGAACACCCTCCCCCGCTCAACCTGGCAAATATGGACCTTCTTGTAATCAGATCTGTGGAGTCAAACTCAGAGTTGGAAGTAATTATTGGGCTACTGGAGTCAGAGTCAGTAAAAATGTACAGACACTGACTAAATGTAAATTGTAATGTAATGTATTAAAATTTTCAATTTCCCTCATATGCATTCAATTAAAGTATTTTTTGTAGTCTTTTGGCAAAAATATAACTTTTTAAAAATCTGTGTTATTTGATAAATAATATAAAATTGACACAGCAGCATTGATACAGATTTTAAACCCAACCTTTAACAAGTTATGGTGCTAAACATACCCTGATGATTCATGATTGCAGTGACGAAATGCCTTGTATCTTGTATGTTGTGTGCTTTCAATCAACATAGTACAGGTGCCGGTCATAAAATTAGAATATCATGACAAAGATGATTTGTTTCAGTAATTCCATTCAAAAAGTGAAACTTGTACAATTAGATTCATTCATTACACACAGACTGATGTATTTCAAATGTTTATTTCTTTTAATTTTGATGATTATAACTGACAACTAATTAAAGTCCCAAATTCAGTATCTCGGAAAATTAGAATATTGTGAAAAGGTTCAATATTGAAGACACCTGGTGCCACACTCTAATCAGCTAATTAACTCTAAACACCTGCAAAAGCCTTTAAATGGTCTCTCAGTCTAGTTCTGTAGGCTACACAATCATGGGGAAGACTGCTGACTTTACAGTTGTCCAAAAGACGACCATTGACACCTTGCACAAGGAGGACAAGACACAAAAGGTCATTGCTAAAGAGGCTGGCTGTTCACAGAGCTCTGTGTCCAAGCACATTAATAGAGAGGCGAAGGGAAGGACAAGATGTGGTAGAAAAAAATGTACAAGCAATAGGGATAACCGCACCCTGGACAATTCAGAACAGCTGAAGGCCACTATCGGAGCAACATGGGCTCTCATAACACCTGAGCAGTGGCACAGACTGATCGACTCCATGCCACGCCGCATTGCTGCAGTAATCCAGGCCAAAGCAGCCCCAACTAAATATTGTGTGTTGTACATGGTCATACTTTTCATGTTCATACCTTTCAGTTGGCCAACATTTCTAAAAATCCTTTTTTTGCATTGGTCTTAATTGATATTCTAATTTTCCGAGATACTGAATTTGGGACTTTCATTAGTTGTCAGTTATAATCATCAAAATTAAAAGAAATAAACATTTGAAATACATCAGTCTGTGTGTAATTGTAGCAAAGTGTAAAATGTTATCTATAATTTTATTTATTTATTTAT
>JANRMT010062826.1:5083449-5102864 GCA_026402145.1 Polypterus bichir lapradei | reverse complement strand
ATCATTATTTACACAACGCAGGAAAAAGCAGAGTCGAGTCGGTTACATAATGAATGAATCTAATATACAAGTTTCACTCTTTGAATGGAATTACTGAAATAAATCAACTTTGTCATGATATTCTAATTTTATGACCGGCACCTGTAAATGCAGTGCCCTCCATAATGTTTGGGACAAAGACACATTTTTTCCTTGATGTCCCCCTTGGCTTTACAGTTAAAAATTACAAATCAAATAATTCAGACATGTTTTAAGTGCACATTGCAGGCGTTTATTTAAGGGCATTTGTGCACATTTTACTCACAGCATGTACAAACTGGCATCACTGGAGTTTGCAATTCCTCAGGTGGGTTTCATAGCTTCATAAGATACCATCAGCTTGCTTCTACCCTTTGAAGTCTGTAGTTGTCATTGCTCAACATGAGGGCAAGATCTATGCCAGTGAAAGTTAAAGAAGCCATTATGAGGCTGAAAAATATGAATACAACCATCCAAGATATTGGTAAAATCTTAGGATGACTGAACTGTCTGGAATATCATGAAGATGAAAGAACACACTGGTGAGCTCAGTAATCACAAAGGGACTGGTAGCCTAAGGAAGACCTCCACTGCTGACAACAGAAGAATTTTCACTATGGTCAAGAAAAAGCTCCCAACGCCAGTCCAAAAATCATGCACATGCACAGCCTTCAGGAGGCAGATGGGTGTGTGTGTGTGCAGTCTGCACTGGTGAAACATGAAAGGTCAGAATGTTCTCAGCCCCTTCCCCAACAAACCTCCCCCCCCCCCGAACTGTTCAACCTACAAAGCTGAACAACTAAAGGCACTTCAGATAACCTTCCCCAACTCCCTTGCTCCACCTTGGCTTATTGAAATGACACGGGACAATGAAGATTTTGCTTACTGAACACTTTTGTGACCCGCTGATCAAAAAAATCCCTTTTAAAATTTCCTATCACATATGGCTTTATTACAATCACCTATTTTTGGAATTTCCTGCCATATTATAAGGATAGATAGAGAAGGAGGTACAGCAACCATGACTGGAACATCTGTGGTGATCGAACACAACACCGCTGCTAAGAATGCAGCTCGGTAAGACCAACTACTGTGAGTGGGACAGCCACGTTAAAGAGTCTCCTTACATTAAAAAGAACTGGCTGCTCCATAAGCAGAGCAGAAAAGTGTGACACATACAGAAAGCTGCTTGTTGACCCAACAAGGAGATTTGTGCCTCCTCTTTATAGAAAATGTAGACCAATGAAACATTTTGTGAAAGCAATGAGCAAGGAAGGTGAAGGATATCAATATTTGAGACAGATGTTTCCATGAATAACTAATGTTAATACTACAGAAGACATTTTTATTGGTCCACAATTCAGAGGCATAATCAATGACAATTGATTTGATCAAGATCTGTTTTTGTGGACAGAGTAAATTGCATGGAAGGAATTGAGAATTTCCTTGGCAACTACAAGCTACGTCCAGCTGGTTGACAACATGCTTCAAGACAAAACAATAAGGTGAAGCATGTTGCTAAAGGTTCACTTTCTGTATTCACACTTGGACTTCTTCCCTGCTAATCTTGGAACAGTCAGTGACAAACATGGTAAAGGGTTTCACCAGGAAATTGCAATAAAGAGAAGCATCACATGCTGAATACAAATGAAAATTACCAGCAAAATATTTTTAGATTCTTTGATATAATACAATGTGTCAGCATCATTAAACAATTAAAGACACTAAATTAAATAAAAGTTAATTTCATATTTCTCCAAATTTCTACATGGTACAGTCAATTTTAAGGTTATATAAATATTCAGTTTGCAGCATTTACCATTCTGATACCAGTACTGTACTGCAGAGATACCTTGTCACACAAAACACTGAGTCATTCATTTACAAACAAAGACTCATCAGTGAGTGAGTGCAACAGAGGGATGCCATTTTGATGATGTAACAAAGACACAGTGATGATAAAGATCATAAAAACATGGCATTTCACACTACTGACTATTCAGGGCATCTATTGTTTGACACTGAAACAAGAAGCAGCAAAAGTGGAGTACAAATGAAAACCAGCAGCAAAGCATTTTCAGTTCAATTGAACTAATGCAGTGAACTAATGCAGTATGTTAGCTAAATTAAGTAGTTAAACTAAACTCAATAAAAGTTAATTTTATATTTCTTGAAATTCTTACAGTGGCGGAAGACGACATGTCTTGATTACACCACCTGTCTAGATTATATCAGGATATAGGAGAGCATTCTATGTCCGTCCAACAGTGTTGAAAAGGTTTCTCATCAAAAGAGGTGTCAAGCTGGCCACTTACAAACTCAAATTCAATTAAAGTTATTATTTTTCTCCAAAGTCCTACGTGATACAGCCAATCTGAAACTACAGTTGTGTTCAGATTGAAGCCTTCCATTATGATGACCAAAAATTTATCAGGCAGCAAAATGTTTGAAAAAAATTGTTGTCCGGTGTAATAAGACTGATTTCTCTTTTGATTTTCTTTACTGTATATATTTTAATACACTTTAAAATGTGAACTTCCAGCTATACTGTACATATAGTTTATTACAAATGGTTTTACCTGTTCTCTCTCCATGTTCTCCTGAACTGCCCAAACCCAGCTATGGAGGAGTCCTTCTTTTCATTACAGACTGCTTCTTCCTGTTCTTTTTCTGAACCTTTTGCAGGACAGCATTTAGCACATGCAAACCTCAACCCATTTCTCCCATATTCATTTTTTTTGTAAATCATTTCTTCATTTAAAAAAAAAGGTTAATAACCAATGAGAAAAGTAAAAACATCAAAAAAGAAGAAATTAAACTCCACCATATTTGGAAATGACTAAGAAGCATAGAGAATGAGAGGCACTTTGCGAACATCATGCCACCCTACACATCTCGATTAAAGCAAAATTAACAGATTTTAATAAATGGAAGTCCTTTTATAGAGATGATGTGTGTAGCTGAAAACTCTAAAAGAATTAAGTTATAAATATTGGTTTTCTAGCAAAATGTCAAGATGATCTTAGCAGCTAACAATCTTATTGAAATCAACTTTTTACTCATGAATGAAAAGGAGTAATATGAAAAAATCCAAAAGTGGAAAAAACGGTTGAGAACACTCCCACATCCTCTTATTCAAAGCCACCGTCCACTTTTTGTCTACTATACTCTTGCTCCCTGTTCTAAATCCAATAGTTTGTCTTGGTAGCTAGTCCTTGGTCTTCCTTAGCTTTACTTCCAACATTTGCTTTTCTAATCTATACTCTCAGATCCTCCTTACATAGCCAAACCATTTCAACTGCCACTCTTTTCAGTCCTTACTAAAGTTTCCTATTCTACCTTTGCTCTCATCCTTTCATTCTGTCAACTGTCTCTGGACCTTGACAAGGTCACCTCAGAAATTATAAATATTTATTTTTGTTCCAAGCACTTGGATTTAGACTTGCTTGTGTGACTCGGCTAATTTTCAGTTTTATCATATGGTCAGATGGCTTATGATTCATCTAAAAAGACATCTGATTTACAGCAAAAAAGTCCATTCATGCCCAAGATTTTGCTTCCAGAACCACACTCATGCAACAGTCCTCTTAGCCTGTCGGTACATCTCAACCGAATCAGAAGATCCCGCAGAAAGCATTTCCTTAAAGACCATCTTCTTCAATATGACATCTTTCCTCACCTCTGGTGCCCACTATTGAGTCACAGGGTTGCCGCCATGAGATGCTATGCCTGCCTTAAGACTTGCCAAAGCTAAGGTCTTGTACAGGGTCCTTTTAGATTTAGATTTCTTTTGGAGGTAGGAGTTTATTTTCTCACTAACTGAAGCCTCAGCCAGATGTTCCCAGGACATGCAAACTGTTCATTTAGGCTTCCCTGAACTATCTGGTTGAATCCAACTCACTAACAAGTAGTGATCCATTGACTGCCCACTTCTCTTCACCCAAATGTCCAAAACATACAGTCTCAGGTCAGACATCCCAACTACAAAGTTTATCATCAACCATCACCTTGAGGTGCTCTGATGCCAGGTACACTTATTAGCCTCCTTCTGTTCGAATGTGGCAATTGTTATGGGCACTGTGGGTTTGCCTGGTGTCCCATCCATGGTTGGTTTATCACCATTATAATGAGCCAGTAACTTTGAAGGTATATTTAGAGACTCTCTAAATGAGTGGTTCTCAAGGTATGTAGCGGGGCTACATAGTAATAGTGTCAAATGTTAGTATTGAGTGTGTCTTGTTTCCATCATCCCATTTGCTGTTTGTGTGCATCAGTAAATGTCGTCCCCGTAAATACAAAGGGGGACAGATGATGGAAGGAAAACGCAGCCCCAAACCTGGAAAACACCTGTTAACTATCAATCAATTATATCCAGCACAGGACTACTTAAGCAATCAGGAGGAAACATGAGGGAGGAGAGGAGAAAGAAGGAGACCATCTTTTAAGAACCAGGAATCAACGTACCTGCTGTTTTTCACATCGCGCTTTTACCCTAGTTTGTTTTTCATTCCGCCGGACTGTCTTCCATCCCTCATCTGCAGAGACCCCGGGGTAGGATAATCATCCACCACGCGCCGAGGAATCACGGTGAGGTTGCTCCATTTGCCGGGAAATTCAAACAACTCATTTATCTCTTGTACAGTCATCCGTCTGCAGGACAGTTTTTATAACCGGATTATAATTCATGATCATTCATTCCGTTTATCATTCATTGTTGTATTTTTTTTTCTATGTATTTATTTTGCATATTTCTTGTTGTTTCATTTAATACAATTAATCAGTTTAATTTTACATATCTGCTTTGCTGTTGTGCTTGTATTTACACCGTCGATTGTGGGGAAAAAGTTTATTTGTAAGAGGTACGGCTTGATATTTAGATTCAACCTCAGTAAATTATCCAGGCCACAGGTCTTGGAGGTGTAGCTGCCGGCTGGGAAAGGGGTCGGCCATTACAGGTAAGTCCTGGGGGGCCCTCAGGCGACAACCAGTTACACTATCAGGGAAATATTTTTACTTCTCATTGAGCTTATTGTTTAATTAGTCAACCTTTAATCCTTCTTTTATTTTGCATTCAGAAAAGTGCAGTCATGTGAGATTTACTTTTATAAGAAATTCGTAAATCTGTGTTTTTAGCCTATCTTTAAATATGTAAATCTGTTTTGTTATTATTTTGTTCAGTTTTTTTGTGCTGTTCTCCTACTTAACTGTATATAAATACTGAAAAGAACAGACACCATTTTAAAGGACAGCAATATAAGTCTTACTAACTTGAGTGCTCACTAGTAAATAATAACCAGGTCATTTTATTAGAAAGCATAAAGAATAAATGCTGACCTATCAACACACAAATCATTAATGGATTACTGTACCCAAGAATTATGTTACTTATGCAATGTAGTTTGTAGCGATGGCTGAGAAAATATTTCAATCTTATTTTTTCATGTATAATACAGAGAAAAAAATGTATAAATTATTACAAGCCAAAAGTGACCAATGCTGTACACTGGCAAAAATATGAAAAACATCCACTGGGGGTAAAAAAAAAAAAAAAACAAAAAAAACACATTAACTCATATTGCATAATCCACATGTCTGTTATCCAATCGTATGCTCAAAACTGATACTTTTCTGCTAAAATTTTCTTAAATAGATACTTACAGAAAAATAAGCACACATAATAAATAGAAGACAAAGCTTACAGCATTGACTTTTGTTGTTCCAACCAGTCTGACAATCAGTTAGTCACTTTTACCTTTCATTGATCTCATTGTTTAATTAGCTGTTTTTTTTACTTATTTTCTTATTTTGCATTCAGAAACATACAATAGTGTTACATTTACATTGTTAAAAATAAAGAAATATTTTATATTTTATTATATGTTTAAATGCTTACTTCTGTTTAAATGCTTAATTCTGTCATTTTCAATTTTAATTCACCTCTTCTGTGAAGTTTCTCTTCTTAACTGTATCCAAATACTGACAATTAATGACAAACTCAGCAGACAACAGGGCAAGTGACACTGAAAGCTAAAGCGCAGCTATTTTAGTGTAACCCACCATTAATTTTATTAATTATTATGCTTATTAATCATTAATGAAGTAAAAAAACAGGAAATTAAAAAGAACAGAATGTCAAAAAGCAAAAAAGCATTCTTAGGTACCTCAATTCCTTCTTTGTTCAACAGAAACTTGGTATAAGTTTGTGATTTGGAATATTACAAAAAAAAAATTAAAAAAGCAAACCCACAAACTGGGAAGTAACAGCTTACCAATGAGTCCAATTAGAAGAAGAAAATGGTTGGAATGAAAACCTGTAGCCACCCTTGAAAATGGCTGATTGAAATCATTACTCTAGGATAGGCAGATGGCAGCATGCATTTTCACAAACATCTTTTTTAAACCCTGTTTAGTTAATGCAAAGAAACAGAGATAAAATGTTTTAATAAAAAATAAATTAAACAGAAAAAGTATAACTGCAATTTAGCATGTCAGTTTTAAATATGTGCCTATTTATGTATTGTATTTACTTGCTTTATCTTATAGGGTCATTATTGTCACCTGCACAGGGTCTGGTGAAATTCCTATTTGCATGTGCTAATTAACATGCAACATGTCGTCTCTATCCGACACAAGTGTGAATGTAATTTTAAGTGTAATCTGTCTAGTTTTGTGTATCAGCTGATCTAACACTTTGGGTTCAGTAATCTGTCTATATATCATATAATGCCCTTAAAATCTGTTTTCTGTAGTGCTTTTCAAATCCATCTCATAAAAAAGAAATTTAATTCCACCAGAGTACTTGTGAATTTATTTTCAAATTTCTTAAGTGAGGCAGCATGTGGCCAGCTTTTAACGTTGTTGCCTCACAACACCAAAGACCTTAGTTAAACCCTTCAGTAGGAGTGAAAGGTAGTGTGTGCACAGCAAGCACCATACAATATATCTAATTTTATCTGTGTGTTAAATTTGAGATAATTAAGGTCTTGATACAAATTCATAAGCCAGGATACACTATTCTACACTAATCCTTATATCTATGTATGGCTCAAGGACGACAGTTTAGACTTTGAAACTTTAAATCTTGCACATATATACCTAAGTAGCATATAGCATAAAGCTCTGCAACATGCAGAAATGAATGTAGTAAATATCTAGACAGTAATAAACACACACCAGAAACGTTAATTTAGAGGACTTGCACACAGAATACAGATTTTATTACATATTGCTGCATTCATTTTCAGACTACATTTTACTGTGCAAGCTAATGTGCCATTTCCGTCATCTACATCACTGTTTAAACTTTGCATATTTTTGGTATCTATTTATCATCACCAGTTTTTACACATGGCTAAGCATGTGTTACATGGTGTAGAGTAACCTTGGAAGGATAAATTAAAGAAAAAGCACTTGATACAGAAAAGTTAAAAATTCAAAAATTCCAAATGAAGACAGCATGTTTAGTCAAACTATTGTGTTTAAGAAAGTATTTTCTGCTTACAAATCTTATTTAATTCAATAAGGAGTTGTGTAAGCATACAAGTATATATAACAGGCATTTAAGCACACAAGTTACATAATAATAATACATTAAATATTTGAAATATAAATATAAATATTTTATTTATATAGCACTTTTCCCATGGTCAAGGTGATTTTCATCATTCTGTACCATTTCATTTTTTCCATTTCTCATCATTCGATTAAAGACTTCTTTCCATTAAGGGCATGCAGTTACAGCTAGTAACTTCATAGCTTTCTTTTTTGAACTATTATTTAAACATAACTAGACAAATTTAACACAACATCTCCAATTCCATAAAGTTTCAACAGGAATTCAAGCTAGAGCACTAGAATAACTCTAGAGATAATGAATGCACATAAGAAAACAAGGCAGCTAATGATGAGAAAGGTATAGTGTTTCTAGAAAGTACATGAGAGGCTCACAGAGCAAGAGAATACTTTTTTTTTTTTTTTTTTTTTTTTTGATGATACCAAATTTGACCGGTATGGGCCAGAGTGCTAAACATAGTGTTTCCTCTAAACATAACTAAGAAAAATCACACCAAGAACTTAATTTCTACCATGAACTGTGGTGGTTATGCCAGCATCCTTTGGTCTAAAAGACTGTAAGACTTGTGCAGACAGACAAGCAGAATGGATGTAGCAAGGACTGAGAAATATGTGATGTTAGGGATGTGTATTGATGTTAGAAAAAGAAAGAAGTGATTGATGTTAATTAATTAAAATTTTTGCATTTAGCGATGCCAGTAATTATTTTGTAAGACTACTTTATTTTCCTTTTTCAACCATTAGACTTGAACTGAAGCACACTTTAAGACATAGAATAATACAATTTAATGACAAACAATCACAGGGATTACAGAAATATAACTGTCTATATATTGACATTGACAACAGGACAAAAGGCAGATGAGACAGACAAACACATATCACGGAAGATGCTGGCTGTTTACAGGCTATTTATAGTTCTAATTTATCTTGGGACACAAAGTTCTACAATACTAGGTCTTTAAGGATAATGGCCGATGCTGTCTGCTTGTTGTTACTAGTGATTCAAGTGGAGGAATCTTCTTGCATTGGAGTGCACTTTTGGTTTTTGCTACCTGGTCTTTTGTCCGTGGTGTGGTGTGATGTTGCCTTCCTCAGTTTGCTGTTAGGCTGTGTCCTCTGTAGCTTCACAGGGAAAAATGTTACTCTTTCTAGCACAAGAATGTAGGTATAGAAGTTCCCATGTTGACGAATGGCTTTTTCTGGGTCATCTCAGAATGGCAAAGTCAGTGGCACAAAGAATGGCATAAAACTTTATAGAAAGTAGCTTCCAGACCAAAGAAAGTTTATGAGCTTTTTTTATCCCCAGACAGTGGGTGGTTTCTCACTCCAAAGAGTGGATCCTCAGCTTTCAGCTGTCACAACAGAAGCAGAAGAGATGAAAATGCACCTAGACTTGAAGGAAGGTGTAACCTCTAGGGATTGGATCAAGGTCCCTTCCAGTTACAGGTCCAGTACCTGTTTATAGGTATGTTATTTTGCCCGTGACATCCAGACAGAGTTCTGTTTGCAGTTACAAGCCCAAAATAAATGTCATTTTGAGCACCTTTAATCTGAAGGAATCTGTACACCTCAACTATAATTTTATGCTTTTGTAGTCAGATGAAGCACAGAGCTGGCCAAAGTGTTGGCAAAGCTGCAATTCAGCCATTCACTTTAATGCTCACTCAGGAATGCAGGTTGGGATACTGCTGGATTTCTTTTAAATGTGCCATGTTTACAGGCCTTGTGTATTACTAAAAGCCTAGGAAAATCGGCAATGCCCACCTTTGTCCTATTGCAAGACAAATCTATAGCCATCTACAAGGATCTGGGATTTGATAGAAGTTTTATCCTTTAGCATGAAACTTACCCAGCATATAGCCAAATTAATACTGCCACAGGTTAAAAAACAAAAGTGTAATTGATATTTAGTGTATCTGTCAAAAAGAAGGCAGACATCCAACTGAGTGTGTGTGCGCATGTGTGTGTGATCAGAGTTGTCCCACGATCTCTATGTAACTAAGCCTGAGAAATTTTGGAAAGCTTACAGAAACTGGTAGTAAAAATTCTGTCAAATGTTTACAGCAAAACATGATTCTGTGAAAGTGAATGCTTATCAATTTAGTTACTTCCTAATTTTTATTCTAATGAATTACAACATTCTGTCAACTGCTGTTTTCATGTTGACTTTGATATTATTTGTCTGTTCAAGTCCAATTGAATACATTAAGATTCAATTTGTGTAAAATAATAAAATGTAAAAAAACCAAAAACTTAAGAATCTGAAGATGCTTAAAATACTTTGTAGCTTGATTCAGTCTTGTCCTAGGTCTTTACATTCTGGGAGTTGAATAAGGGTTATATCATTGCAGGCCACAGCACAGAGAGGATAAATATTTTATAGCAACTCCTAATAATAAAAACCAACAAGTCATGGGATTAATGAAAATCATTGATTTATTATTTTTTCCAAGCAAACAGATCAATATTTTATTATTGATTAACACTGCATTTTGTATCTCATTTACCAATATGCCAATCCTGACCAATGTTAAGTGGCAGTGGAGATTGAAATTATCCATCTGCTTTCCACATACACAACAATGCAGACTTACACCTTCAGAATCTTGATGTGGTTGCTGCGCTTCACAGTTCATACTTTAAGACAAGAGAAAGTTCTTTCAAAATGTAAGAACTTAATGCACAGCAGGAGAGACAGAAGCAGAAGAAGAAGAAAGCCTACCACATGATATTCATGATTGTAGAAAATTCTTAATCCTTACTCTCATTTTCATTACTTTACCATTTTCAAACCTTGGATGGTAAGGACACCAGGAAAAGGACAATTTACAATGTTATTAGTGTTAGAGAAATACATACTGTAAAATTGTTAAAAAGGAACAAAATCATGACAAGAAAATGTACCTTTCTCATATGATTTGGATCCTAAACATGTCTGGACCAGTAATATTGCATTGCTTTGGCTTTGCAGGTTACACACTTTTGTTTGGATATCACCAATCAGTTAAATGCCATGGCGAATTAAAGAATTAAAAATTTAAAAAGACACTTTGTTCTACAATAGTAATTTTCAGTATTCTTTGGTATATTTCAGAACAGACTGGTAACTGAGCTGTTGTATTGAAATTTCCAATATTACCACATTAAATAACTTTAAAAATATATATTTAATACAGGCTAAATATTTCTTAATATGCTAACTAACTGAAGCAATGGTTAGCATTTGGTGCAGTGTGCACTTACGGAGCGAACATACTATTCTTTAAATAAATGCTGTCTGACAAGTGGCAAAAAATTGCCTTTGTGTTTTGCAACCATACTTCAACACAATGCTGGGTCAAATCGACAGAACTGTAAACTATAAACCAATCAATCAATCTTTATTTTTATACAAGTCCTATAATAGTGAACTCCAACACAAGACAATTAAAAAAAAAAAAAAAAAAAACTTACAACTACATCTCAATTAGCAATGCGGCAGTCTCTGCAGACATACTTCTCTGCTTGTAATTGGTAATGGGAATTTTCTGTCTTTCTTGCACATACATATTAATACAGATTATACATGTAGACACACTGAAAAGAATTATAAGGGCAAATAATATACTGGTAAGATCTCACCTGGCAAACTTAGGGCAGTGTTTGTTAGAGCAGTTAAAGAAAAACATTGATGTCCATTATAAAGTAAAAAAAAAAAAAAAAAAAAAAAAAAAAAAAAAAGACTACAATGAGCACTGACATAATAACTAAGGTGTTGGACAGCAGAGCTCCAGTTTACTTCTAAACATATTGTGCCTAGCCCTTGAAATCCAAATTGTGAAAGTAACAGTACTTACTGCAGTGTCCCTGCACCTTACTGCCACTGAAGTCATCAATATATCAATATTCATCAATGACTGTTGAGGTCATCACAAGCAAGTCACTTAGCCAAGTGACACTTACAATGTTGAAAAACTGAAACATGTATTCCAAAGACTATGTCAGTTTGGAGAAGAGTCAGGTAAATAAATAAATGTAAACAAAGTCGATAGCCTTGTTAAAGTGGCTAAATTGCAATGAAAGGAGTGACCATAGCTCATTATATTCTTATACGACGAACTGGTTATAGTTGTCTTTTAGAAAGCCAGAAGCTGTGCAAGACGTAATGGGGAAAAGTTAGCAACATAGGCTACGCGCACAGAGGCAACAGAACCTCTACAGAAAGAGGACTGCTACTACAAAGACAAGTTATAAAAGTAACCTTGTGAATGCTTGAGCTTGTGCAGATCAGAATGCTTACTCCCATCATATACATTTTTGGTTCAACACCCAAACAAAACTGTCATTACTTTAAAATAATATTGACAAAACTATTTATTTATGTTCACCTTACAAGTTGTCAAAAGTGTCACCATTCTTATACGCCACTCCCAAAACCATGGCAGGACCCATTACTGTTCAAGAAAATAGCACGGAAAGAAAAAAAAAAAAACGGCATAAAATCTCAAATCCTACAAATCCAAGGCAAGATTAGTTTTTGGAAAAGTGAAGATTTGTTTTTTTTTTTTACTTGTTCTGTCTATGAAATCAGATGGATAAAATCACTAAACAATAAAACCATGAGGTTACATTAAAAAAGCATAGTAAGAATATAAGATAAAGAATCTGCTCTTAAAATAAATGTGATTTTTCCTTTTTTTAACTGCTACAGGTAATCTTGTTGTGATATTACACTCAGAACTGAGGTTTGTTTCATGTATGGCAAAGCCAGGAAGGTGATTTGAACACCCTACTGAATAGGCAAATCTTCAAAATGAATGGGCTGTTTCAAATGAATGAATACACTACTTAAAAATCATCAGTTTCAGCCCATTCATCTATATATTATAAATATAAGTCAATGTGTGTATGTATGTATGTTCCAGCATCACTTCCAAATGACTGGAACGATTTTCATAAAACTTGGTACATGTTTCTCATTGGTCGACTAAAATACTGCAGGATGAAATCAACCCTAACTCACCCCCTTCTGGGTAGGGTGGGGGGTGATCTTGTGGTCTTGTATGCCTGTTATCATCCAGTTGACAAATGGAACAACTACCAGAGGGCGAACTGGAGGTGACTGCCAGCATTCTTTGTTTGTGCACTATCACACCGCATGCATGTTACTTTTGAAATTAAATAGAGTTGGCCGGTTCTGAGAGTCAACTGGATGATAAGATACAAAACCGTGAGACAAGCACATTAGTAAGTCTTCATTGTTAATTTATTTTTAAAGTAATGTTTTTTACAATTATATTTTTCTCAAACAATAAAAAAAAAACACTTTATTTTCCTCCTGGGCAACGCTGTGTATTTCAGCTAGTTGAAAATAGAAAAGCACTGAACAATGAAGTGCCTCATCTGGGTAGGAGATGTGGGAAAGGGATTAGCTGTTAGTGAATTACTGTTTTACTGCCCCACAACTTGCATAATCACTTACTGCAAAAGTGCTGACAAGACAGTAATCTAAAAACAAAAAATCTTTTGCAAAACAAAATACAGTTTACAGTATGTTGTACCTTTGTATAAAGTAGATGAAAGAAGGAAACTGAATAGTAAACACCACTAAAACAAACAACATATTTTGGTAATTGTAGTTTTTGGAAAATGTAAAAGATTAAAAAGAAAAAAAATCAAAATGGCTCTTAGATTAGCTTTCTTCACATATACGGTAACATTCAAGGTCAATGGCTCTGCCACACTGAAATGAACAGTGCATTTTCCTCTGTGTGCACACAACTGGATGTTGCTTACTTCCACAAATTTTCTGTTTGTTTGTTTTTCTCCAGAAATTGGAAAGAAAGATTAAGTGCCAGTCATCAGACTTCTTTCAGATTCAAATCTGGAGGCTTGTTGAGCTCCACCTTTACACCCTTTTCTCCAGAAGCTGAAAGATCAAAAGGTTAGAATGTTGTAAGAAAAATCACACTAAAGACCAAGTAACTAACAGAAATATAATAAAGGCTCAGTACTGTACACTATTAAAATGTTATCTGATTAAGTAATGTATATGATGATCAATCACCTATGTAGAACAAACTTATTTGATTTACATATTAAAATTCACATTGATAACCAATAATAATTTAAACTTATATTTACTGAGTTAAAATAACCCAGCCACTGGGGATGCACAAATCAATGTGTTTCTTCATGCCTGTCCCAAGCCCGGATAAATGGGTAGGATTACGTCAGGAAGGGCAGCCGGTGTAAAATTTTGCCAAATTAATATGTGGACAACAATACAAATGTCCATACCAGATCGCTCAAGCCCCGGGTTAACAACGACTGCCAACAGGGTGCTAGCAAAAATTCGGCTACTGCTGCCCGAAGAAGAGGGGGGAGACGTGTCCAAAGGCAGGAGGAGACGAGGAAGGTAAAGAGAATGAAACTGAGGGTAGGAACTTTGAATGTTGGCAGTATGACTGGTAAGGGGAGAGAGTTAGCAGAGAGAAGGAAGGTTGATATATTGTGCATGCAAGAGACTAAATGGAAAAGGAGTAAGGCCAGGTGGATTGGATGTGGATTTAAATTGTTCTATCATGGTGTAGATGGGAGGAGAAATGGGGTAGGGGTTATTCTGAAGGAACATTATGTCAAGAGTGTTTTGGAGGTGAAAAGAGTGTCAGACAGAGTAATGATTATGAAGATGGAAAGTCGAGGTGTGATGATGAATGTTGTTAGTGCATATGCCCCACAAATTGGGTGTGCAATGGAGGAGAAACAAGATTTTTGGAGTGAGTTGGATGAAGTGATGAATAGTGTACCCAAGGAACAAAGTGGTGATTGGAGCAGATTTCAATGGACATGTTGCTGAAGGGAACAGAGGAAATGAGGAGGTGATGGGTAGGTATGGTGTCAAGGAGAGGAATGAAGAAGGTCAGATGATAGTGGATTTTGCCAAAAGGATGGAAATGGCTGTGGTGAATACGTATTTTAAGAAGAGGGAGGAACATAGGATTACGTACAAGAGTGGTGGAAGATGTACACAGGTAGATTTTATCCTATGCAGAAGGGTCAATCTGAAGGAGTTTGAAGACTGCAAAGTGGTGGCAGGGGAAAGTGTAGTTAGGCAGCATAGGATGGTGGTCTGTTGGATGACGTTGGAGATCAAGAAGAGGAAGAGAGTGAGGGCAGAGCCAAGGATCAAATGGTGGAAGCTGAAAAAGGAAGACTGCAAGGTTGAGTTTAAAGAGAAGGGAGACAGGCACTGGGTGGTAGTGAAGAGTTACCAGACAGCTGGGAAACTACAGCAAATGTAGTAAGGGTGACATTAAGAAGGGTGCTTGGTGTAATATCTGGACAGAGGAAGGAGGAAAAGGAAACCTGGTGGTGGAATGGGTAAGTACAGCAGAATATACAGAGGAAGAGGATGGTAAAGAAGAAATGTGATAGCCAGAGAGATGCAGAAAGTAGACAAGAGTACAAGAAGATAAGGTGTAAGGTGAAGAGAGATGTGGTGAAGGCTAAAGAAAAGGCATATGATGAGTTAGTTGTATGACAGGTTGGACACTAAGGAGGGAGAAAAGGACTTAAACCGATTGACTAGACAGAGGGACCGAGCTCGGACAGATGTGCAGCAGGTTAGGGTGATAAAGGATAAAGGCTGATGAATGGAGAGAGAGAGAGAAAACTGGATGATGTGGCGAGGGTGAATCAGGAAGTGCAACAGATTGGTAAGGAGGAAGTAAGGACAGCTATGAAGAGGATGAAAAATGGAAAGCCCGTAGCTCCTGATGACATACTTGTGGAAGCATGGAGGTGTTTAGAAGAGAAGGCAGTAGAGTTTTTAACCAGATTGTTCAATGGAATCATGGAAAGTTAGGGGATGCCGGAGGAGTGGAGAAGAAGTGTACTGGGGGTGTGCAGAGTTGTAGTAAAATTGATGAGCCACAGCATGAAGTTATGGGAAAGAGTAGTAGAAGCTAGGTTAAAAAGGGAGGTGATGATTAGTGAGCACCAATATGGTTTCATGCCAGATAAGGAGCACCACAAATGCGATGTATGCTCTGATAGTGTTTGATGGAGAAGTATAGAGAAGGCCAGAAGGGGTTGCATTGCGTCTTTGTGGACTTGGAGAAAGCATATGACAGGATGCCTTGAGAGGAGTTGTGATATTGTATGGGAAAGTCGAGAGTGGCAGAGAAGTAACAGGATGTATACAAGGGAAGTGTGACAGTGGTGAGGTCTGCGGTAGGAGTGACGGATGCATTCAAGGTAGAGGTGGAATTACATCAGGGATCGGCTCTGAGCCCTTTCTTATTTGTAATGGTGATGGACAGGATGACAGAGGAGAGTAGACAGGAGTCCCCATGGACTATGATGTTTGCTGATGACATTGTGATCTGTAGCAAGAGTAGTAAGCAGTTTGAGGAAACCCTGGAGAGGTAGAGAGATGCTCTAGAGAGGAGAGGAATAAAGGTTAGTAGGAACAAGACAGAATACATGTGTTTGAGTAAGAGTAAGAGGGAGGTCAGTGGAATGGTGAGGATGCAGAGAGTAGAGTTGGTGAAGGTGAATGAGTTTAAATACTTGGGATTAACAGTACAGAGTAACAGGGATTATGGAAGAGATTTGAAAAAGAGAGTGCAGGCAGGGTGGAATGGGTGGAGAAGAGTGTCTCCAGTAATTTGTGACAGATGGGTTTCATTAAGAGTAAAAGGGAAGGCCTATGGGACGGTAGTGAGACCAGCCATGTTATATGGGTTGGTGACAGTGGCACAAACCAAAAAACAGGAGACAGAGATGGAGGTGGCAGAGTTAAAGATGCTAAGATTTGCATTGGGTGTGACAATAGTGGACAGGATTAGAAATGAGTACATTAGAGGGTCAGCTCAGTTTGGACGGCATGGAGACAAAATCAGAGAGGTGAAATTGCATTGGTTTGGATATGTACAGTGGAAAGATGCTGGGTATATTAGGAAAAGGATGCGAAGGATAGAGCTGCCAGGCAACTGGAGGAAGGCCTAAGAGAAGGTTTACAGATGTGGTGAGAGAGGACATGCAGGTGATGGGTGTAACAGAGCAAAATGCAGAGGACAGGAAGATATGGAAAAAGATGATCCGCTGTGGCAACCCCTAATGGGAGCAGCCAAAAGAAGGAGAAGATTATTGTGCAATGTACATAAGAGAAAGGTGACAAAACTTATCTGCATTCAATCAGAAAATTTAAATATTCTTTATTATTAACTGTTTTACTAATGTGAAATAATGGCAGAGTGAAAAATTATTTGCACTCCAGGTCTAGTGGTCAAAAAAAAATTAAGAAAACTCCTAAAAAAATAAACTGATTTCAGATTTCTGTAGACAAGAAAATTTGGATAGATGAAGTGATTTACTACTTAAAGAATTTTTATTGCTCTTCAGAAAGACTGCTACAAATGCCTGACACAGTGTAAATGTTAGCATTTATCATAAAACATGTTTTTTTTTTTTTTTAATAAAATTTTGATGGATACCTGTTCTGAATTTTACAGACTGTTAATGGTTTATCCAGCTATTTTATGCATGATGTCTGAAACTGGACTGTTTGTTGCTAATGAAATTATTTCTGCAACCCTCATGTTCGTTACATTCTAAAGGGTACAACATTTAAAGAACCCCCTGAATATGTTACTGATGATTTCTTTAATGGTGACCCAGATTTCTTTCTTGGATATCATATTATCCTTTTCTTCATGTCCTTAGTACAAATGTCTTGATGTATTTCACAATTGCTCAGGTTCACTTGTGCTAATAAGGTTGATTTCTGTTTATAACACTAGTCTTCTCAAAGAGCTCTTATGGAGAGAATTCTTCATCAAGTTTAGAGAAAAACGATTAAATGATTCTGCTTTTGTTCTAGTTCATATCTTCTTATGTAAATTGTATGATAATCTGTCCCTTCAATGATGCTTTAAGAGCTTCTGAAAAAAATCAGAACATTGACAACAGCATTTGGTAAGTTCAGAAGTAAGGCTTCCATATAATATGATGGTAATTGGAGACTGGTTCTCCTTCCACAGATATGCCTCTTAAAGATGTCACATTTTCACAATCAGTCAGAAATCCTGGCGTGATTCTGGACTCCTAACTATTATTTATTGAATATATTTCTTCAACAACCCAATTCTGTTGAAAAAATTAGACCCTTCCTCACTAACTGTGTCATGCAACTCTTTGCTCAGGGACTGGTTCACTCTCTGCTGGAGTATTGCAGCTCTATGCTGGCAGGGCTTCCTTCAGCTGTTACCTGACTTCTTCAGAATTTCCAGAATGCCACTGCTCAACTGGTGTACTTTACTCCTACTACTGCTCTGATTCATTTTCCTCATTGTTCAAAACTCTTGTCTTGACTTACAGTTCTCTGAATGGCTCTGCTCTTTAATATCTTGTCTTTGGTCTCCATATACCCTTCAAGAAGTCTCCATTCTGCTTCTGCCTGTTCTGACTATCCCTCTTCTTGCCAGACATGACCAGACTGAACAAAGCTCTTCATTCTTGCACAAAAACAATGGAATGGTCTCCCTTTCAGTGTTGAAACTGCACCCATTTTACTAATGCTTAAGCATCTTTTGAAAACACACCTTTTAATTTGGTATTTTGAAACGGATTACCTTCTTTTCTACAGGATAGCTGCTGTTGCCTGACAAAGAATTTAGGGCACTGTGTTTTGTCTTAATGTAAGTGCATGTAAAATTATACAGTAGTGGTACTACTCCCTCTTGCTCATTTTTTTAATCTTGTTCTCTGGTGGTTGTGATGCTTGCACTTTCTAATTTCCCTTGTATGTATTATAACTTGCTTTGTAAGTCACCTTGGATAAAGGAGTCTGCTACATGATAAATAATACTACACAGCTTTTACAATGTTGCATTATAAACTAAAAATAACTTTAAATATATACTTGTATTGTAGTCACTTTCATACTAATTTGTAACAAGTGTGCTTATTTTATTGCCTAATGAAAGCAATATGATGTAGGTTAAAAGTGAAAACTTTTAATTGTTTTCTTTCCATTCATAATGTTCAGAAGTGGTCAGCTGAAACGTTACGAGACAAAGAAAATAAAAGGGAAGGCAAGTAGGGCCACCTTTATTGGTCACTGATGATCTCTTGTGTTTTTCATATCAGGAAATCAGAGGGAGGCCCAGATTAAAACAGATCATAGTGTAGTTCCAATAATCTTGGCACAAATAATCTCCTTAATCACAAGTCTTATGTCTACAATGAATGCTAAAATAAAAGTAGCTCGTTAAAAACTGAAAGTGGAGTAGCATGGTGAGAAGTATAGCTTGAGTCCTGGACACAAGCCACTTCTTAATTTTCATCTCTCCATGTGTCTATCCCCGTGTCTGCGTAAGATTTTACTAGGTACCTGGATTTCTTTCCACTTCAGTCAATTCTGATTCATTCGGTAGAAATGTGTACAGATGTAAGCGTATAAGAGAAATGTTAACAAGATCTCACATAGCCAGTGCATTTACCAGAAAGATGATGAGATCATATAACTTTCTTTAAATGTATTTCTATATAAGAAGTTCATATTTAATGATAAGAATGTTTGTGGTGTAGTGCGTCCGTGGCTTCAAAAAAAAAAAAAAAGGGCCAGTTTTAAATCCATAGAGCTGTGTTGATCTCCTTGGGCGCAATTGCAAAGCCACAGGTAGTTAATGAGGTAGTTGGAGCGAGTCACACATGCGATTGTCCTTAATTGCTTCATTGGCTTCTGCAGCATGTGATTAAGGCGCTGCGCCCACGGAGACGTGTGTGTGTATATATATATATATATATATATATATATATATATATATATATATATA